>JACEFZ010020345.1:0-187500 GCA_014155875.1 Cepaea nemoralis
CAATGTGGTTGCGTAATCTATTGTGTCCTGTTCTGAGGCGCAGAATAATTACTTGTTCTGGCCTATCCATAACATGGTAGTCGTCTTTCTTTTGGTGGTATGTAACGGGTACATCGTGATGTTCTTCCCTTGCTCCTTCGTTAGCCAATTGATCAGCTCTGTCGTTTCCGGGTACTCCACAGTGGGATGGTATCCATTGCATGGTGACCATATGCTGACTGCTAAGTTCAGAAAGTAGTTTCCTTAGTACTGGCAATTTCCCAGACAGGAGCGCATCGAGTACTGATTTTGCATCTGTTAACATCACTACAGGTTATGTACCATGGTTGGTATTTAGTAATTTCTATGCTGCTATCTTGATTGCCTCAACTTCAGCATCATAGTTATGGCAGTACTTTCCTGTTGGAACTCTGGCCGCGTCCCTAGAATTATTTGGGTATTCTATGTACACTTCCGCTCCTCCATTTCGAACAGTATTTTGTGCTGACCCATCTGTGTAGACTCGGATCCAGAGGTCCTGTGGGTATTCGTTATCAAGGAAGCTGAGAATGGCTATTTTGCGCAGTAAAATGTTCTGTTCTTCCTTGTCAAATATTCCTAGCACTTTAGTCTGGATTTGTAGTCATAGTCTATATGCATCTTTCCATGGAGTTCGCTCTGGAATAGTTGTCAGGGGGATACCAACTGAGGACAGATTTGTGGTTTCTCTGCAGAAGCTTGGTGGATAAAACTTCTTCTTTTCAACCGCCCCATAGCTAAATTTTCAAATCGGTTCTTTATAGGGTGGCCTGGCAAGCTCAGGAACATTTCTACTTGTATTAGTGTTTTCCTATCTCTGAGCTCTCTCAGTGCTTGGATCCTCCCCATTATTATCATTAACTGATTCAATGTAGTAGGGTAATGTATCGTAAGGCACAATGTTTTGGACACGTTATGAGAAGAAATACATTGGAGACCTTGGTGACAACTGGCAAGATTGAGGGGGAAAAGAACAAGGTTGAGGCAGAGAAGTAAACAGCTGCATGGCTTGGCCACGTGATATAGTCGAGATAAGACCACAGAGCTGATCCACGACTCTGGTGATCGTGTGAGATGGCCAAACATTTTTTTTTTTTATTTTGCGCTCGCTCGCTTTTGAACTCAAACGTAGCCCATATACACTATTTCTAGTAGTGACGGACTGAATTTTGTGTGTGGATTACCTTTCCCTATTAACAATGTATCTCGCCATCAGGCGAACCCACTCTGACTTAAGACGTACTTGTAATATACGTCCCCAATGACGACAGGCAATATTTCAGTCCAAATGTCAGGTGTATGGGTTAACCCCCTACCTCGGCATCAGTTCACCGGATGCTTAAGAACACGCACTCATATACATTCGGCCATGCTGACCTACATGGCAAATCATGGCCGCCCTAGCATATCTGCATAGTACATGATAATGATGATGATTAATATTGACCTTATACAGGTCTGACAAAAATAGCCATTAAGTTTAATTCGATTATACTACATATCTAGACAAAACATTGCATGTTATATTGACCAAAAATAGAAAATTGTGTTATAAAATTTTCACGCTTGTAAAATAAATCCAAAAATTGTATACAAAATTTAAAGATTACTTATAATTTATATCACTATTTCATAGCATATAATAGATTCATTAAATTTTATAAAAAAACTTGTAAAAATAAAGAATACTAGAATTACAAAACCACATAATATAATTCTCAACTGTTACTAATGTCCCCTTGAAATAACTGATTGTTGTTATGTCCCTTTACACTATTTTAATTACATGTTTACATTTAATGTGGTTTTTAATGTAATGAGTCTAATGTGACAATTAAATCGTTCTGTTGCAGACAGCCGTTACTTTAACTCTTTCTTTTACAGACTGCCGTTACTTTAACTTTTTCTGTTACAGACAGCCGTTAAATAACCATGACAAATAAGAACAGATTCACAGGAAAATTAGGAAACTGTGCAGAGAAACAAAAGAAGCTTGGCCGAGGAAAATTGCAGGGAAATTGAAAACCAACACAAAACCCAGAATATCAAACTAATGCACACATGAATTAATGACATCTTTAATAAAAGAACATACACGTCAATAGGTTGCCTAAAAACTAAAGTTGGCAAAATCATATTAGAAACAGATCAAATTTTACATGTGTGGTCAGATTATGTGAATGACCTTTATGATGATACAAAAGAAGAATAGTATGATATTCGGAATAATAATGAAGGACCATCAATTTTGAAGATTGGAGTTCAGAATGCTCATAACCATATGCGAAATAGCAACACCCTGGGTCCAGATAACATCATAACAGAAATGATCAATGCCTAAAGAGACTATGGAATAGACCAGGTCACCAGACTGCTGAACACAATATATGATACTGGAGATATACCTTCTGATTCTATATGTATTCTATATTTAATACAATTCCGCAGAAATCAGGAGCCTTGGAATATCACCATCGAACAATTAGTATAATGAGCCACATTACAAAGATTTTGCTAAGAATAATCATGCAAAGAGTTAGGAAGAAAATACAACCCGAATAAGGGAAGAACAATGTGTGCGTTTGTAGAAGGCAAGGGTACAGTAAATGCTGTGTATATGCTGAGAACAATACCAGAAAGTTCTCTAGAAGTAAACAAAGACCTACATCTTTGCTTTATTGACTACACAACGGCTTTCGATAAAGTACGACATGTCAACATGATGAAGATGCTTACATATCTACAGATTGATGGGGAAGACCTTAGACCTTGGAAATATTAAGATGCCATAAAGATTGATAATGAAGTAGGTCAATATCAGCCTATTAAGAGAGGTGTGCGACAGGGATGTGTAATATCTCCAGATCTTTCTTCTTTTTTTTTTTCCTTATACAGTGAACATATTTTCAAAAATTTAGAAGATATGAGAAAAATCACCATTGGGGGACGTAACATCAATAACATTAGAAATACGGATGATATAGTATTGATTGCAGACAATAAGCAGGATTTGCAACATTTAGTAGATGCGGTTGTTGCACACAGTGAACATCTAGTGTTAGTATTAAATTGTAAGAAGACACAGGTTATGGTAGTCACTTGGAAGAAGGAAATACCACAATGGTGTAAATGGGAATATTTTTAAACAAGTGAATCGGTAAAGTTATCTTGGAATAGTCATAACATCTGATGGGAGATGCCTTGACGAGATTAGAGCAAGAATCGCCATGGCGAATGTCGCCCTTTGCAAGATGGAAACGTGCTGACCATAAAATGATGTCATTTGCAACGAGGTTCTACATAGAAGCTGTACTTTTGTATGGATGTGAAGCGTAGGTAATGAGCAGACAAGCTGAAAAACATCTGATGGCTGTAGAAATGCAGTGGTTTCTGAGGAAAATGAAAAGAATACCTTGAATAGGCAGTCACAATGGACAGATTTACGATATATCACTATATTAGGATCATTGTGATATATGTTTTGTTTCGTGGTATCTTCCACAATGTTAATGCTCAGTGACCGGACATTATAGTACCTGTTCATTTGATTATGTACCATGTTTGGCCCAAATCTAATGTTTGTTTGGCACTGAATCGTTTAAAGTCACCCATTTTAATCGTCTACAGCACGTCTGTGCAGAATTATTCAATTCATTCAAGCAACCTAGTGCCGATTATGTGCCGATAATCATGTCGATTATGTTATAATGAAAGCTCGGAAAGGTTTGTCAGCAATGAGAGTCATGGCGACTGCCAATATCGAGCAAAGACTGCTAATACTTCTGTTCCAGGGACTGGTGCTTTCAAGCATCGAGTATGCCCTGGCCATCCTCAATGTCAGCCCTACACAGATTGGAAGACTTGAAAAGGTACAAAACGAAGCCATGCGGATCATTTTGGGCTGCGTGAAAGACACCAGCTGTGTAGCAATGAGATACCTCCTTGACTTCCCGACAATGGAACACAGGATCAAGATCTGGAGAGCTCGTGCATACTTAAAAATAAGTGCAGATGAGCAGCACCCTCTGTATGACGCTATATTCAGGGAAAAGGGTGACAGGCTAAAGAGGGGCAAATCATGAATAGGTCGGGCGGAAGATGTCGTCTGCAGTCTTGCAAGCATCAACCCCGGAAAGGAATGGGTGTCGGTGCCTCCAGCTTTTAAGTGAACTTTCTCCTGCATTATCACACTTGACAGACGGTGTAGAGAGCAGAACCCTGTCGTTGTCAATGCAGAAGTCAACGCGCTCATCTATGAACACTCAGATAGCCCGAAGTGCTCATTTATACAGATGGATCTGTTGTAAAGCAGCAGAGAAATGCGTGGGCATTTACAGCCCGTTCAAATTGCCGAACCGTTCAAGAATCCAGTGGTGCCCACTCTATGACCACGAGCAGCATGACGATGGAGGTGATGGCAGTTACACAGGCTTTCATTTGGCTGGAATCACAGCATTATACCAACGTGTGTGTACTAAGTGACTCAATGAGCATGATCCAGAAGGTCGAAGCTGGATCTGTACGTAGACAGTGGACTGAGTCGCTGTGGAAGTCTGTTGTCCGTAAAGTCACCTTCATCTTCGTCCCGGGACATGAGCGAGCTGATAAAGTGGCTGGCTATGCACCCTCTGTAGACGGCCAGCCCATGGATCGTGCCGATGTTATTAACGTCCTCAAAGATATGGCGAGAACAGAGGACTTTGACGTCAATGAATCCTCATCGCTGTCCAGGATGAAAGACTTGGGAGTAAGAATCGGCACGGCCAGATGCGAGAAGTACATCGGGAAAACGATGCGCCTCGTCAACCAACACAGAACTGGCACTATTAGCCACCGGACGCTGATGCATATGCTGGGGGGGGGGGGGAGGATCTGAGCACCTATGGATCTGCCCGGAGTGCAATGAAGATACCCCAACTGTCGTGTGTGTAAAGAATTAATGTAGTAGTTATTTGCTCTTCTTTACCACTTTAGTGTCGTCCCTGGAGTGAGGGGAATCAACACCCACATATCTTTTAATTCAATATCACTATCCTGGAGATATCCAGTAGACTCCGTCCACAACACTCCCTCAATCTGAAGACACCTTCTTCTCACTCTTACTCACCCCTGGATCATGCCCCCTCTCATTCTTCCCCAACATAACATACTTGACAACTCTAGCTTCAACAAATAACAAAACAAGAAATTTATTAAAGCAAAGAGTATATGTAGGAGAAGTGTGTGTGTGTGTGTAAAGTGTAGAATGTGTGACGTGTACTCTAAAGTGTCTGTAGACTCAGGTCAGTGGTCAGCAGTATAGTCATGTACACCACTGTGCTGAGAACACACTAGCACCATTCAGTCCAGACAAGCAACCTCACCAAGGTGATGCTCCTCCGGTCACGTGAAGACTTCCTCCGTTGTCTCTTGAACCACTAGGATGCTTGGACACCTATGACAAACACTGTCTAATGAGAGTCTTCAATCTGTTTTACACTATGAATTTCCTCTGTATTTAACCGAATGTTAATTAGAAAATTCTAACACTATTGTCACTGTTACTGGGGAAATCTTACTTGATCTAGTGTCACTGGTTTTAAAGATTCCCCATATTAACAACACAATCTGAAGTTCCCGGTATCAGTATAATATTTATATGACTGTTTCTGGTATCAGTGTTGTGTATATATATATATATATATATATATATATATATATATATATATATATATATATATATATATATATATATATATATATATATATATATATATATATAATGTTCTGACTGTTCAGTGATACACCTATCACTTGCTAAAACATAGGTATCATCAGCATATCCTGCTCAGCAGAAGTCAGGTTCCCGCAAACCAACTTGGGTATAAGCCCAATGTAGCGGCCTCTCAGCAACTTCTGTCTTCAAATTCTGAGCCATAATCTTCTAAAATGTGTTAGCTTCACTGGTTAAAATCATAGCACACATACGTGGACCTGTAAATGGAACCTGTAGAATAGAGAATACCATGGTGAGGGCAACTCAATCCTGGCCGGAATTAGGTGAGTGTAGGCCAATAGCAGCACTCAGATCTATAACAGAGATCCGATCTCTGTCATACGGCCAAATAACTCATCATATGATCTGAGACATGGCAACACCAGGAAAGAATAAAGGAACGGGTAGAAACCCAGCAGATGCCCTACTGGAAGATCCTACCATTTCACATTCCTCTCCTCCCTCTCAACCATTCTTAATCTCTCTAATTATTATTCCACTACATTGTCCTCAACTCCCTGAGTAAAATGATATATCACACAAGCTAGTTGAAGCCACACAATAGAATACTAGTGCCGACGCTCCTATGATACTTTCTAGCACCGCACTTATAGAACATTCTATCACTAATCATAAACATTATATCATCACACCTATAATACATTATATCACCGCACTATGATACATTATATTACCGCACAGTACTGTACTCTATTCCTAATCATACTCTAAGTTAGATATGATTAATAGCCTACCATATGCCTATTCCAGTTGCTAATCGAAACTAGGCGATCACAGACTGGATCTATGTCCGCCGATAACTATCAACAAATTGACACCCCTAGTTTCTTTTATGTAACACAACTCGGAAAACTGCATCGCTCTTTCCAACTTCAGAAATCTGGTCAACTCACTCCTCTTGTTTACTGCAACGCTTTTTATATTGGGCTGTGAGTGACGTCACCAAAAAGTCCAGACGCTTACCAGTCCAGAGTCTGGTTCCTCCTCCTGTTCTAGACTAACTGGAGTCAACCCGCGGTCAAATTTGCTTTCATTTGGGGAAATGCCAGTCTGTCCGGGAACCAGAGAATTCCCCACATCAGAGGATCCATCCCGCTGTTTTCCAGACTCTCCCGTCTTGCACTTCAAAGCCCACTACCGCCGTGGCAGACAAATGACGCCGTTGTTCGTCTCGAGCAACAATTTTGTTAACAAAATGCCGACCGGTGTAGAAATTGTAACGTGACGTATTTGTTCCGAACAATCCACATCATACAGATTCGCCGACCAGATGTAGACATTCTGACGCGACGTGTTTGGCTTCCCCGTTAGAAATGCCGATCCTGTGTAAACAATTTTAACGACGTATTTTTCTCAGTCTGTACATCAAAGGATTACTTGTTTTTTACAGATTACTGTTGGGTCTTGTTTGTCATTGATCGAATCTCAAGTTTATTTATGCGACATAGGCACCCTCCTAAGAGAGTAGTCCGCAACAACTCTTTCTTCTTGGAGGTTCGATCCAGATGATCTATTCCTCTTCTTCCGGAGCTGGATGTCTCGACAGGAAATCAGCTCCAACATTTTCCTTCCCAGGTATATACTCCACTGAAAAGTGGTATGGCTGAAGTAGCAACGACCACCGCATCAAACGGGCGTTGAGCTTCTGAGAAGTGGCCAGGAACATCAAGGGTTGATGATCCGACTGAACTCGAAACTGAACTCCATACAAATATGGCTGGAATTTTTGCACGGCCCATACGAGAGATAAACACTCTCTCTCGACGGTCGAATAATTCCTCTCAGCCGGGAGAAGTTTCTTGCTTGCGTATGCCACTGGTTTCAAAACCGAAGCATCGTCTTTTCCTTCCTGTAACAAGGCTGCCCCAATCCCAATCTCACTTGCATCCGTTCTCAACACAAATGGTTTGGAAAGGTCCGGGAGCTGTAACACATGTTTGCTGACCAAGGCCTCCTTCAACTGACTGTAGGCACTCTCACATTCTGGTGTCCAAACGATTTGGTCCGGGAATCCCTTTTTCAAGGTTTCCGTTAATGGAGCTCCCAGTTCAGTGAAATGTGGGATAAATTTGTGGTAGAATCCACACAACGAGAGAAAAGATCGCACATCCTTCTTCGTTTTTGGCCTTGGAGCACATCTGATTTTCTCTAGGTTCTTTTCTTCTGGGACAATGTGTCCTGGAGTGATGGTGTGACCTAGAAATTCCAGAGTCTGGTAACCAATCATACACTTGGTTGGGCGAGCAGTAAGCCCTGCTTCCTTGAGCCTATTGAAAACTCTTTTCAAGGATTGTAAATGGTCATCCAAGCTGTCACTGGAAATCAGAATATCATCCATGAATGAGATGATGGACGGATCCTGTAAAGGATCAAGTAAAGTCCTCATCATGCGAGTAAACACACTAGGTGCATTGCTGAGTCCAAAGGGCATGACCTTGAATTCGTAATGTCCACTGGGGGTACTGAAAGCCAGCAGTGGTCGAATCTCTGGTTTGACCTGGAATCTGATAATACCCGCGACTCAGATCCACCTTTGAGAAATACCTTGCCTTATGGAGCCTCGCGAATAACTGAGTTGGATTCGGCAAAGGTTCCACCTGAAATTGTGTATGACTGTTCAGCAGTCGGTAGTCTATACACAACCGGTGTTCTCCACTTGGTTTTCGTAACAGAACCACCCCCGCATTGTATGGGGATGTGGATGGTGCAATCACGTCATCCTCCAATAGTTTCTGTATTTCCTCCTCCAGGGCCTTTTCTTTAGAGAATGGCACTGGGTAAACCTTTTGGCGAACAGGCTCTTGGGTGGTCAAAGTCATCTCGAACTCCACCAACCTCGTTCGTCCTGGTTTATCAGTCAGTATCTCCTTATGAGACTCGAGAACCTGGGTTATCTTTTCCCTCTCCTGGGAAGTCAGATCAGGGTTCACCTGCACATCCTTGTAGGTTTCCTGGTGTACCAGGGGATATTCCCTGCCCTCGTTGGTTCCCACTTCTGTCTCCACTGCAACTGCCATTGCCATGAGGTGAGCTGCTTTTTCTCCGGGTCTCTCTTCGTATTTCCGCAAGAGATTGATATGGAAAATCTTCGACTTTCCCCGGATCCGGATCTGATAGTTGGTTCTGGATATCACCCTTTCCACGGGAAATGGTCCTTGCCAACCTATCTCCAGTTTGTTGTTTCCCGTTGGGAGTAGCAACAATACTTTGTCTCCCACCTCTAGAGATCTGTCTTTAGACCTACGGTTGTAGTAAGCCGCATGTCTTTTTCTGGCCTTTTTCAAGTTTTGATTTGCCAGAGTCCATCCCTTGTGAAGTTTTTCTTTCAGTTCCTCCACATATTTGTAAGAAGAGATCACTTCTTCTGACGTCCCCTCTTCAGTCCAACTCCTCAACATGGCTTCCAACGGTCCTTTGATTGGACGACCAAACAGCAACGTAGCGGGTGGTAGTCCTGTTGAGCCATGAGGAACTTCCCGATAGGCAAAAAGTGCTGCTGGGATATATTCATCCCACCTATCAGGTTTTTCCTGCGCCAGTTTCCTGAGCATTGTCATCAACGTGCCGTTGAAACGCTCTACTTGTCCATTGGCTTGAGGGTGGTAAGGGCTGGTATGGATATGGTTAGAGTGGAACACCCTAAATACCTCCTCCATAAGTTTTCCACAAAACTGGGACCCATTGTCCGTCAGTATTTGATCAGGAAAGCCTAATCTGGTAAAGGCCTCCATCAGTGCGTCCGCCACTCGTTTCGAGTCAATCGTGGTCAACGGTATGGCTTCACCCCACATTGTACAGCAATCCACCATGGTGAGTATGTACATGTTCCTCTTCCTAGTCCTAGGAAGTGGACCCACAATATCGATGGCTACCCTCTCGAAAGGAGAGTTCATGATGGGCATTTCACCCAAGACCACCGGCGCTGTCCAGTGTTTCGGTGCCACCCTCTGGCACTCAGGGCATGACTTCACATACCGACGCACATCACCTGTCATTCCCGGCCAATAGTAATGGCAGGAAATTCGCTGCATCGTGGCGGCAATACCCATATGCCCACTGAATGAGATGGTATGCCCCATATGAAGAATCTGGGAACGGTGGGCCTTCGGGACCACCAACTGACCATGTAGGTTGTCTCCCCTTCCGGCTCTCCTGTAGAGTATCCTATTCTTCATATAGTACTGCCCCCGTTTGGGTGGATCAGCACTTTTCTGCAGCTTTTTGTAGCAAGGACGTAGAGTAGCATCCTCACTCTGGGCAGTTCGCAACTCCCCTGGCAGTGGGTTAGTCACATTTGCTTCTGCCTCATCCGTTCTCGTCTGAGAGCGAGTCTGTATTGCTCCCATATGGATTGGCTCCCTGGGCATTCCCAGAAAGACATACCGGCAACCGAGGATTACGGGAAAAATGGGATCGGTCAACACCGCGGCCTTGATGGTGCCGGTGACATATCTTGACCGAATCTCCACTCTGGCAATGGGCAATTTCATGGCTACAGCACTCTTCTGTGCAGGCTGTATCTCCATGGTTTCACCTGTGAATTGTTCTGGATGTACCAGATCCGCAGAAATCACGGCCTCCCCGTCCAGTCCTGTGTCGTATAAACACTCCACTTGACGACCGTTAACTTCTACCAATTCCACTACAGGTGGTTTTTCCTGGTCTGGAGTCTCTCTCTCGGCCTCGACCTGTTCGGTGGGCTCCACCTTAGGTTTCCCGGGGCACACGACGAATTGAGTGTCTCCTGACTTTCCCCTGCAGTCAATAGCATTGTGCGTATTCGACCTGCAGTGTTTGCACCATTTCCCTGTCCTAGATTTTCTAGTGCCGGACTTTAGTGAGCTCTCCTGCTGGTGAGCTTCCTTGTCGACCTTGGCATTGTCAGTGTCCACCTGCTTTGAAGTCACTTGACATGCCGCGAAGTGAGGGTTCTTAGCCTTCGATTTGCAATCCTTCGTATTGTGAGAAGGTGACTTACAAATCGAACACCACTTCTCCGACCAGGTCGTTTTTGTGTAGAGCTCGAAGTGCTCTTGCTTTCCCCCTTCGTCTTCTCCAAACTCTCCTCTGAAGTTTTGACATATGGTTCCACCTTCTTAGTTCCTGTGCTCTTGGCTTTCTTCAGGTTATGTTTTTCCTGACTTTTGGTGTTGGTAGAAAGGTTTTCTGCTGCCTCCCCATGGACCTCGACGAACCGTTCTGCCAATTTCGTCACCATGTCGATTCGTTCCGCCCCTTGTTCTCCCAAGAATGTCCTGAGAGGTTTCGACATTTGCTTCCGCATCTGGTCGACTACCATGAGCTCTTCCAGACTCTCATAGTCATGCGCGAACCCAGCCAAATCCATCCACTTATGGAGATAGGCTTTCAGACGCAGACTATAGGCGGCGAACAACTCCCCCGGTTCTCGTTTCGCTCCTCGAAATTTTTTCCGGTAGGTATGTGACGTAACTTCGAATCGTTTCAGCAGAGCCGTCTTCAACTCGTCATAATTGTTCTCATGTCCTGGTGGCAGGCGAGAATAAACCTCGTAACCGGTCCCGCGTAAACCCTGGGATAGCTTGAGATTCCATTTGTCACGCTCCAGACCCATTAGCAACCGACATAGCCTCAAAGCGTTGAAGGTACTGGTCAATCTTCTCTTTGTCCTCCTCGTAGATCGCTAGAGGGAACTTCATAGCATGGTAGCTATGTCCACCTACTGGTGTTGAGCCAGGGAGAGATGAACCTCCCACTGCTCCCTCAGTTTCCCCACTAGATTGCCTCTTGAGCTCAAGTTGCCGCATCCGGTACTCGTGCTCCCTTTTCTGAGCTTCTTGTTGCAGCTTCCCGTTGCTTAGCAGCTTGCTCAACCTCAAGTTTCTTAGCAGCTTGCTCTGCTTCCAGTTTTTTAGCTGCCTGCTCAGCTTCAATTTCCAGCTTTCTCATGGTCTGCTCTGCTTCCCATTTCTTAGCAGCTTGTTCTGCTTCCAATTTCTTAGCAGTTTGCTCAGCTTCAAATTGCCTAGCAGCTTGTTCTGCTTCCAATTTCTTAGCTGCTTGCTCAAACTCCATCCTTCTCAATTCCAACTCAGCCTTTCGATCTTCCCTTTCTGCTTGACGATACTCCCTCTCCACCTCCTGTACGTAATCTGTTAGGGCAGAACCCGACAATCCCATTTATTCCCCCTTTGCCCTTAGTTCTACCGTAGTCAGTTTAGGAGTGGCCATTTTTCAGAGAGGTAACTCAGCAGATAGAGTATAGATTATCTCTAAACAAATATATAGATAATGATCAAATACAATTAATCTATATATTTTATAACACACCACACAACACAACACAATCATTCAGTGACAAGAGTAGAATCAGGACCACAGACCTATGCAGACGTGTGAAGTGTGAACAGGTAAGATAAGTCCTAACCCCTATCCACATTCACTCTAGCTGGATTCTCACTAATAGGATATCTCCATCTTCTAACTAAAGATCCCGTGTCAAAAGATCCCGTGTTAAAAGACCCCGCTTATGAAAGATCCCGTTGTCTAAAGATCCCGTTTACGAAAGATCCCGCTGTCCAAAGATCACGTTTACGAGCCCCAATAAATGTCGTGTGTGTAAAGAATGAATGTCGTAGTAGTTATTTGCTCTTCTTTACCACTTTAGTGTCGTCCCTGGAGTGAGGGGAATCAACACCCACATTTCTTTTAATTCAATATCACTATCCTGGAGATATCCAGTAGACTCCGTCCACAACACTCCCTCAATCTGAAGACACCTTCTTCTCACTCTTACTCACCCCTGGATCATGCCCCCTCTCATTCTTCCCCAACATAACATACTTGACAACTCTAGCTTCAACAAATAAAAACAAGAAATTTATTAAAGCAAAGAGTATATGTAGGAGAAGTGTGTGTGTGTGTATATAAAGTGTAGAATGTGTGACGTATATTCTAAAGTGTCTGTAGACTCAGATCAGTGTTCAGGAGTATAGTCATTCACATCACTGTGCTGAGAACACACTAGCACCATTCAGTCCAGACAAGCAACCTCACCAAGGTGATGCTCCTCCGGTCACGTGAAGACTTCCTCCGTTGTCTCTTGAACCACTAGGATGCTTGGACACCCATGACAAACACTGTCTAATGAGAGTCTTCAATCTGTTTTACACTATGAATTTCCACTGTTATTTAACCGAATGTTAATTAGAAAATTCTAACACTATTGTCACTGTTACTGGGGAAATCTTACTTGATCTAGTGTCACTGGTTTTAAAGATTCCCCATATTAACAACACAATCTGAATGTTCCCGGTATCAGTATAATATTTATATGACTGTTTCTGGTATCAGTGTTGTATATGTAGAATATATATAATGTTCTGACTGTTCAGTGATACACCTATCACTTGCTAAAACATAAGTATCATCAGCATATCCTGCTCAGCAGAAGTCAGGTTCCCGCAAACCAACTTGGGTATAAGCCCAATGTAGCGGCCTCTCAGCAACTTCTGTCTTCAAATTCTGAGCCATCATCTTCTAAAATGTGTTAGCTTCACTGGTCAAAATCATAGCACACATACGTGGACCTGTAAATGGAACCTGTAGAATAGAGAATACCATGGTGAGGGCAACTCAATCCTGGCCGGAATTAGGTGAGTGTAGGCCAATAGCAGCACTCAGATCTATAACAGAGATCCGATCTCTGTCATACGGCCAAATAACTCATCATATGATCTGAGACATGGCAACACCAGGAAAGAATAAAGGAACGGGTAGAAACCCAGCAGATGCCCTACTGGAAGATCCTACCATTTCACATTCCTCTCCTCCCTCTCAACCATCCTTAATCTCTCTAATTATTATTCCACTACATTGTCCTCAACTCCCTGAGTAAAATGATATATCACACAAGCTAGTTGAAGCCACACAATAGAATACTAGTGCCGACGCTCCTATGATACTTTCTAGCACCGCACTTATAGAACATTCTATCACTAATCATAAAACATTATATCATCACACCTATAATACATTATATCACCGCACTATGATACATTATATTACCGCACTATGATACATTATATTACCGCACATACTGTACTCTATTCCTAATCATACTCTAAGTTAGATATGATTAATAGCCTACCATATGCCTATTCCAGTTGCTAATCGAAACTAGGCGATCACAGACTGGATCTATGTCCGCCGATAACTATCAACAAATTGACACCCCTAGTTTCTTTTATGTAACACAACTCGGAATACTGCATCGCTCTTTCCAACTTCAGAAATCTGGTCAACTCACTCCTCTTGTTTACTGCAACGCTTTTTATATTGGGCTGTGAGTGACGTCACCAAAAAGTCCAGACGCTTACCAGTCCAGAGTCTGGTTCCTCCTCCTGTTCTAGACTAACTGGAGTCAACCCGCGGTCAAATTTGCTTTCATTTGGGGAAATTCCAGTCTGTCCGGGAACCAGAGAATTCCCCACATCAGAGGATCCATCCCGCCTGTTTTCCAGACTCTCCGTCTATCACTTCAAAGCCCACTACCGCCGTGGCAGACAAATGACGCCGTTGTTCGTCTCGAGCAACAATTTTGTTAACAAAATGCCGACCGGTGTAGACATTGTAACGTGACGTATTTGTTCCGAACAATCCACATCATACAGATTCGCTGACCAGATGTAGACATTCTGACGCGACGTGTTTGGCTTTCCCGTTAGAAATGCCGATCCTATGTAAACAGTTTTAACGACGTATTCTTCTCAGTCTGTACATCAAAGGATTACTTGTTTTTTACAGATTACTGTCGGGTCTTGTTTGTCATTGATCGAAATACAAGCTTATTATGCGACATAGGCCCCCTCCTAAGAGAGTAGTCCGCAACAACTCTTTCTTCTTGGAGGTTCGATCCAGATGATCTATTCCTCTTCTTCCGGAGCTGGATGTCTCGACAGGAAATCAGCTCCAACATTTTCCTTCCCAGGTATATACTCCACTGTAAAGTGGTATGGCTGAAGTAGCAACGACCACCGCATCAAACGGGCGTTGAGCTTCTGAGAAGTGGCCAGGAACATCAAGGGTTGATGATCCGACTGAACTCGAAACTGAACTCCATACAAATATGGCTGGAATTTTTGCACGGCCCATACGAGAGATAAACACTCTCTCTCGACGGTCGAATAATTCCTCTCAGCCGGGAGAAGTTTCTTGCTTGCGTATGCCACTGGTTTCAAAACCGAAGCATCGTCTTTTCCTTCCTGTAACAAAGCTGCCCCAATCCCAATCCCACTTGCATCCGTTCTCAACACAAATGGTTTGGAAAGGTCCGGGAGCTGTAACACAGGTTTGCTGACCAAGGCCTCCTTCAACTGACTGTAGGCACTCTCACATTCTGGTGTCCAAACGATTTGGTCCGGGAATCCCTTTTTCAAGGTTTCCGTTAATGGAGCTCCCAGTTCAGTGAAATGTGGGATAAATTTGTGGTAGAATCCACACAACGAGAGAAAAGATCGCACATCCTTCTTCGTTTTTGGCCTTGGAGCACATCTGATTTTCTCTAGGTTCTTTTCTTCTGGGACAATGTGTCCTGGAGTGATGGTGTGACCTAGAAATTCCAGAGTCTGGTAACCAATCATACACTTGGTTGGGCGAGCAGTAAGCCCTGCTTCCTTGAGCCTATTGAAAACTCTTTTCAAGGATTGTAAATGGTCATCCAAGCTGTCACTGGAAATCAGAATATCATCCATGAATGAGATGATGGACGGATCCTGTAAAGGATCAAGTAAAGTCCTCATCATGCGAGTAAACACACTAGGTGCATTACTGAGTCCAAAGGGCATGACCTTGAATTCGTAATGTCCACTGGGGGTACTGAAAGCCAGCAGTGGTCGAATCTCTGGTTTGACCGGAATCTGATAATACCCGCGACTCAGATCCACCTTTGAGAAATACCTTGCCTTATGGAGCCTCGCGAATAACTGAGTTGGATTCGGCAAAGGTTCCACCTGAAATTGTGTATGACTGTTCAGAAGTCGGTAGTCTATACACAACCGGTGTTCTCCACTTGGTTTTCGTAACAAAACTACCCCCGCATTGTATGGGGATGTG
The DNA here is from genome assembly GCA_014155875.1 of Cepaea nemoralis. Lineage (NCBI taxonomy): Eukaryota > Metazoa > Mollusca > Gastropoda > Stylommatophora > Helicidae > Cepaea > Cepaea nemoralis. The sequence goes on from JACEFZ010020345.1 coordinate 15,887, forward strand.
GATGGTGCAATCACGTCATCCTCCAATAGTTTCTGTATTTCCTCCTCGAGGGCCTTTTCTTTAGAGAATGGCACTGGGTAAACCTTTTGGCGAACAGGCTCTTGGGTGGTCAAAGTCATCTCGAACTCCACCAACCTCGTTCGTCCTGGTTTATCAGTCAGTATCTCCTTATGAGACTCGAGAACCTGGGTTATCTTTTCCCTCTCCTGGGAAGTCAGATCAGGGTTAACCTGTACATCCTTGTAGGTTTCCTGGTGTACCAGGGGATATTCCCTGCCCTCGTTGCTTCCCACTTCTGTCTCCACTGCAACTGCCATTGCCATGAGGTGAGCTGCTTTTTCCTCCGGGTCTCTCTTCGTATTTCCGCAAGAGATTGATATGGAAAATCTTCGACTTTCCCCGGATCCTGATTCTGATAGTTGGTTCTGGATATCACCCTTTCCACGGGAAATGGTCCTTGCCAACCTATCTCCAGTTTGTTGTTTCCCGTTGGGAGTAGCAACAATACTTTGTCTCCCACCTCTAGAGATCTGTCTTTAGACCTACGGTTGTAGTAAGCCGCATGTCTTTTTCTGGCCTTTTTCAAGTTTTTATTTGCCAGAGTCCATCCCTTGTGAAGTTTTTCTTTCAGTTCCTCCACATATTTGTAAGAAGAGATCACTTCTTCTGACGTCCCCTCTTCAGTCCAACTCCTCAACATGGCTTCCAACGGTCCTTTGATTGGACGACCAAACAGCAACGTAGCGGGTGGTAGTCCTGTTGAGCCATGAGGAACTTCCCGATAGGCAAAAAGTGCTGCTGGGATATATTCATCCCACCTATCAGGTTTTTCCTGCGCCAGTTTCCTGAGCATTGTCATCAACGTGCCGTTGAAACGCTCTACTTGTCCATTGGCTTGAGGGTGGTAAGGGACTGGTATGGATATGGTTAGAGTGGAACACCCTATATACCTCCTCCATAAGTTTTCCACAAAACTGGGACCCATTGTCCGTCAGTATTTGATCAGGAAAGCCTAATCTTGTAAAGGCCTCCATTAGTGCGTCCGCCACTCGTTTCGAGTCAATCGTGGTCAACGGTATGGCTTCACCCCACATTGTACAGCAATCCACCATGGTGAGTATGTACATGTTCCTCTTCCTAGTCCTAGGAAGTGGACCCACAATATCGATGGCTACCCTCTCGAAAGGAGAGTTCATGATGGGCATTTCACCCAAGACCACCGGCGCTGTCCAGTGTTTTCGGTGCCACCCTCTGGCACTCAGGGCATGACTTCACATACCGACGCACATCACCTGTCATTCCCGGCCAATAGTAATGGCAGGAAATTCGCTGCATCGTGGCGGCAATACCCATATGCCCACTGAATGAGATGGTATGCCCCATATGAAGAATCTGGGAGCGGTGGGCCTTCGGGACAACCAACTGACCATGTAGGTTGTCTCCCCTTCCGTCTCTCCTGTAGAGTATCCTATTCTTCATATAGTACTGCCCCCGTTTGGGTGGATCAGCACTTTTCTGCAGCTTTTTGTAGCAAGGACGTAAGTAGCATCCTCACTCTGGGCAGTTCGCAACTCCCCTGGCAGTGGGTTAGTCACATTTGCTTCTGCCTCATCCGTTCTCGTCTGAGAGCGAGTCTGTATTGCTCCCATATGGATTGGCTCCCTGGGCATTCCCAGAAAGACATACCGGCAACCGAGGATTACGGGAAAAATGGGATCGGTCAACACCGCAGCCTTGATGGTGCCGGTGACATATCTTGACCGAATCTCCACTCTGGCAATAGGGCAATTTCATGGCTACAGCACTCTTCTGTGCAGGCTGTATCTCCATGGTTTCACCTGTGAATTGTTCTGGATGTACCAGATCCGCAGAAATCACGGCCTCCCCGTCCAGTCCTTGTGTCGTATAAACACTCCACTTGACGACCGTTAACTTCTACCAATTCCACTACAGGTGGTTTACCCTGGTCTGGAGTCTCTCTCTCGGCCTCGACCTGTTCGGTGGGCTCCACCTTAGGTTTCCCGGGGCACACGACGAATTGAGTGTCTCCTGACTTTCCCCTGCAGTCAATAGCATTGTGCGTATTAGCCCTGCAGTGTTTGCACCATTTCCCTGTCCTAGATTTTCTAGTGCCGGACTTTATTGAGCTCTCCTGCTGGTGAGCTTCCTTGTCGACCTTGGCATTGTCAGTGTCCACCTGCTTTGAAGTCACATTGACATGCCGCGAAGTGAGGGTTCTTAGCCTTTGATTTGCAATCCTTCGTATTGTGAGAAGGTGACTTACAAATCGACACACCACTTTCCGACCATGATCGTTTTTGTGTAGAGCTCGAAGTGCTCTTGCTTTCCCCCTTCGTCTTCTCCAAACTCTTCTCTGAAGTTTTGACATATGGTTCCACCTTCTTAGTTCCTGTGCTCTTGGCTTTCTTCAGGTTATGTTTTTCCTGACTTTTTGTGTTAGTAGAAAGGTTTTCTGCTGCCTCCCCATGGACCTCGACGAACCGTTCTGCCAATTTCGTCACCATGTCGATTCGTTCCGCCCCTTGTTCTCCCAAGAATGTCCTGAGAGGTTTCGACATTTGCTTCCGCATTTGGTCGACTACCATGAGCTCTTCCAGACTCTCATAGTCATGCGCGAACCCAGCCAAATCCATCCACTTATGGAGATAGGCTTTCAGACGCAGACTATAGGCGGCGAACAACTCCCTCGGTTCTCGTTTCGCTCCTCGAAATTTTTTCCGGTAGGTATGTGACGTAACTTCGAATCGTTTCAGCAGAGCCGTCTTCAACTCGTCATAATTGTTCTCATGTCCTGGTGGTAGGCGAGAATAAACCTCGTAACCGGTCCCGCGTAAACCCTGGGATAGCTTGAGATTCCATTTGTCACGCTCCAGACCCATTGCAACCGACATAGCCTCGAAGCGTTGAAGGTACTGGTCAATCATCTCTTTGTCCTCCTCGTAGATCGCTAGAGGGAACTTCATAGCATGGTAGCTATGTCCACCTACTGGTGTTGAGCCAGGGAGAGATGAACCTCCTACTGCTCCCTCAGTTTCCCCACTAGATTGCCTCTTGAGCTCAAGTTGCCGCATCCGGTACTCGTGCTCCCTTTTCTGAGCTTCTTGTTCAGCTTCCCGTTGCTTAGCAGCTTGCTCAACCTCAAGTTTCTTAGCAGCTTGCTCTGCTTCCAGTTTTTTAGCTGCCTGCTCAGCTTCAATTTCCAGCTTTCTCATGGTCTGCTCTGCTTCCCATTTCTTAGCAGCTTGTTCTGCTTCCAATTTCTTAGCTGTTTGCTCAGCTTCAAATTGCCTAGCAGCTTGTTCTGCTTCCAATTTCTTAGCTGCTTGCTCAAACTCTATCCTTCTCAATTCCAACTCAGCCTTTCGATCTTCCCTTTCTGCTTGACGATACTCCCACTCCACCTCCTGTACGTAATCTGTTAGGGCAGAACCCGACAATCCCATTTATTCCCCCTTTGCCCTTAGTTCTACCGTAGTCAGTTTAGGAGTGGCCATTTTTCAGAGAGGTAACTCAGCAGATAGAGTATAGATTATCTCTAAACAAATATATAGATAATGATCAAATACAATTAATCTATATATTTTATAACACACCACACAACACAACACAATCACTCAGTGACAAGAGTAGAATCAGGACCACAGACCTATGCAGACGTGTGAAGTGTGAACAGGTAAGATAAGTCCAAACACCTATCCACATTCACTCTAGCTGGATTCTCACTAATAGGATATCTCCATCCTCTAACTAAAGATCCCGTGTCAAAAGATCCCGTGTTAAAAGACCCCGCTTACGAAAGATCCCGCTGTCCAAAGATCACGTTTACGAGCCCCCAATAAATGTCGTGTGTGTAAAGAATGAATGTAGTAGTTATTTGCTCTTCTTTACCACTTTAGTGTCGTCCCTGGAGTGAGGGAATTCAACACCCACATTTCTTTTAATTCAATATCACTATCCTGGAGATATCCAGTAGACTCCGTCCACAACACTCCCTCAATCTGAAGACACCTTCTTCTCACTCTTACTCACCCCTGGATACCATTCTTCCCCAACATAACATACTTGACAACTCTAGCTTCAACAATTAACAAAACAAGACATTTATTAAAGCAAAGAGTATATGTAGGACAAGTGTGTGTGTGTGTGTGTGTGTGTGTGTGTGTGTGTGTGTGTGTGTGTATGAAGTGTAGAATGTGTGACGTGTACTCTAAAGTGTCTATAGACTCATATCAGTGCTCAGGAGTATAGTCATTCACATCACTGTGCTGAGAACACACTAGCACCATTCAGTCCAGACAAGCAACCTCACCAAAGTGATGCTCCTCCGGTCACGTGAAGACTTCATCCGTTGTCTCTTGAACCACTAGGATGCTTGGACACCTATGACAAACACTGTCTAATGAGAGTCTTCAATCTGTTTTACACTATGAATTTCCTCTGTATTTAACCGAATGTTAATTAGAGAATTCTAACACTATTGTCACTGTTACTGGGGAAATCTTACTTGATCTAGTGTCACTGGTTTTAAAGATTCCCCATATTAACAACACAATCTGAAGTTCCCGGTATCAGTATAATATTTATATGACTGTTTCTGGTATCAGTGTTGTATATATATATATATTATATATAATGTTCTGACTGTTCAGTGATACACCTATCACTTGCTAAAACATAGGTATCATCAGCATATCCTGCTCAGCAGAAGTCAGGTTCCCGCAAACCAACTTGGGTATAAGCCCAATGTAGCGGCCTCTCAGCAACTTCTGTCTTCAAATTCTGAGCCATAATCTTCTAAAATGTGTTAGCTTCACTGGTCAAAATCATAGCACACATACGTGGACCTGTAAATGGAACCTGTAGAATAGAGAATACCATGGTGAGGGCAACTCAATCCTGGCCGGAATTAGGTGAGTGTAGGCCAATAGCAGCACTCAGATCTATAACAGAGATCCGATCTCTGTCATACGGCCAAATAACTCATCATATGATCTGAGACATGGCAACACCAGGAAAGAATAACGGAACGGGTAGAAACCCAGCAGATGCCCTACTGGAAGATCCTACCATTTCACATTCCTCTCCTCCCTCTCAACCATTCTTAATCTCTCTAATTATTATTCCACTACATTGTCCTCAACTCCCTGAGTAAAATGATATATCACACAAGCTAGTTGAAGCCACACAATAGAATACTAGTGCCGACGCTCAGATGATACTTTCTAGCACCGCACTTATAGAACATTCTATCACTAATCATAAAACATTATATCATCACACCTATAATACATTATATTACCGCACTATGATACATTATATTACCGCACATACGGTACTTTATTCCTAATCATACTCTAAGTTAGATATGATTAATAGCCTACCATATGCCTATTCCAGTTGCTAATCGAAACTAGGCGATCACAGACTGGATCTATGTCCGCCGATAACTATCAACAAATTGACACCCCTAGTTTCTTTTATGTAACACAACTCGGAAAACTGCATCGCTCTTTCCAACTTCAGAAATCTGGTCAACTCACTCCTCTTGTTTACTGCAACGCTTTTTATATTGGGCTGTGAGTGACGTCACCAAAAAGTCCAGACGCTTACCAGTCCAGAGTCTGGTTCCTCCTCCTGTTCTAGACTAACTGGAGTCAACCCGCGGTCAAATTTGCTTTCATTTGGGGAAATTCCAGTCTGTCGGGAACCAGATAATTCCCCACATCATAGGATCCATCCCGCTGTTTTCCAGACTCTCCCGTCTTGAACTTCAAAGCCCACTACCGCCGTGGCAGACAAATGACGCCGTTGTTCGTCTCGAGCAACAATTTTGTTAACAAAATGCCGACCGGTGTAGACATTGTAACGTGACGTATTTGTTCCAAACAATCCACATCATACAGATTCGCCGACCAGATGTAGACATTCTGACGCGACGTGTTTGGCTTCCCCGTTAGAAATGCCGATCCTGTGTAAACAATTTTAACGACGTATTTTTCTCAGTCTGTACATCAAAGGATTACTTGCTTTTTATAGATTACTGTTGGGTCTTGTTTGTCATTGATCGAATCTCAAGTTTATTTATGCGACACCAACTGATAACTGATAACTGATAACTGATAACTGATAACCTAGTGCCGTCTCTACGAAGAAATTTGGCTGTAATAGACGTCGAATACTGTGTGTCCCCTGTTCCAATAATAGTCTGACAGACTGCTGGCTGTTTGTCCAGTTCTTGATGTTATCTTAGTACGTGTAACGTTGTGTACCTTATTCTCGCTTATCTTTAACCTTTACCTACATTATGATTTTTGACGTGTGATATGGCTTGTAAATATTTTAAATATTATTTCGTGAGGTCAAATGTTAACGATTTATTCATTGCGAAGTCATATTGATAATCTTCTTAGAAGCATCGATATAACACGTTATTTTCTCCAGGTTTCACATTTAACATAGAGTTAGCTTGTCGACATATGGTACAATCGACGGGGCGCCAACATTAACACATCACTGGATAATTAAAAGAGCGCAAAGATTTTATTTACAAAATGGCACTTGTACCAGGGTGCTAACATTGCCAGCACATGGTACAAAAATCAGGGCACAAACAACAGGGCGCTAATTGTCAACACATGGTACAAACAACAGGACGCTAATTGTCCGCACATGGTACAAACAACAGGACGCTAATTGTCAACACATGACACAAACAACATGCGCTAAATATCAACTAATAACAGAAACAACAGGACGCTAATTGTCAACACATGACACATACAACAGGACACTAATTGTCAACACATGACATAAACAACAGGACGCTAATTGTCAACACATGACACAAACAACATGCGCTAAATATCAACTAATAACAGAAACAACAGGACGCTAATTGTCAACACATGACACATACAACAGGACACTAATTGTCAACACATGACATAAACAACAGGATGGTAATTGTCAACACATAACATACACAACAAGACACTAATTGTTAACACATGACATAAACAACATGAAGCTAACATTATCAACACATGGCAGAAACAACAGGGCGCTAATTGTCAACACATGACACAAACATGGATTCTTCGGCGCTTAGATCTTGTAGAACATGTCCACATGTTTTTTTTCCCACCTTATCCACAGTATTCTAAATATTTGTATGTGATATGTAAGTTCATAAACCAAGATTTTACTAGATTTTGTTGGCATCCGTATACGTGTGTTGCCAGGGATAGATTCATGGTGTCACCGCCTCACATTTAGAGATATTAATTAAAGGGCTGCAACTCCCGCCCAAGGGATAGAAGTGAGTCACTCGAGGCCAGAGTAATCTAGAGCCTTCTCGAAGGACTGGTCATTGAGTCCAGGGTCCCGTGGACACTGATGTGGCCCGCCTATTGCGGGGTCCACGAGGAACTCGGACAGAGTTACCACCCGTGTCGGATTGGGACACGTGTGGACCGGCAGAGGACAGACGGACTTCAGAGAGACAACAGGGCCTGCCTTAGAGGGACTCAATAGATATCAATAGATATATAGACATAGGCTAGATAGTTTGCTAGAATGTTTATGATAACCATGTGTGACGATGTTAACTATCTGTGATATGTAACATAGCGCGGGATTGTTAACCCACTGCGCCAACGCACTGTATATTGAAATACAATAAATGTTCGATATCAGATTGAACGGAGTTATTGTTGCCTGTGTGAACCCGAGCTCAGATACCTAGACATGAGCAAGACGATGACAGGCTTTTTGGGGGCTTATTCTCCGGTTTTGGCATAAGATCTAATGTTACACAGCTATTTATTGCCAAGTAAAATCACTAAATTAATTATATCAAATTGATTTCTATATAACAAATTGATTTTTGTACAACAAATTGATAACTTTACAAGTTTAAAATAGTGGCAGCTATCTAGCAATGAAATAGTATTAATCTGAGTCCCTCAGCAGTATGTCTCTCATTATTGTGATTACTATGAACTATTTTTGACATGACTGTGACATTTTTTGACTGTTACTAATGTTTTCTCACTCTACGAGCAGATTGTTCCGCGAGTTGTGTGGTGTGTAACCTATGTAAACTATCCAACAGTGGCGAGAGTACAAGACAACATCCGCAAGTTCTGGGATTAAAAGCTAAGTTTCATATCATGCCCATTGCAACTCTAAGCGGTACTTCTCACCATCCATCAATGTATCATTTTGCTTTGCATTGATATGTTTGTATATTCATGACCTTGTAACCAACATAACCTTGCATTGGAATTTGCACATATAATAATTAAGGGAGATAACTAAATTTTCTACTCTCCAACATTTTTCTAAGGGATTTAACTTCATTAAAATTATCTACAAGTAAAAAAACAAAATGTCTACCTTAGATAAATGCATTGAGCAAGGAATAAAATTAGGTTATAAAGAAGAGAAACTGTCAGAATGGGCACAGAAGACACACGCAGAGAACATTGCCCGTGAAGATAGAGCGATAGAACGAGAAGAAAAACAAAGGCAAGTGCAGGCAGAAGAAAAGAAAATGCAAATGCAAATTGATGCAGAAGAAAAGAAAAGACTAATTGAGGCAGAAGAAAAGAAGATGCAACTGCAGGCTCAGGAGAAACAGATGGAGCTTGAGGCGGCGGCCAAACTAGCCCAATTGAATGCCGATACACAAATAAAACTAAAACAGATGGAGATTGATTCCACTGTAGAAATATCTGTGAATAAACTAAGAAGCAAAGAGGAGGAACAAAAATATAACAAGTATAAAGGCCTCGTGAAGGCATTCTGCTCAGGAGATTCCATCAGTGCATACTTGGAAAATTTTGAGTGTCTAATGTCCTACCATAAGATCATAAAATCAGATTGGGCATTCATTTTAATGAGAAACTTAGCTCTGGAACCTTTAAAAGTAATAGAGACAGTGCCACAGGAAATGCGAAAAGACTATGACTATTTAAAGCAACGCATTCTCCAACATTTTTCTTTAGATACTGCAGGTTACCAACAACAGTTTGCAAAATTATCTCCACAACCAAATCAAACCTTTATAGATTATGTCAGTACTGTACAAGATGTGTGCACAAAGTGGATTAACTCGGCTAAAACTAACAACAGCCATGACAAACTTAAAGAACTTATTATTATTGACAAGATAGTGAGTACCATCCCTACACCTTTTGCTAAGTTCTTAAAACAAATGGACTGTAAAAGTATTCAGGAAATCGAGTCCAAGGGAAATGCATTTTTTACAGCAAACAGAGACATTTTTCATCTAAACATAAGTCAAAACGATACAGCAGCAGCAGTAGTGAACACCAGATACTCGAAACCAACAGGAAAGTAAGTTTAAACCACGCTCAAATGTCAGTAAACTAGTTAAATGCCAATATTGCAGTTTGAATCACGACCAATACGCGATGTGCGATAAATCGCCTAACTATCCTCACCACCTCAAAATGATGGTGGAGAAGCAGAAGACTAAGCGCAATGCTTACCAGAGAGCGGTCAAATGTTTTTTTTTGCAGTAGCTTTGGCCACTATAGTCGCTTCTGTGAGGGCCGAAAGTTATTGAAACAGGCCAATGCTGCACTAGTGGAAACGTCCTCTGACGAAGAGATTGAATCACTGAATGAGTGTGACAATCAAACCGAGAATGTAAGCGAGCTTGGAAATGCTGTACAAATTATTGACACCATTACAGACAGTAAGTGTAACACCTGTACGAAGTTCCAACTTGACACAACATTACTATGTGGCCACACTATCCCTATTTCAAATGAAACAGCCAACGCTGCCTTGTCATCTACAGGCAAGCTAGTTTTTTCAACAGGGTTTGTAAATAACAAAAAGTGCACATTAATTCGGGATTCCGGCGCAACGCTCTGTGGGATTAAGAAAACATTAATAGACACTAAAGACTACACAGACAAACATGTGACTTGTCGCACATTCTCAGGCACTATAGAGAAATACCCCCTTGCTCTTGTCGAAATTCGAACACCGTTCATATCAGGACAAGTATTGTGCGCTGTCCTTGAAAATCCAGTCGCTGATATTATACTTGGGAACCTGCCCAACATACAACCGTGCTCTGAAAAGGAAATCAGAGATTGGGAGCATAAAAACGGTATCCACCACCCAAACAGCGATTCTAAGGAGAAACACCATTCATGCTTGTCTCAATCTGCCAAAAGACCAAGGGAGACAACCACCGAAGTAATTCAGAAAGAATTCACCGAGGTGTACAATGCAGGGGCGGTCGAATCTGTCAGTGATACGACCAAATTAAAACCTCGAATTGAGGATGCTACCGATCTACCAAGTACCAAGCCTGTAGATGTGCAACAAAACACACAACACACAAATGCAATAACACGACAGACAACCCATAAAACCAACACCGACCAACTGCAGGAGTCACTAGAAATTATAGCACCAAACTCTACCAACACTAATTTTGGAAATGAACAGAAAGCAGATCCTACACTTTCACCATATTTTAAGTTAGTAGGACTTAAACCAAAATTAACTAAGAACGCATCATCGGACTTTTAGGCTACTGAACAATGTATTAACTATTTTATGTATCTTACTACTGCTACCTGACAAACGAGATTTACTATCAACCTCTTGGCAGGGACCTTTTAAGATTATTAGAAGAATTTCGGAAGTTGATTACGAAATCTCTTTAAATGGAAAGTTGAAAATATTCCATGTAAATATGTTGAAGCCATACTATGCTAGACAGGACATTGAGACAAGTGAGCAAACGCAACGAACTGATGACAAAACGAAACGACAATTTCCCAACTGAATGACACCTTGACAAACGAAGCATCATTAACGACGCATTCTTATGACGACAAAGACGACGAAGACATATGGACTTTACCGACAATATGTGATAACGACAACGACGACCAAGTCGACGACATATTGACAACGATTGATCTGGACGACGACGACAATGACATTGAAGACAATTTACAAACAGTAGCTTCTGTGATAAATCAGACAGACGTAGACAATACTGAAATCCCAGTACCTATTATGACTGACGACGGGAGTATAAATGACATACATATCTCTGACACTTTGACACAACAACAGCGACAAGAAATTTTGACTCTCCTTGACGAGTATAAATCTATCTTTTCTAACAAACCTGGACGCACTGACAAGATAACACATTCGATTGTGCTGACAGATCTAACACCGGTCAAATGCAGACCATATTCTATTCCTCTCCATTACAGAGCAAATTTAGACAAAGAAATTTTAGATTTAGAGAAAAATGGAATAATTCAAAAATCGATGTCTCAATATTCTTCACCGATTGTCCTGGTGAAAAAGAAGGACCAGACAATCCGTTTGTGCATCGACTATAGGGTATTAAATACAAGAACCACAACGGATGCAGAGCCAATGAACAGTTGTGAAGATCTCATTTTAAATATGGCTCAATCATCCTTATTTTCTAAGACCGATTTAGCGAAAGGATATTGGCAAGTGCCACTACACCCTGATTCTAGACATATAACAGCATTCGCAACACCCCTTGGTTTGTACGAATGGCTATATCTTCCATTTGGTCTCAAGAACGCGCCAGCCACATTTGTTAGATTAACTAGATTGTTATTACACGGAATTAAAGATGTGGAAGCCTATATTGATGATATATGCATCCATTCTTCTAATATGACTTCTCACTTACTTACCCTCAAACAAGTCTTCAACCAAATCTCTCTTTTTGGACTTACTATCAAACCTTCCAAGGTTGAATTAGGTTATAGATAAATAGACTTCCTTGGTCATAGAATTTCTGAAGGCAAATTGTTGACAGATGATAAAATTTTTTCCAAGATTCTCAATCTAGAAGTGCCGACCACAAAGAAACAAATTAGAAGTTTACTAGGTCTTATTAACTATTATTCTAAATTTATCCCACATTGGGCAGAACTTACCTCAGTCTTTTCTGATATGTTAACTAAAGATCATCCATCAAAAATTTGTAAAAGTAGCAGCTTAGACGATGCAATGTGTAGATTGAAACGTATTTTTTCTAATCCACCAGTCTTACGATTACCCAACATAAATTTACCCTTTATTTTGACCACAGATGCGAGTGCTATCGCAATAGGAGGTTGTTTAATGCAAGAAGTGGATGGAGTGAGACACCCGATTCTCTACGCAAGCCGTAAACTAAAGAAGGCAGAGATCCGGTATGCTACAGTGGAATTGGAGGCTTTAAGCCTACTGTTTTGTGTATTGAGATTATCTAAGTTCCTCTTAGGTAGTCACTTTGTTGTGCTCACTGACAATTCGCCATTGTTGGTCCTTAACCAAGGGTCACCGAAAAACCATCGTTTAAAAAGATGGTGTCTTCTTCTTCAAGATTTCGACTTCGAAATCCGCCATATCAGAGGCACGGCAACATTATTGCTGACCTATTACCACGGCAAACGAATGCGCCAGTAGAATGACATTTAGCACATCTGTCGCGAGATTGCCATGAGTTAAACAGATAAATTTACCGACGTTTGCTGGGCGTATATTTTCTGGGCCCACAACAGTCGTACTAACAGAGTAAACACAGCTGCACAGGTTACATCAGGTCAGCCCATATACACATTTGGTGGTGAGTGAAAAGGAATGGATACACCGCGTTGGCAGTTTGTAAACATTTAGAATTACATAGCCTTGCCCGGCGCAGTAGATGGAACAGCCCTGTCTGTCACTTATACTGCCGGACATCAGACGGAAATGGCTGCTGGGATTGTCACCACTGAACAGAAGATTGACAGTTTGTCAACAGTCAGAGACAAACCGGAATTGGCAGCGAGAGACAGGAAAACAGTGCATCTGTCAATTCTTGGTTTCCGGCACACCGAGAAGATTGACGGGGTTATTTGCAACTGTTGTTGGGGGTATACAGAAACTTGCTGGCTTGTTTTGAGAATCTAAACTATTGATGACAACTTTGACTGGACTAAAGCCAGGAAAATAGTTCTTGACTGGGGTAGTTTGCCATATAAACTCGAGTTGGGACCAGCTAGGGAGGACTTGAAATTATGCTTTAGTCAGAGTGCCAGGGCACGGCAGCGCCTAGTGGAAATAATATCTACCGTGTGTTAATTAGTGACTTAATTTTACACGTGCCTATAATGGCAGATGTAGATATGATTGATAGGACTGCAGTAGTGCCATTTAAGGTATAACCTATTATAATATATTCGTTATAATTACTTTAGGCAGTAGCCTTGTTAAACTATAGTGTGATGATTAGCACTGTTAGTGGAAACTAGCTAGAGTAGGGAAGTGATACTTGGCTCTGTTAGCTAGAATAGATTAGTGAAGTGTTGATAAGCTTTACTAGTTGAGTAATGAAGGGATAATAGGGATCTTCCCGTAGGTGTCCCTGGTGGGCGGGGTTCCTGCATTCTGTTTGCTGATTTTTTCTTTGTCATAGCCTGATTCAGCTCTAGGTGGGTAGCTAATCTGCTCTATGACTAAGTCTAGTTAGCTAAAGATCATTAAGCAAGGTGATAGGCTTACACTCAGCCGAAAGGATCAGTGACTAGTACTATCACCAGATGTGTTGTTTCTATCCTAGGTTCCCTACCAGATCCAAGGAAACTCAACAAGTTTTGGGAAAGACTTAAAAAACCCATTCTGAAGAACACCAGTTCAAGAGTCAATAACGTTGCATACAGAAAGCAACTAAAAGCTAAAAGGACGTTGATTCACCACACATAGTGATGATTACAGATGCACCATACAGCATCAGACAGTAGTAACTACCGGAGAACAATCTAATAGTTACCTAGTGTTATATAATCTCGTGTAATAGGACACTAGACATGCTAAGTGAGGCTAGATAGACACGAGGGAGGATCAATCACAGTAACTAATTAACTTAAGTAACTGGGTAAACACTAGAGAAGACTTGTGCAGTTGTCTTAGGAACATTAGGAACGGACATTGTGTAGAGTGCAACCGGTCCCTGATTAACTCTTAATACCACCGGTGTCTATTTCGGATGTTCATGAAATTGGATTACCAGAGGTCTACAGAGGCAAAGCATTATCCGGCAAGATGGTTCCGGCAACGGGTGAGACGTACTTGTTCTGACGTAACGTGCTGTGGTCTATCTTTGCTGTGATCAGCTGACTGAGTTGATGTCTGAGAGACAGAGTCTACACACTTTATAGAACACGTCACACATTTTCTTCGCATACACGTCTCATACACGTTACACTTTTATTTTAATAAATTAATCTTTATTAAGTTCTAGAAGCAAGAGTTGTTGAGTATGTTGCGTTGGGGAAGTATGAGAAGGGGGCATAGTACGACAGTGTGAGAGTGATAGGAAAAGGTGTCCATAGGCTGATGGAGTGTGTTGGACGGAAGCTGGATGGATTCTCCAGAATATTGAGGGGGAAAAAAATAATATTATAATGTGGGTGTCGGATCTCCTCACTCCAGGGACGACACTTTAAAGGAGGACACGACATTATTGGGGGCTCGTCCGGGATATTTGGACAGCGGGATCTCTCGTAAACGGAATCCTTGGACAGCGGATCCCCGTAAACAGAATCCTTGGACAGCGAGATCTCCTGCAAGCAGGAACCTTTGACAGTGGGATCTTCTGACAACGTGGTCTTTTGACACGGGATCCTTAGTTATAAGAGGGAGATATCATTTTGGAGAATCCAGCTAGAGTGAATGTGGATAGGGGTTAGGACTAATATCTTACCTGTTCACACTTCACACGTCTGCATAGGTCTGTGGTCCTGATTCTACTCTTGTCACTGCGTGAATGTGCTGTGTGTGGTATATCTAGATTTATAGTACTTGTTCATATATCTGTATAGTAATTTGCAGTTATATTGTACTAGACCTGCTAGCTTACCTCTCTGTATAATGGCCACCCCTAAACTTAGCACGTTAGAATTAAAGGCAAGGGGGGAAGAAATGGGATTGGCTGGGTCTTCTCTAACGGATTACATACAAGGAAGTGGAGAGAGAGTATCGTCAAGCGGAAAGGGAATGATCGAAAGGCCGAGCTGGAATTGAGAAGGATGGAAGTTGGAACAAGCAGCTAAGAAATTGGAAGCTGAGCAAGCAGCTAGGAAATTGGAAGCTGAGCAAGCAGCTAGGAAATTTGAAGCTGAGCAAGCAGCTAGGAAATTAGAAGCTGAACAGGAAGCACAGAAAAGGGAGCACGAGTACCGGATGAGGGAACTCGAGTTGAAGAGTCAATCTAATGGAGAAACTGAGGGAGCAGTTGGAGGTTCCTCCATCCCAGGATCAACACCAGTAGGTGGACATGGGTACCATGCTATGAAGTTTCCTTTAGCGGTCTACGAGGAGGACAAAGAGAAGATTGATCAATACCTTCAACGCTTCGAGGCTATGTCAGTTGCTATGGGTCTGGAGCGTAACAAATGGAATCTTAAGCTATCCCAGGGATTACGCGGGACGGGATACGAGGTTTATACTCGCCTGCCACCAGGACATGAGAACAATTATGATGAGTTAAAGACGGCTCTGCTGAAACGATTCGAGGTTACGTCACATACCTACCGGAAAAAATTTCGAGCAGCGAAACGAGAACCGGGAGAGTTGTTTGCCGCCTACAGTTTGCGTCTTAAATCTTATCTCCATAAGTGGATGGATTTGGCTGGGTTCGCACATGACTATGAGAGTCTGGAAGAGCTCATGGTGGTCGACCAGCTGAAGAAGCAAATGTCTAAACCTCTCAGGACGTTCCTGGGAGAACAAGGAGCGGAACGTATTGACCTCGTGAATAAATTAGCAGAACGGTTCGTCGAGGTACATGGGGAGGCAGGGGAAAACCTTTCCACCAACACCAAAAGTCAAGAGAAACATGACAAGAAGAAAGCCAAAAACTCAGGAACAAAAAAGTGGGAACCTTATGGGCAAAAATCAGAGGATAGTTCAGAGAAGAAGAAGGAGGGAAGCAAGAGCACTTCAAGCTCTACACCTAAACGACCGTGGTCGGAGAAGTGGTGTTCAATTTGTAAGTCACCCTCTCACAATACGAGGGACTGCAAATCGAAGGCTAAGAACCCTCACTTTGCAGCATGTCAAGTGACTTCCAAGGAGGTTGTCACGGAAAATGCCAAGGTCAACAAGGAAGCTCGCCACCAGGAGAGCTCATTCAAGTCCGACAATAGAAAATCTAGGACAGGGAAATGGTGCAACCAATGTCAAGTCGAATACGCACAATGCTATTGACTGCAGGGAAAGTCAGGAGACACTCAATTCGTCGTGTGCTCAGGGAAACCTAAGGTGGAGCCCACCGAACAGGTCGAGGCCGAGGAAGAGACTCCAGACCAGGAAAAACCACCTGTAGTGGAATTGGTAGAGGTTAACGGTCGTCAAGTGGAGTGTTTATACGACACAGGACTGGACGGGGAGGCCGTGATTTCTGCGGATCTGGTACATCCAGAACAATTCACAGGTGAAACATTGGATATACAGCCTGCACAGAAGAGTGCTGTAACCATGAAGTTGCCCATTGCTAATGTGGAGATTCGGTCAAGGTACGTCACCGGCACCATCAAGGCCGCTGTATTGACCGATCCCATTTTTCCAGTCATCCTAGGTTGCCGGTATGTCTTTCTGGGAATGCCCAGGGAGCCAATCCATATGGGAGCAATGCAGACTCGCTCTCAGACGAAAACGGAAGAGGCAGACGCAATTGTGACTAACCCAATGCCGGGGGAGCTACGAACTGCCCAGAGTGAGGATGATACTTTACGTCCTTGCTACAAAAAGCTGCAGAAAAGTGCTGATCCACCAGGACGGGGGCAGTACTACATGAAGAATAGGATACTCTACAGGAGAGCAGGAAGGGGAGACAACCTATACGGTCAGTTGGTCGTCCCGAAAGCTCATCGGTCCCAGATTCTTCATATGGGGCATACCATCTCCTTTAGTGGACACATGGGTATTGCCGCCACCATGCAGCGGATTTCCTGCCACTACTATTGGCCGGGAATGACAGATGATGTGCGTCGGTATGTGAAGTCATGCCCTGAGTGCCAGAGGGTGGCACCGAAACACTGGACAGCACCGGTGATGTTGGGTGAGATGCCCATCATGAACTCTCCTTTCGAGAGGGTAGCCATCGATATCGTGGGTCCACTTCCCAGGACTAGGAAGAGGAACATGTATATACTCACAATGGTGGATTGCTGTACAATGTGGGGTGAGGCTATACCGTTGACCACGATTGACTCGAAAAGAGTGGCGGACGCACTGATGGAGGCCTTTACCAGATTAGGCTTTCCGGATCAAATTCTGACGGACAATGGATCTCAGTTTTGTGGAAAACTCATGGAGGAGGTATTTAGGGTGTTTCACTCTAACCACATACATACCAGCCCTTACCACCCTCAAGCCAATGGACAAGTAGAGCGTTTCAACGGCACGTTGATGACAATGCTCAGGAAACTAGCGCAGGAAAAACCTGATAGGTGGGATGAATATATCCCAGCAGCACTCTTTGCCTATCGGGAAGTTCCTCATGGCTCAACAGGACTACCACCCGCTACGTTGCTGTTTGGTCGTCCAATCAAAGGACCGTTGGAAGCCATGTTGAGGAGTTGGACTGAAGAGGGGACGTCAGAAGAAGTGATCTCATCCTATCAATACGTGGAGGAACTGAAAGAAAAACTCCACAAGGGATGGACTCTGGCAAATCAAAACTTGAAAAAGGCCAGGAAAAGACATGCGGCTTACTACAACCGTAGGTCTAAAGAAAGATCTCTAGAGGTAGGAGATAAAGTCTTGTTGCTACTCCCAACGGGAAACAACAAACTGGAGATAGGTTGGCAAGGACCATTTCCCGTGGAAAGGGTAATATCCAGAACCAACTATCAAATCCGGATCCGGGGAAAGTCGAAGATTTTCCATATCAATC
This sequence comes from Cepaea nemoralis, assembly GCA_014155875.1. NCBI lineage: Eukaryota > Metazoa > Mollusca > Gastropoda > Stylommatophora > Helicidae > Cepaea > Cepaea nemoralis. The sequence goes on from JACEFZ010020345.1 coordinate 33,879, forward strand.
TCTTGCGGAAATACGAAGAGAGACCCGGAGACAAGGCAGCTCACCTCATGGCAATGGCAGTTGCAGTGGAGACAGAAGTGGGAACCAGCGAGGGCAGGGAATATCCCTTAGTACACCAGGAAACCTATAGGGATGTGCAAGTGAACCCTGATCTGACCTCCCAGGAGAGGGAAAGGATAACCCAGGTTCTCAAGTCTCATAAGGAGATACTGACTGATAAACCAGGACGAACGAGGTTGGTGGAGTTCGAGATGACTTTGACCACACAGGAGCCGGTTCGTCAAAAGGTTTACCCAGTGCCATTCTCTAAAGAAAAGGCCCTGGAGGAGGAAATACAAAAACTGCTGGAGGATGACGTGATTGCACCATCCACATCCCCATACAATGCGGGGGTAGTTTTGTTACGCAAACCAAGTGGAGAACACAGGTTGTGTATAGATTACCGACTTCTGAACAGTCATACACAGTTTCAGGTGGAACCTTTGCCGAATCCAACTCAGTTATTCGCTAGGCTCCATAAGGCTCGGTACTTTTCAAAGGTGGATCTGAGTCGGGGGTACTATCAGATACCAGTCAAACCGGAGATTCGACCACTGTTAGCTTTCAGTACACCCAGTGGACACTACGAATTCAAGGTCATGCCCTTTGGACTCAGCAATGCACCTAGTGTGTTTACACGCATGATGAGGACTTTACTAGATCCGTTACAGGATCCGTCCATCATCTCATTCATGGATGATATTCTGATTTCCAGTGACAGCTTGGATGACCACTTACAATCCTTGGAGAGAGTGTTTAATAGACTCAAGGAAGCAGGGCTTACTGCTCGTCCAACCAAGTGCATGATTGGTTACCAACTCTGGAATTTCTAGGTCACACCATCACTCCAGGACACATTGTTCCAGAAGAGAAGAACCTGGAGAAAATCAGAAATGCACCAAGGCCAAAAACGAAGAAGGATGTGCGATCTTTTCTCTCGTTGTGTGGGTTCTACCACAAATTTATCCCACATTTCACTGAACTGGGAGCTCCGTTGACGGAAACCTTGAAAAAGGGATTACCGGATCAAATCATTTGGACACCAGAATGTGAGAATGCCTATAGTCAGTTAAAGGAGGCCTTGGTCAGCAAACCTGTATTACAGCTCCCTGACCTTTCCAAACCATTTGTGTTGAGAACGGATGCGAGTGCGATTGGAATTGGAGCCGCTTTGTTACAGGAAGGAAAAGACGATGCTTCGGTTTTGAAACCTGTGGCATACGCAAGTAAGAAACTTCTACAGGCGGAGAGGAATTATTCAACCGTCGAGAGAGAATGCTTGTCCCTCGTATGGGCAGTGCAAAAATTTCCAGCCATATTTGTATGGAGTTAAGTTTCGGGTTCAGTCGGATCATCAGCCCCTGATGTTCCTGACGACTTCTCAGAAGCTCAACGCACGTTTGATGCGTTGGTCGTTGTTACTTCAACCGTATAATTTCACAGTAGAGTACATTCCTGGAAAGGAGAATGTTGGAGCGGATTTCTTGTCAAGACACCCAGCTCCTGAAGAAGAGGAATGAATTATCTGGATTTAACTCATGGTGGAGGAGAGTGAGATGGACTACTCTCTTAAGAGGGGGCCTATGTCGCGAGATTGCCATGAGTTAAACAGATAAATTTACCGACGTTTGCTGGGCGTATATTTTCTGGGCCCACAACAGTCGTACTAACAGAGTAAACACAGCTGCACAGGTTACATCAGGTCAGCCCATATACACATTTGGTGGTGAGTGAAAAGGAATGGATACACCGCGTTGGCAGTTTGTAAACATTTAGAATTACATAGCCTTGCCCGGCGCAGTAGATGGAACAGCCCTGTCTGTCACTTATACTGCCGGACATCAGACGGAAATGGCTGCTGGGATTGTCACCACTGAACAGAAGATTGACAGTTTGTCAACAGTCAGAGACAAACCGGAATTGGCAGCGAGAGACAGGAAAACAGTGCATCTGTCAATTCTTGGTTTCCGGCACACCGAGAAGATTGACGGGGTTATTTGCAACTGTTGTTGGGGGTATACAGAAACTTGCTGGCTTGTTTTGAGAATCTAAACTATTGATGACAACTTTGACTGGACTAAAGCCAGGAAAATAGTTCTTGACTGGGGTAGTTTGCCATATAAACTCGAGTTGGGACCAGCTAGGGAGGACTTGAAATTATGCTTTAGTCAGAGTGCCAGGGCACGGCAGCGCCTAGTGGAAATAATATCTACCGTGTGTTAATTAGTGACTTAATTTTACACGTGCCTATAATGGCAGATGTAGATATGATTGATAGGACTGCAGTAGTGCCATTTAAGGTATAACCTATTATAATATATTCGTTATAATTACTTTAGGCAGTAGCCTTGTTAAACTATAGTGTGATGATTAGCACTGTTAGTGGAAACTAGCTAGAGTAGGGAAGTGATACTTGGCTCTGTTAGCTAGAATAGATTAGTGAAGTGTTGATAAGCTTTACTAGTTGAGTAATGAAGGATAATTAGGGATCTTCCCGTAGGTGTCCCTGGTGGGCGGGGTTCCTGCATTCTGTTTGCTGATTTTTTCTTTGTCATAGCCTGATTCAGCTCTAGGTGGGTAGCTAATCTGCTCTATGACTAAGTCTAGTTAGCTAAAGATCATTAAGCAAGGTGATAGGCTTACACTCAGCCGAAAGGATCAGTGACTAGTACTATCACCAGATGTGTTGTTTCTATCCTAGGTTCCCTACCAGATCCAAGGAAACTCAACAAGTTTTGGGAAAGACTTAAAAAACCCATTCTGAAGAACACCAGTTCAAGAGTCAATAACGTTGCATACAGAAAGCAACTAAAAGCTAAAAGGACGTTGATTCACCACACATAGTGATGATTACAGATGCACCATACAGCATCAGACAGTAGTAACTACCGGAGAACAATCTAATAGTACCTAGTGTTAGTACAGTAACAATTAACATTAGTAATTAGCACTTATGAACTGAGTGGTTCGATGTGCAACGAGGATGATCTGTCGACTAACTAACTAACTAACTAACTGCGTAAACACTAGAAAAGACTTGTGCAGTTTGTTTAGGAACATTAGGAACGGACATTGTGTAGAGTGCAACCGGTCCCTGATTAACTCTTAATACCACCGGTGTCTATTTCGGATGTTCATGAAATTGGATTACCAGAGGTCTACAGAGGCAAAGCATTATCCGGCAAGATGGTTCCGGCAACGGGTGAGACGTACTTGTTCTGACGTAACGTGCTGTGGTCTATCTTTGCTGTGATCAGCTGACTGAGTTGATGTCTGAGAGACAGAGTCTACACACTTTATAGAACACGTCACACATTTTCTTCGCATACACGTCTCATACACGTTACACTTTTATTTTAATAAATTAATCTTTATTAAGTTCTAGAAGCAAGAGTTGTTGAGTATGTTGCGTTGGGGAAGTATGAGAAAGGGGCATAGTACGACAGTGTGAGAGTGATAGGAAAAGGTGTCCATAGGCTGATGGAGTGTGTTGGACGGAAGCTGATGGATTCTCCAGAATATTGAGGGGAAAAAAAATAATATTATAATGTGGGTGTCGGATCTCCTCACTCCAGGGACGACACTTTAAAGGAGGACACGACAACATCGACCATTCGCCATACTAGAAACTGTGATACTTTTAGTCTGTGGCATATAACAGTGTAACTCTACACCTGCTAGAGAACTCCCAGTGAATAGTAATAACACCTCATTAAATAAGTTACTTGTGACACCCACGAACATGAAACCTTAAAAGTCACACTTTATGAACTATACGTGAAGAGCTATACTATCAATTGCCCAAGCTCTAGAACGATCCGAGCGAGATACATTAACAGTGCAATGATTTCAACCTGTGAATTCGCTCTGAAAATTAGAAGAACACTTTATATGCAACATTGAGAACATTCCATACTTGCTGTTGCTACGAGACTTTGCAAACAGCCGAAACAAAACTACTTCGACTACAACACTCAAGAGACAGCCGTACTAACTTTAACATTCATGGCACTACACGCTAACAACAGGAGGACAACGCGCACATCATCGTTGGATTTAGTTACTTAATTAATTAATTACTTTAGTATTCAATATGTATTATATTTGCATTAATTTTGTATATAAAATGTGTTAACCTGTAATATGTACATATTCTACCATAACATTACAGGTAGTTCCATTAATAGGATAAATCACCGTCCTATACAATTGTCTCTGTGTAAATTATAACCCATTTTTGAGTCATCGTACAAAAAGTACGTATTTTCTTAAAGGGCAAATATCGCCTATTCCATTTGTTCTAAGGGCAATAACACTTACCTCAACTTTAAGTATATATTTTAACCAAATACTATTTAAATGAAAGGTGAGTGAATGACAGCGTGAATGAATTAAATGAGAGAACGATATACTTAGCGGACAAATTGTACGCAAAACGTATTTATTTTAATTTGTCTGCGTCTTTCATGTAAACTGCATGACTTGTCTAAATTGTTGATACATGTTTAGTAGTTAGTTTAATATACTTAGTTTAGGAGTTAGTTTAAGATACTTAGTTTAGTAGATAGGATACATCTAAGCACCACTACTTGGAATGCCTGATCATGTATTGCACACAGTGGAGTAATTCATGATTGAGGTTATCCCAACTCGTGACGCTTGGAAATAAGCCACACATTCAGCACACACTTTACACAAAACTTAAAACTGAACACTATCAATTTAAAATACAATCACTTTATTAGAAACAGCAACTTATTAGTCAACACACTAACAAGCCAACAGGGACACATGTAGTCTGAGGGAATAAAATAACAACGTAACTACATATTTAGCATTATACAACATACGAGAGTAAAAGTGTATTGAAATGCACACACAGATCAAGATTTGAAGGTGTACTTAATTAGCCAGGACTTCGGTCTTGTTAATCCTCTTTAATACAGAGGTTAATTGTCTTGGTATCAGTGGGGTACTATGAGAAGGACGGGTTGTAAAAACAACTACTAAACGTCACGTAACTTCGGTCAGATAAGCATTTTTAAGGACACAGGAGAGAGAGTGATCTCTTCACCAAATCAGAGAAGTGGTGTATGGGAGAATACATGAGTTTTGATGCCAGTATGTAGGTTACCAGGTTACTGTCCACCAAACTACAAACACCGACTTTATGTGATTCGGTGACAGAATTAGAACAGATCTAATTACTTTATAACAAACCATCATATCAGGGGAGAGGGGGGAATCCTGTCACCGCCTCACATTTAGAGATATTAATTAAAGGGCTGCAACTCCCGCCCAAGGGATAGAAGTGAGTCACTCGAGGCCAGAGTAATCTAGAGCCTTCTCGAAGGACTGGTCATTGAGTCCATGGACACTGATGTGGCCCGCCTATTGCGGGGTCCACGAGGAACTCGGACAGAGTTACCACCCGTGTCGGATTGGGACACGTGTGGACCGGCAGAGGACAGACGGACTTCAGAGAGACAACAGGGCCTGCCTTAGAGGGACTCAATAGATATCAATAGGCTAGATAGTTTGCTAGAATGTTTATGATAACCATGTGTGACGATGTTAACTATCTGTGATATGTAACATAGCGCGGGATTGTTAACCCACTGCGCCAACGCACTGTATATTGAAATACAATAAATGTTCGATATCATATTGAACGGAGTTATTGTTGCCTGTGTGAACCCGAGCTCAGATACCTAGACATGAGCAAGACGATGACACATGGCCTCAACATTAATGCTTTATTTGTATATTTACTATTTTTTCTATGCAATACAATCATTACATTACTCGTGTTGTAATGACAGATTTAACAGTAGTTCCACAAACAGTAAGTTGATGTAACAGATTACAATGGAATGTTATTTTGCTTTTGAGCTTCTACAAACACGTATGTTCCCCGGGATTAGGTTGTCGGATATATTAGGTAAACAAACAAGATGCTGGAATCCACCAGAAACCTGTACGTTGCAGTGTTTGTTGGGGTGGCTTGTGCCATACAGTCGGTAGCTCAGGATTGTATTTACAATACGACGGTAAGCACTTACGTTATCGCAGTAAAACGTAATAATACAGTAGACTTTTGTGTGTCTTAAGGGGCCATGGGGTATATGTACTATATCAGTACTTGTCAAGACGAACCGGCACTGAAGGCTGGTATGGTCGGAATCATGGCTAAAACCTTTACTTCCCGAGGCTGGTATGGTCGGCATCATGGCTAAAACCTTTACTTCCCGGGGATGGTATGGTCGGCATCATGGCTAAAACCATTACTTCCCGAGGCTGGTATAGTCAGCATCATGGCTAACACCATTACTTCCCGGGGCTAGTATAGTCGGCATCATGGCTAAAACCATTACTTCCAGGGGCTGGTATGGTCGGCATCATGGCTAAAACCATTACTTCCCGAGGCTGGTATAGTCAGCATCATGGCTAACACCATTACTTCCCGAGGCTGGTATTGTCAGCATCATGGCTAAAACCATTACTTCCAGGGGCTGGTATGGTCGGCATCATGGCTAAAACCATTACTTCCAGGGGCTGGTATAGTCAGCATCATGGCTAAAACCTCTACTTCCCAAGGCTGGTATGGTCGGCATCATGGATAAAACCTTTACTTCCCGAGGAATTTCCAGGTACCCATGGTTGGTTGGGTCGACCTGGGAGCTCGGGTCAGTTTTTAAAATTGAATGCGCCCAGATAAGGATTGAACTCACGACCATCGATACAACAGCTAACCGCCTGGGCTCTGCTGCCTTGGTATATTGTGCTATACAAATATGTGTAAAGACCAGTCGTCACGTGGTGGTTGATCTGGTCAGTATCACGCCGGCCGCCGTAACTTCCCAAGGCAAATCCTGGTACTCAATTTACGCTGTGAGACCACGTAGGCCAGATCTGTTTCAACATTTGCCCAATGCGGGTTCGAACCCACTATCAGTAACCGAACCTCCAACCACGTCCCTACCGCTGCTCCACAATCCCAATGTATTGTAATATACAACAACGCTGCCACATACAAGCCTGCCCTATCCATTACGATCAAAGATCTGTTTGTTCCAGCGTGGTTTTTCATGCGGATGATTAAGCCTAACCTAGCTCGGAACCCTATGTTACTGTGAGGACAGAGGCCTGCCGACAGCCGCTCACACAGATGCCTCCCGACAGCCGCCCAGACAGAGGCCTGCCGACAGCCGCTCACACAGAGGCCTCCCGATAGCCGCTCACACAGAGGCCTCCCGATAGCCGCCCAGACAGAGGCCTCCTCAATGAGACAGAGGTACATATAATTGTTAATTATTTTGTTATAGTTGGCGTCTGTGTTAAAGACATTTGTGCTATTTCCCGAGGCTGATATGGTCAACTAATTATAGTTGGCATCTGATAATCTGCTTAAAGTCCACCGTGCCAGAAGAACTTTTGACTGTATGTGGCAGAGCGACCAGCAGCTATGTTCTCCCAATGTCAATACAAAAATTAATCTTTCTAAAAGGTTTCTTTTATGCTTGTGTATTTATTTATAATTTTAGCACCTGTCTCAATATAAAGATGCCAGATGCAGTCGAATTGTGTGTCTGCTTGGCCTTTCCTTGGAGTACTGAGTGTTGGCTAGATCCTCCAGTCACTACCTGCCCAACTATTCTCTCTAGGCCATTCCGATTTAACTGTTCCTTAAACAATCCTACAGGGAGGGCTCTGATTAGGTCTACGTTATCTTGCACCAATACGCCACCAAGCGGTGCAGATCCAGCCAATTTGCTCGGCTGCACGTTTCCCAGAGGGTCCAAACAATGCTCCATATATGTGACTTTCTAAATTAAAGCATACCACTCTGCAGGAAACATGAATGTCTTAAGCCTTCTCAGCCTATGCTCAGTGAGTCATATACAATGAAGGAGTGTGTGTGCCAAATGTCCTTTAGCCAGTTGGTCAACAGTGACTGCTCACCCCCCCCCCTCCCCACTTTCTCCCCCTCCCCTCCCCCTCCCCACATTTTCCCCCACACTATCCTAACAGACTAGATCTTGTAGAATATGTCGGCGAGTAGACTGGACTGATTCAGGGTCAGGACGAGCGAACGAACGAACGAACGAACGAACGAACTTTATTTTCTAAGGGACACACATTGGGCACGCAGGCCCGTCTTACATTCGGACCTTCCAATCACTCATCTATTGGGAATGTTACATTCACATGGGAAAAAGGCATTGTCAAATGAATGCTGTGAACATAAACATTGTATATTGCCATGCTATGAGACAGGTAAGCACACACACACACACACACACACACACACACACACACACACACACACACGCATACACACACACACACACACACATGCATAAACACATTAACTGGTTCAGTGCCGAAAGATAGCATACCGCCGTTAGTAACCTATCATTTGGACAGAAGGACGATATATCGCCATACTAGGGTTACGGTGTTGTTTTGTTTCCTGATACCCTCCGCAGTTTTAATGCTCAGTTTACATTATAATACTTTTGTGTTTTGTCCATATCTATTTTTCTTTTATTTGGCACTGAATCAGTTAAGCGTACATTCGTTTTGTAGTAACGACTTTCCTTAGTGGACGCATGTTAAAGCTTGCAGAGGCAATTGTCATTTATTTACAGAAGAGGAGGGGGGGGGGAATTAATTACATCCTATGGGAATGTATAGCATCAGATGGATGATGTACGACGTAGATTAAGAAGAGAATAGGTCAAGTAACAGTTGTATTTCAGAGAATGAAAAGTATCGTATTTAGTAAGTCACTGTAATTGAATGTAAGAAAGAGAGCTCCGAAATGCTATATAGAACCTGTCTTGCTGTATGGCAGTGAATCTTGGAAGGTGAATGAACAAACTTGGAAGAGCGTTGAAGCAACGGAGATGTGGTTCCTAAGATGAATGTTACGAATATATTGGACTGTCAGAGTAAATATTCATCATCAAGTGGCTCTCCACAGATCTCGGTCTTTGGTTTTCTGAATCAACTCTGTTGCTGATATTCCTCCATGCCACCGTCTAAATCCATCCAGCATCATTTCTCTTGGTCTGCCTCTGCCTCTCTTCCCCTCATCTTTCCAGTTGTCACGATGTTCATCAGTGCCTCTCTTCTCATCACATGACCGAAGAAAGATGTTTGTCTCTTTCTTATTGTTATATATATATAATGTTCTAGTTTCATTAGCCTCTTTCAGGCAGTCGTTGTTACTTACTCTGGCATTTCAAGGAATTCGCAATATTCGTCTCAGGAACCATATATCTTTTGCTTCTAATTTCTTCTTAATTTGTTCATTTACATTCCAAGATTCACTGCCATACAGCAAACCTGGTTCTACATAGCATTTAATCACTCTCTTTCTTGAATTCAGTGATAGTGTCTTATTGCATAAGATACTCTTCATTTTCTTAAATGCGACTTTTGCTTGCCCTATCTGCTCTTAACCTCTATTGTACATCTTCCATCTGATGTTATAAATGTACCTAGGTATCTAAAATTATCCACTTGGTTAAGAATTGTTCCTTCAATTTCTATGCAACATTTTGGTGTCACCAGTTTCTTTGATATCACAATTCTTATTGTTTTCTTGATATTCAATGACAGTCCGTTCCTTGCACTCTCTGGTATTACAATGTCCAACAATTGTTGTAGATCTGTTGATTTATCTGCCACCAATACTGTGTCATCTGCACAGCGTATATTATTTATATTATAACCCCCAACTAGTATTCCTGGCATCTCTTTGATCTCTGCCATTATTACTTCGCTATATATGTGTTTATTCAGAAGTTCGTATCTAAACATTCAGTGCAGGTGTGCTATCTATCTAAACAATCAGTGCAGGTGTGTTATTTATCTAAACATTCAGTGCAGATGCGTTATCTATCTAAACATTCAGTGCAGATACGTTATCTATCTAAACATTCAGTGCAGATGTGTTATCTATCTAAAAATTCCTTGCAAATGTGTTATCTATCTAAACATTCAGTGCATATGTGTTATCTATCTAAACATTCTGTGCAAATGTGTTATCTATCTAAACATTCAGTGCATATGTTTTAGCTATCTAAACATTCCGTGCAGATGTGTTATCTATCCAAACATTTAGTGCAGGTTTTGTAACTATCAGTACAAGTGGGAAATCTCTATACTTTCACCGTGGCGTCATATCGCAGAACAGAATGCTGTGACAACAATTTGACTGGTGTCCTTCGCTGTAGGAGATATGGACATCCTAGATCTCTGGCCCCTTGTGAGACGAAACAGTTGGAGTATTTCCTGTTTACGTTCGGCAGCTGTAGCAGTTGCAGCCCCTGTCTTTGCTTGGCGATGTCTTTCAGTAAGTTGTCATGTCCGGTTGGAGCCTATGGCCACTGCACTACTATGAGTTTTCAGCAGTTCGACCACACATCTCTTATCGAGGACACTCTCCAGAAGGACTATGGTTGTGTCCCTGGCTACGGCTGAGATGTGAGCTTCTCTCGTGTTAGATGTTGGTGTGAAACAGACGAGCAATATCTCCGGCGGGCCTATTCCCGGTGGTCGCAGGATTCGCACGAGTCAGGCGGGGAGTCTGACGGTGGTGCACGCTTACACAGGTCCAGACACTTGCGACTGACAGGTGTACTTGCCCTAAGGTCCAGGCGCGTACGAGGCCTTCACCTGCCGGACTTGGCTGAACGTCTCTAAGTCAAGTTCCATGGTTTCTAGAGTCTGGCCACCGCTCGCCACCTGCCTGTGGAGGCCAGGTCTCGGATATTTGACGCTGAGCCGCCAGCGTTTGCAGCCTACATTGTTCCAGACGTACTGGTTATCCATTCCTCTGGAATAAGCAAGGCAAGGCCGAGAAAGGGAAGATGCTGCTTGGGCATCGCATGTTCTCTGAAGCTCTGCCCAGGCATTGTGATGGAATTGTGGCCAAATTCCAACTCACATACTTTGGTCTATCAAGAATGCAGAGTGCTACTCACTCACTTCTTTAAAGATTTAAATAATTTCTTGATGGACGCTCCGTTCTTTCAACTACGAAGTCTGCGTATGAATGGAAAAATTGCACATGAACTATGCAATCTAAGTATAAAGTAGGAAGTCTAGATGTGAACTAAGAAGAATGCACATGAACTAGGGAACCTGCGTAGGAATTAAGAAATCTGAGTAGGAATTATGAGGTCTGTGTATGGACATAGGGAGTCTTACTACACGTCCCAGCGCCATATCACACGTCCCGACGCAATATTACACATCCAAGCAACTTTGGAAAAGCAATTCTAGAAGGCTGATTCTTGCAAGTAGACGTAGAGGCCGTGCAAACAAAGATAAACACATGACGTTACATGCACACTGGTCCTGAACAAGTGGCAGAGGAACTGATAAACGATCAAGTCTTCCTAGAAAATAAAACCAGTTCTGTTAAGGACTAACTTGAACGAGAACAAAGACAGCAAAGAATATCAAAATAAAAAACAGACGGACCTCAATTATAACCGACGTTGCAGAAGCAGGTTGAACGTGGCTGAAGTTGTGTGTGTTTGTTTTTATATTATTATTTTGGCGCTCGCGCGCTTTGAGCTCAAGTGTGGTCCATACACACAACTTCAAGAAGTGCTTGGCTGAACTTTGCGTGTGGATTAGCTTTCCCTATTGCCAGTGTCCCTCACCATCAGGCGAATTCACTCCGACTTCAGAGGTACTTGTAATTAACGTCCCCAAGTCAAGGACAATAGGTCAACATTTTAGTCCAACTGTCAGGTGTAGGGGTTGAACCCCTTACCTGGGTATCAGCACACCGGATGCTTAAGAACACTCATTCTTATCCATTCGGCCATGCTAACCTACTGTGGCCGTGGTGAGAGCGACCTTCTGCAAAGAATGTGCTACACGCAAATGATTGTCGTCAATGGATGACAATCTTGATTGTAGTGGAAGTTTTCACTTACACGATTCACTCGCCTGCACCGCTCGTGTATGGCAGTATGTTTGAGAAGCAGTGCGCACACTTCCCAGTTCATTACAGATATAAGAATGAAGCGGACCGTCACAGAAGTCACGCTATCAGTTCCAATGATTGGTGTGTTTAGTGTGTAAGCAAAGATTGCTTACAAGCTCACTTAACTTTATGTCCAAATTGTCTATTTTTATCACCGTGGCGGATATTAGTATCACCCTAGCTACACTTTAATTGTGTTGCGATTGCAATTGATTTCGTTTGCGACACAGGGCCACGGGCTAATAAGGTAACGTAGATTCAATGTTCATTTATTAATTTATTTATATGTCATTTTAAAATAAGTTTTACAGGATTGTCTACTGTGATTCGCAACTGATCAAGGTCACATCAGCTCACATCAATATGGATTTGTCAACTGTGTTTAACGTGCTGGTAAATATCATTAATTGATTCAATGTTGAAGGGTAACATGTCGCCACTCCCAATGTTTTGGACAGGTTATGAGAAGAAATACATTGGAGAACTTGGTACTCCAGATGACACCAACCAATCAAGAAATGCTGATATAATTCTCGTCAGGTTGTTTTCAATAGAGTTACTGGGCTTCTTTCGTATACATTGGTTTATTCTGGCGGTATCCACCACGTCCACGCCCTCTGCAACGAGGTCCGCCCCTAGTTGGTCCACTTTGATATCCATAGTAACCGCCTTCATAATAGCCACGGAAGGCTGGAGGTCCATAATATCTACGATAGAAAGGTCTGCGGCCACGATATCCTTGGTACCGCTGCAGCTGGTATTCTCCCTGACCCTCTAAGAACGGTCTTCCTCCTCCACCACCGAGACGTGGGACTCCAAAATATCGTCGGTTCTGGAAGAAAGGACGACCCCTGCCTCTGCCTCGATGGGGAAGGATAGTCCAATACTGGTCCTTCATCTTCCTGGTAGTCCTGTCGACCATTTCCACGGTAGCGGGGATACCATCCACCTCGGTTGAACCTACGACGGTCAGCAGCGTACTTACTGCCCTGAACATGTGAACCATCAGGGCCTGTAACGTTGGCAGCTTCATTACCCTTCTCTCCTTCTACCACATCAAACTCAACTTTTTCACCATCTCCAACACTTCGAACATATTTTCTTGGGTTGTGTTTTACTATGGCCGTTTGGTGAACAAAAACACCCTCTTTTGTATCATCGCGATTGATAAATCCGTATCCACTCTTCACATTAAACCATTTTACTGTTTCTGTAACATGGGATGCGATAACATTTTCTTTCCTTGTGTTGTTCTACTTTTTGTTCAGGTGCCGGCTTGTCAACCTCAGATTGATTTTCTGTGTCGGCCATGGCAGATGGTAAACGCCGTTAGTTGGTACTACTAAAAAAATGCCCCGACTGATTCCTCAGAATCTTTCCCTTACCATTTCCTTTGATGATGATAAATATTGACCTTATACAGGCCTGACAAAAATAGTATTTTGGATTAACTTCAGGTAATTAATAGTTGGACAAAACATCACAGTTTATATTGACGAGAAACAGATAATTGCGTTGCATTGTAAAATTATCATGCATGTAAAATAAAGCCAAAAATTTTATAAGAACTTTAAAGATAACTAAAAGATCTAACTCCAGTTTATAAGAAATATTATCTTCATAATAGTTTATTAAAAATCTATAAAAAATTAAGAACATTAGAATTATTACATCACATAATATAATTCTCAACTTTTCGTAATATCCGTTGTAATAACTGATTGTTGTTATGTCCCTTACCACTATTTTAATTACACGATTTCCTTTCAATGTGGTAGGACAATGTGTTTGGTAGGACAATGTGTTTGGTAGGACAATGTGTTTGGTAGGACAATGAGTTTGGTAGGACAATGTGTTTGGTAGGACAATGTGTTTGGTAGGCCAATGTGTTTGGTAGGACAATGTGTTTGGTAGGACAATGTGTTTGGTAGGACAATGTGTCTGGTATGGCAATGAGTCTGGTAGGGCAATGAGTCTGGTAGGGTAATGAGTCTGATATGACAATTACCCGTTACTTTAACTCTATCTGTTACATACAGCCGTTACTTTAACTCTTTCTGTTACAGACAGCCGTTACTTTAACTCTTTCTGTTACAAACAGCGGTTACTTTAACTCATTCTGCTACAGGCAGCGGTTGCTTTATCTCTTTCTGTTACAGACAGAAAGGTAATTTAACTCTTGCTGTTACAGCCAACCATTAATTTAACCCTTTCTGTCACAGACAAAAGTTACTTTACCACTTTCTGTTACAGACAGCTGTTACTTTAACTCTTTGTGTTACAAACTACCAGTACTTTAACTCTTTCTCTTGCAGACAAAAGTTACACTAACACTTTCTGTTACAGACAATCGTCACTTTAACTCTATCAGTAATAGACATGGGTTACTTTAACTCTTTCTATTACAGACAGCGGTTACTTATTTCTTTTAGTAACAGACATTCGCTGCTTTAACTCTATCTGTTACAGACAGCCGTTACTTTAATTCTTTCTGTTACAGACATAAGTTACTTTAACACTTTCTGTGTTTGGGAGTCTCTGTGGCGAAGTGGTCAAGCCGTTTGACTCGTGCTCCGAAGGTTGTGGGTTCGATCCCGGGCCGCGTCCTTCGATTTACGAGTTAAATGATTCGGAGACTCCTGTGGTCCGTCGCTAAAAGCTACGGAGTACGTGCTTTGTGCGACGCTTTCCGTGCTGCGGAAAGAGACCGAGCCATATGGGACCAGGTGCAATGAAGTCGACCCTTTCGACTTTTAAGCGAGTTTAAACACTTTCTGTTACAGACAGCTTTTATTTTAAATCTTTCTGTTACAGACAGCCGTTACTTTAACTCTTTCTGTAACATACAAAAGTTACTTTAACACGTTCTGTTACGGACAGCGGTTAGTTTAACTCTTTTTACAAATAGCCGTTTCTTTAACTCTTTCTGTAACAGACAAAAGTTACGTTAACTCTTTCTGTTACTGTCATTCGTTACTTTTACTTGTTCTGTTACAGTCAGCCGTTAAATAACCATAACAACTGTGAATAGTTTCACAGGAAAATTAGGAAACTCTGCAAAGAAGCAAAAGAAGCACGGCCTGAGGAAAATTGCAAGGAAATTGAAAACCAACACAACACCCAGAATACCAAACTAATGCACAAATAAATTAATGACATCTTTAATAAAAGAACACATACATCAATGGGTTGCCTAAAAACTAAAGTTGGCAAAATCATATTAGAAACAGATCAGATTTTACATGCGAGGTCAGATTATGTTGATGACCTTTGAGCTGAGTTGAGTTGAGTTAAGAACCGACATCACTGCACTCTGGACATTCCCATACGTGCTCCTTCCCCTAATTCAACAGCCAGCGAAGAGGCATACTATTAATCGTTCCCACCGCTGCCTGATTAAAAGTTCTCCTGGTCTTCCCTGTCAGTTTTGGGATTCTTTCAGAACTCCCCCCCCCCCCCCGCAATCTCATTCTTTCCACATGTGGGTTCTCAATCTGTTCCTAAGCCTTCTCCAACTGGTCCCACAAGCGCATGACCCCTCCCTCTTGTCCATAGGCAAACTACCACCAAGAGGTGTATTCCCTGCTAGCCTATCATCCTGTTCATTCTCCCGTACCCCCGCATAGCCAGGGCAAAATATCCATACAATTCTCATAATCTGTGACCTCAGAAACAACGAGAGCCATTCCACACGAAACATTCCTTTCTCCACCTTACTAAGCATACTCTTTGAATCCGTAATGAATACAACGTGTGTTGCAGTGGTCTCCTCTAGCCACCGGAATGTCTCTGTTACTGCCTCCATCTCCATTCTCATGCTGGAGATCGTAATCTCATATGCCAGACTCTCCTTTTACAAGACTCGTCCATTAGCCGTTGCAATAAAGCGCCACAACGCGTTTCACACCACTGACCCATCGGTGTAGATGACTATGTCACCTTGATGTGTGTTGCTCTGGATCAGCTGTTGCACTTAAAGCTCAGTGCGGCCCACTGCCCATTCTCTGAACTCACGGCCCAGTGTTATTATGACATTGCGCCAGTATGTAATGTCTTCCGTAACTTCAACCCACTCTCTTTCATGATTTATGGTCTCTAGATCACACACCTGACGTATAAAATGTTCTGTCTGTGCCATCCAAGACCTACCTCGTCTTAGTCTATGACCCTTGACCATACCCATGGCTGCATGCAGCGGGTGATTCCTATCTACAGCAACTCTCAGGTACCATTTGGCCTGAAGGACCCTATGCCTGTCTGTCATTGTTGGTAGCGTCAGGATATGCCTTATGCATATAATTGGTGTGTCCTATGTGCACGACAAGATTAACCGCATGGCAGCATTCTGTATGCGCTCCAGCCTTTCATGGTGATGCAAGAGAAAAACAGTATGGTATTCAGAATAATAATGAAGGACCATCTTTTGAAGATTGGAGTTCAGATTGCTCATAACAGAAATGATCAATGCCTTAGGAAGCTATGGAATAGACCAGGTAACCAGACTGCAGAACACAATATATGATACTGGAGATATACTTTCTGATTCTATATTTATTCTATATTTAATACAATTCCGCAGAAATCAGGAGCCTTGGAATATGATCAACATCGAACAATTAGTATAATGAGCCACATTACAAAGATTTTGCTAGGAATCATCATGCAAAGAGTTAGGACGAAAATACAACCCGAAATAGGAGAAGAACAATGTGGGTTCGTAGATCGTAAGGGTACAGTAAATGCTGTTTATATACTGAGAACATTACTTGAACGCTCTCTAGAAGTAACCAAAGACCTACATCTTTGCTTTATTGACTACACAAAGGCTTTCGATAAAGTACGACATGCCAACATGATGAAGATGCTTACAGATCTACAAATTGATGGGAAAGACCTTAGACTTAAAAAAAAAAACACTCAACCCTGGCATCTATATATGGTAACAGAAGTGTGTATTATACAAATGAGTGTGATGAGGATGAGGAGGATGATAATGAGATAGACCTAGTAGCTACTAGGACAGTCGAGACAAGCAAGTGTGGGAGTAGCCTCAGGATGGAGCTGTCATCATCGGAAAAGCTTCGAGTAGAACGCTACAGGTCATATTGGTAACAAGTCTCACCAAATGTAATCAGACTTCCAACAACCTCTCGTCTTCTCACAGATGGATGGACGGATTCCCGAAACCTCTCTCCAGTGATGATCTGGACTGGTGGCCCACACGGTTGACCAGGCGTACAAATGTCTCTATTGTGGCCAAACAAATGTAACACTTCGTTGCCCACTCTTGAAGAGTCGCGGTGAGTGTCAAGAATAGGAGATCACCCTCTCCGTCGATGCTGGGGAAAAGTCTCTACTGGGGAAAAAGTCTCCACTCCAGCGGACTCATGAGCCAAAATGGCCCGGCACAAATAGTCAATGGTAGCTGGCTGTAGCTGGCGATATCTCTGTCTACCGTCTTGATACAGTGGGCAATCAGTCCACAGAAATACTTGCCGAGATTTCAGCCGCTAAACATGTAGTGTGGCCATAGTGAACAAACTTGGTACTGACGTCGGCGAAGTGATAGCAGGAAACATACTCCGGTGTTGTAACCTTTTTGGAAAGGACACGCTGGGATTCGTGGTAGTGTCTCTGGTCTGCTACCCACACTTGCCTGGTCCCAATCACTGAACCCGTCACCAAACTGCCAAGACCTCAATCAAGAAGGTAGGATCTGTGGAAGACAACACTCAGTGAAAGCATCTAGAGCCAAGCTTACCATAAGCGAGTTCACTCTCACCCCTATTCCTCAGCCAGGGGACTCGTCTCATGAGAGTCCCGTCGTTCTCATAGGCTACTCGCCGCGTCAATAGTCCACCTTTACAAGCGTAAAGGAAATCGCCAATCCTGTGAAAACCATCGCCTCAGGGCACATCTCGATCAAGGTCTTCTTCCTGAAAGTCAATGTGGCTTCAGAAAACCACGAGGAACTGTTGATATGATTTTGGCTGCAAAGCAGCTGCAAAAGAAATGTTAGCAACAGAACTCTGAAATTTTCTCCACTTTCATTGACCTTTCAAAGGCTTTGGATACAGTCAGCAGAGAAGGACTGTGGAAGATTATGGCGAAATATGACTGTTCACAAAAGCTTGTCCAAATAGTGCGGCTATTTCATGATGGTATGCAGGCAAGAGTACTGGAAAATGGTGAACTGTCAGCCCTTTCCTGTCACCAATGGAGTGAAGCAAGGGTGTGTCTCGGCACCAACACTGTTCAGCCTCATGTTTTCAGCTATGCTGACGAATGCCTTCGAGAACAATGACATTGGAATAGACATCAACTACCGCATGGATGGAAAGTTGTTCAATCTCAGAAGACTGAAAGACAAAACCAAAACTAACAGTGACACAGTCAGAGAACTGCTGTGTGCTGATGATTGTTCTCTATATGCCAACTCAGAGGCAGACATGCAACACAACTTTTCAGCTTTCTCATATGCCTGTACCAACTTTGGGCTCAATATCAACTTGGAGGAGATTGTAGTTATGTACCAGCCAGCTCGAGGGAATAATCACACCGTGCCGAATATCAAAGTGAATGGTCATAGAATAAGTGTTGTGGACAAATTCACCTATCTTGGCAGCACTGTGTCACAAGCTGCCACAGTTGATGACGAAGTGAATGCAAAAATCTCCAAGGTCAGCGTTGCCTTTAGCAGACTGTACAAGAATTTATGGCACATAAATGGAAAAAGCTTGCAAACAAAGCTGAAAGTCTATAAAGCAGTTGTATTATCCATACTGCTATATGCTTGTGAAACCTGGACTGTTTAACACCGACATGCTAGGAAATTAAACCACTTCCACACAGTCTGCCTTAGGAAGCTATTGACGATTTAATGGCAAGACAAGATCCCAGACACTGAAGTTCTCGAAAGAGCGTCCATGCCCAGTATCCTAACTCTACTAATGAAAGATCAGATTCGCTAATCAATTAACTATTTTGCCAGATCACAGGCTCCCTAAACAAATTTTTTACGGCGAATTGCCTTGTGGTAAACGCTCCCAAGGCGGCCAGAGGAAACGCTTTAAATGCACTCTGAAAATCTCACTAAAAGCTTTTGAAATTCATCTTGACACCTGGGAGACTGCTGCTAAGGGCCGTAATTTGTGGCGTACATCATTACATATGTGTGCAGTCACTTGTGAAGCAACCAGGACTGCAAGAGCTGTGAAGAAAAGGTTGGACAGAAAAATCACTGCACGGGATCCTCCTACTGGAACGTCAAGCTTTCGTTGCCCACATTGTCAAAGAACATTTCGAGCCAAAATAGGCCTTATCAGCCATCTTAGAACTCACGGCTCCATACTTTCAACTCCACTGGATGAAATGAATGGTCATCATCATTCTTGATGGACAAACAACTTCCATTCTTATATCGGTCGTGGTAGATCAGCATAGCCGGATAGATAAGAGAGCTAGTTCTTAAACTTCCGGTGTGCTGATAACGAGGCAGCGCGGTTCACCCACTACACCGGTCAGTTAGACTAGAATGTTGACTTCTCGACTTTGACTCCGCCTGCACTGAGAGTTTGATAGGATACACAACTTTACTGAATGTTTACACAGACACGGCATGTGCACTGAATGTTTAGGTAGATACTGCAGATGTGTGGAATATTTAAATACATACTGCAACATGCGTTAAATGTTTAGATAGAATTTGCACATGTGTTGAATGTTTAGATAGAATTGCACATGCGTTGAATGTTTAGATAGATATTGCACATGTGTGGGATGTTTAGACAGAAGCCGCAACTAACTACTATGGATGTTTAGATAGGTACAACACTCAGCTTCGCAACTATATAAATACCACTCGTACACTGAATGTTTAGAGAGACCCCTCACTTGCACTGAATACTTTAAGTGTGTGATATCTTTCTACACATCCAGTTCATGCACTCCATCTACTCGTACTTTCACATCCAGTTCATGCATTCCATCTACTCGTACCTTCACATCCAGTTCATGCATTCTATCTACTCGTACCTTCACATCAATTCAAATGCCGTATCTGTCTAAACAGCCTATGCAGGTGCGATATTTATCTCAACATTTAGTTGTATGTGTGATATTTATCTCAACATTTAGTTGTATGTGTGATATTTATCTCAACATTTAGTTGTATGTGTGATACATACACATTTACTTCAGTGGCGATGCCCAGCTAAATGTTCAGTGCAGGTATGATATGTATATAAACATTCAGGCAGGTAAGATCTCTAAACATTCATTACAGGTGTGGTAAATCTCTAAACATTCAGTACAGGCGTGGTATCTAAACATTCAGAGCAGGTCTTGTATTTGTACATTCAATGCGGGTGTGATATCTATCTAAATATTCAGTTCAGGTGCGGTATCTGTCTAAACATTTAGTGCAGATATGGTATCTATCTAAACGTTCAGTGCAGACATGGTATCTAAATATTTAATGCACGTGTGGTATCTGTCTAAACTTTCAGTGCAAGTGCGGTATCTATCAAAACATTCAGTGCAGATGTGGTATGATTATAAACATTCAGTGCAGGTATGGTATCTATACATTCAATGTAGGTGAGGTACCTGTCTAAACATTTAGAGCAGGTATGATATCTATACATTCAATGTAATTGTCGTATCTGTCTAAACAGTCAGTGCAGGTGTGGTATCTATCAAAACATTCAGTGTAGGTGTGGTATGATTCTAATTATTCAGTGAAAGTAAGGTATCTATACATTCGATGTAGGTGTGGTACCTGTCTTAACATTCAGTGAAGGTGTGATATTTGTCAAAACATTCAGTTCAGTGTGGTATCTATCCAAACATTCAGTGCATGTTGTTTTATCTATCAGTGTACGTCGGATATCTCTATACTTTCTCCGTGGCTTCATATCGCAGAACAGAATACTGTGACAACAATTTGACTTATGTCACTTCATGGATGAGATACGGGCAGCCCCAATCTCTTGGTTCCTTCTGAGACGAAACAGTTGCCGCGTTTTCTGTTTGCGTTCGTCAGCTGTAGCAGTTGCAGCCCCTGTCTTTGCTTGGCGATGTCTTTCAGTAAGCTGTCATGTCCGGTTGGCCGCCTATGGCCACGGCACTGCTATGGGTTTTCCGCAGTTCGACCACACATCTCTTATCGAGGCCGCTCTCCAGAAGGACTATGGTTGTGTCCCTGGCTACGGCTGAGATGTAAGCTTCTCTCGTGTTAGATGTTTGTGTGGTACTGTCTTGTAGTTTGTTCTTGAGGCTGGTTTCCATTCAAGGAACTTCTTTAAAGGATTTTAATAATTTCTTGATTGGACAATACGTTCTTTGAACTACGAAGTCTGCTTATAAACTGGAAAGTTTGCACGCGAACTATGCAATCTAAGTATAAATTAGGAAGTCTAGATGTGAACAAAGAAGAATGCATATGAACTAGGAAGCCTGCGTAGGAACTACGAAATCTGAGTAGGAATTATAAGGTCTTTGTATAAACATAGGGAGTCTTATTACACGTCCCAGCGCTATATTACACTTCCCAACGCCATATTACACCTCCCAGCGCCATATTACACCTCCCAACGCCATATTACACCTCCCAGCGCCATATTAACCTCCCAGCGCCATATTACACCTCCCAGCGCCATATTACACCTCCCAGCGCCATATTACACCTCCCAGCGCCATATTACACCTCCCAGCGCCATATTAACCTCCCAGCGCCATATTACACCTCCTAGCGCCATATTACACGTCCCAGCGCCATATTACACCTCCCAGCGCCATATTACACCTCCCAGCGCCATATTACACCTCCCAGCGCCATATTACACCTCCCAGCGCCATATTACACCTCCCAGCGCCATATTACTCGTTACAACGCCATATTACACATGACAGCGCCATATAACACCTCCCAGCACCATATTACACCCCCACCACCATATTACACCTCCCAGCGCCATATTACACCTCCCATCGCCATATTACAAATGACAGCGCCATATTACACATGACAGCGCCACATAACACTTCTCAGCGCCATATTAACCTCCCAGCGCCATATTACATTTCCCAGCGCCATATTACATCTCCCAGCTCCACATTACACGTCCAAGCAGCTTTGGAAGATCAATTCTAGAAGGCTGATTCCTGCAAGTAGTAGTAGAGGCCGAGCAAACAAAGATGGACACATGACGTTACTTGCACACAGGCACTGAACAAGTGGCAGCGGAACTGATAACAGATCAAGAGTCTTCCTAGAAAATAAACCCAGCCTTGTTTAGGACTAACTTGAACGAGAACAAAGACAGCAAACAATATCAAAATATGAAACAAACGGACCTCAATTATAACCGAAGCTGCAGAAGCAGGTTGAACGTGGCCGAAGTTTGTGTGTGTGTGTGTGTGTAATACTGAGCTGAATAAGATATGTGGCCGTTTTTTTAAAAAATGTTTTTATTATTATTAGTTTTTTTGTTTTTTTTTTGCACTCGCTCGCTTTGAACTCAAGGGTGGTCCATACACACTACTTCTAGTAATGCTGGACTGAATTTTGCGTGTGGATTAGCTTTCCCTATTAACAGTGTCCCTGGCCATCAGGCGAACCCACTGCGACATCAGAGGTACTTGTAATTAACGTCCCCAAGTCAAGGACGATAGGTCAACATTTTAGTTCAACTGTCACTGTGTAGGGGTTGAACCCCTTACCTCGGCATCAGCACACCGGATGTTTAAGAACACTCATTCTTATCCATTCGGCCATGCCTATCTACTGTGGCCGTGGTGAGAGTAACCTTCTGCAAAGAATGTACTACACGCAAATGATTGTCGTCAATAGATGACAATCTTGATTGTGGTGGAACTGTTCACTCACACAGATCACCCACCTGCACAGCTCATGTATGGCAGGTCGTACAGTTCGAGAAGCAGTGCGAACACTCCCTAGTTCATGAGAGATATAAGAATGGAGCGATTCGGTACAGAAGTCACGCTATCAGTTCCAATGTTTGGTGTTTTTGGTATGAAAGAAAGATTACTTACAAGCTCACTTAACTTTATGTCGAAATTGCCTATTTTTATCATCGGATATTAATTAGTATCACCCTAGCCACACTTTACTTGTGTTGCGAAAGCAGTTGATTTGGTTTGCGGAACAAGACCACGGACTAACACGGTAATGTAAATTCAATGTTAATTTATTAATTTATTTATATGTCATTTTAAAATACATTTTACCGGATTGTCTACTGTGATTGGCAACTGATCACGGTCACATCAGCTCACTTCAATATGGTTTTGTCAACTGTGTTTAACGTGCTGGTAAATATCATTAAATGTAGAAGGGTAACATGTCGCCAGTCACAATGTTTTGGACACGTTATGAGAAGAAATACATTGAAGAACTTGGTAACAACTGGCAAGTTTGAGGGGAAAAGAACAAGGGGAAGGCAGAGAAGTAAACAGCTGGATGGTTTGGCCACGTGATATAGTCGAGATACGACCACAGAGCTCATCCACAACTTTGGTGATTGTGTGAGATGGCGAAACATATTTTTTTTTTTTTTTTGGGGCGCTCGCTCGCTTTTGAACATAAGAGTAGTCCATACCCACTATTTCTAGTAGTGGTTGACTGGATTAGCTTTCATTTAATTACAGCGTCCCTCGCCATCAGGCGAACCCACTCCGACTTTACAGGTACTTGTAATTTACGTCCCCAAGTCAAGGACGAGAGGCCAACATTTCAGTCCAACTGTTCGGTGTAGGGGTTGAATCCCTTACAAAGGGCATCAGAACACCGGATGTTTAAGAACACGCACTCTTATCCATTCGGCCATGCTGACCTACTTCGGCATAACGCAAAATGATTTTAAATGTTGACCTTTCACAGGCCTGTCAAAAATATTACATTAGCAATTTTCAACAACATCAACGTCTGGACAAAAACATCATTGTTATATTGACGAGAAAAAAGGAAAAAAATATGTTATAAAATTCTCACGCATGTAAAATAATGCCAAAAATTTTATACAAAAAACTTTAAAGATAACTTATTATTTCGATTCTTTATTTACAACGCATATTACTGTCATTAAATTGTAAAAAAAATCTTAGAAAAATTAAGAAGACTAGAATTATAAACCCATGTAATATAATTTTCAACTTTGTGTAATGTCCCTTGAAATAACCGATTGTTGTTATGTCCCTTTCCACTATTTTAATTACATGATTTCGTTTTAATATGGTCTGGTAGGGCAATGTGCCTGATAGATGAAAATTAACATTTTCTGTTACAGACAGACGTTTCTTTAACTCTTTCGGTTATTGACAGTCATTATATTTACTATTTCCCTTGCAGACAGCTGTTTCTCTAACTCTTTCTGTTATAGAAAGCGTTACTTTAAATCTTTGATACACACAGCGGTTACTTTCACTCTTTCAGTTACAGACAACTGTTACTTTAACTCCTTCTGTTGCAGACAGCCGTTACTTTAAATCGTTCTGTTACTGACAGCTATTTCTCTAACTCTTTCTGTTAAAGACAGCTGTTTCTTTAACTCTTTCAGTTACAGGCAGCCGATACTTTAGCTCTTTCTGTTACAGACAAGAGTCACTTTGACATTTTCTGTTATAGACTGCCGTTACTTTAACTCCTTCTGTAACACACAAAAGTTTCTTTAACTCTTTATGTTACAGACAGCCGTTACTTCAACACTTTCTGTCACAGATAGCCGTTACTTTAACTCTTTCTGTTACAGACATCTGTTATTTAACGCTTTCTGTTACAGACAGACGTTACTTTAAATCTTTCTGTTACAGACATGCCGTTATTTTAGCTCTTTCTGTTACAAACAGCCATTACTTTAACTCTATCTGTAACAGAGAGCCGTTAATTTACTTCTTTCTGTTACAGACAGCCATTACTTTAAAATATTCTGTAACAGGCAAAAGTTACTTTAACTCTTTCTGTTACAGACAGCCGTTACTTTAACTCGTTCTGTTACAGACAGCCGTTACGTTAACTCTGTTGCAGACATCCGTTACTTTAACTCTTTCTTTAACAGACAAAAGTTACTTTAACACTTTCGTTACTTTAACTCTGTTAGTAACAGACATCTGTTACGTTAACTCTTTCTAACACAGACAGCCATTACTTCTTTCTTTCAGTAACAGACAGTCGTTACTTTAACTCTTTCTTTTACAGACATGCCGTTATTTTAGCTCTTTCTGTTACAGACTGCCGTTACTTTCACTCTATCTCTAACAGAGAGCCGTTACTTTACTTCTTTCTGTTACAGACAGCCATTACGTTAACTCGTTCTGTTACATACAAGCGGTACGTTAACTCTGTTACAGACATTCTGCCCTTCTTCTCTATTTCTTCTCATACATTCTTTCATTCAACATCTCTTATGAAGCAATTATTTGCACCAAAAGAACAATAAGCATTGAAACGCATGAGAAATAATCAATAATACATGACTCGTTGAGGCAATGTTTAGCACAGGCATCATAAATACCCGTGGTGGGTGTAACGTGCCACACATCCCGACTGTAGTATGATGAAAACTACACACAGAAACAAGTAGTCCCAGCGATTGTAGTAGGATGATAAACTACACACAGAAACAAGTAGTCGCCAACGACTGTAGTAGGATGATAAACTAAACACAGAAACACGTAATCCCAGCGACTGCAGTAAGATGATAAACTACACACAGAAACATCCTTCTCAATTCCAACTCAGCCTTTCGATCTTCCCTTTCTGCTTGACGATACTCCCTCTCCACCTCCTGTACGTAATCTGTTAGGGCAGAACCCGACAATCCCATTTCTTCCCCGTTTGCCCTTAGTTCTACCGTAGTCAGTTTAGGAGTGGCCATTTTTCAGAGAGGTAACTCAGCAGATAGAGTATAGATTATCTCTAAACAAAAATATAGATAATGATCAAATACAATTAATCTATATATTTTATAACACACCACACAACACAACACAATCACTCAGTGACAAGAGTAGAATCAGGACCACAGACCTATGCAGACGTGTGAAGTGTGAACAGGTAAGATAAGTCCTAACCCCTATCCACATTCACTCTAGCTAGATTCTCACTAATAGGATATCTCCATCCTCTAACTAAAGATCCCGTGTCAAAAGATCCCGTGTTAAAAGACCCCGCTTATGAAAGATCCCGTTATCTAAAGATCCCGTTTACGAAAGATCCCGCTGTCCAAAGATCACGTTTACGAGCCCCCAATAAATGTCGTAGTGTGTAAAGAATGAATGTCGTAGTAGTTATTTGCTCTTCTTTACCACTTTAGTGTCGTCCCTGGAGTGAGGGGAATCAACACCCACATTTCTTTTAATTCAATATCACTATCCTGGAGATATCCAGTAGACTCCGTCCACAACACTCCCTCAATCTGAAGACACCTTCTTCTCACTCTTACTCACTCCTGGATCATGCCCCCTCTCATTCTTCCCCAACATAACATACGTGACAACTCTAGCTTCAACAAATAAACACAAGAAATTTATTAAAGCAAAGAGTATATGTAGGAGAAGTGTGTGTGTGTGTGTGTGTGTGTGTGTGTGTGTGTGTGTGTGTGTGTGTGTGTGTGTGTGTGTGTGTAAGGTGTAGAATGTGTGACGTATATTCTAAAGTGTCTGTAGACTCAGATCAGTGTTCAGGAGTATAGTCATTCACATCACTGTGCTGAGAACACACTAGCACCATTCAGTCCAGACAAGCAACCTCACCAAGGTGATGCTCCTCCGGTCACGTGAAGACTTCCTCCGTTGTCTCTTGAACCACTAGGATGCTTGGACACCCATGACAAACACTGTCTAATGAGAGTCTTCAATCTGTTTTACACTATGAATTTCCTCTGTTATTTAACCGAATGTTAATTAGAAAATTCTAACACTATTGTCACTGTTACTGGGGAAATCTTACTTGATCTAGTGTCACTGGTTTTAAAGATTCCCCATATTAACAACACAATCTGAAGTTCCCGATATCAGTATAATATTTATATGACTGTTTCTGGTATCAGTGTTGTATATGTAGAATATATATAATGTTCTGACTGTTCAGTGATACACCTATCACTTGCTAAAACATAAGTATCATCAGCATATCCTGCTCAGCAGAAGTCAGGTTCCCGCAAACCAACTTGGGTATAAGCCCAATGTAGCGGCCTCTCAGCAACTTCTGTCTTCAAATTCTGAGCCATCATCTTCTAAAATGTGTTAGCTTCACTGGTCAAAATCATAGCACACATACGTGGACCTGTAAATGGAACCATATGCCTATTCCAGTTGCTAATCGAAACTAGGCGATCACAGACTGGATCTATGTCCGCCGATAACTATCAACACTTTGACACCCCTAGTTTCTTTTATGTAACACAACTCGGAATACTGCATCGCTCTTTCCAACTTCAGAAATCTGGTCAACTCACTCCTCTTGTTTACTGCAACGCTTTTTATATTGGGCTGTGAGTGACGTCACCAAAAAGTCCAGACGCTTACCAGTCCAGAGTCTGGTTCCTCCTCCTGTTCTAGACTAACTGGAGTCAACCCGCGGTCAAATTTGCTTTCATTTGGGGAAATTCCAGTCTGTCTGTGAACCAGAGAATTCCCCACATCAGAGAATCCATCCCGCCTGTTTTCCAGACTCTCCGTCTATCACTTCAAAGCCCACTACCGCCGTGGCAGACAAATGACGCCGTTGTTCGTCTCGAGCAACAATTTTGTTAACAAAATGCCGACCGGTGTAGACATTGTAACGTGAAGTATTTGTTCCGAACAATCCACATCATACAGATTCGCCGACCAGATGTAGACATTCTGACGCGACGTGTTTGGCTTCCCCGTTAGAAATGCCGATCCTGTGTAAACAATTTTAACGACGTATTTTTCTCAGTCTGTACATCAAAGGATTACTTGTTTTTTCAGACTTATGTCGGGTCTGGTTGTCATTGATCGAATCTCAAGTTTATTTATGTGACACATCGCCATATTACACGTCACAGCACCATATTACACTTCTCAGCGTCATATCACACGTTACAACGTGATATTACACATGACAGCGCCATATAACATTTCCCAGTGCCATATTACACCTCCCGGAGCCATATTACACGTCCTAGCGCCACATTAAACGTCCCGGCACCATATTACACGTCCCCGGCGCCATATTACACGTCCCAGCGCCATATTACAAGTCATAGCGACATATTACACGTCCTAGCGACATATTACACTTCCTAGCGCCATATTACATAACATAACATAACATACGCCTGTGAGACCTGGACACTTACTAAACAAGCTTAACAGCGCATAAATGCCTTTGAATATAAATGTCATAGACGAGTTCTAAGAATATATTGGGTAAAGAAAAGAACAAATGCATCAATACTTCAATAGATGAATATTGAAGAAGGTTGGCTATTAGAGACGATAAAACAAAGTAAATTGAAATAATTTGGTCACTTGAAACGTCACGAAAGTTTGGAGAGAACAATAATGGAGGGGTATATGCCTGGGAAGAGAGGAAGAGGAAGGCCAAAGAGAAGATGGGTGCAGGATGTGGTGGATGATCTCCAGATGGGTGTATCGGACGCGGGACATCTTGCTTATGATCGAGAGATTTTCCGGAAAGTTGTTATGGGAGCGAGGTTCTGCAAAGGACATATCTACTAATCGAATGAATGAATGTGCGCCATATTACACGTCACAGCGCCATATTACAGTTCTCAGCGTAATATTACACGTTACAACGCCATATTACACATGACAGCGCCATATAACACTTCCCAGCTCCATAATACACCTCCCAGCGCCATATTACACCTCCCAGCGTCAAAATACACTTCCCAGCGCCATAGTACACCTCCCAGCACCATATTACACCTCCCAGGGCTATACTACTTCTCCAAGCAGCTTTGGAATAGCAATTCTAGAAGGCCGATTCTTGTAAGTAGACGTAGAGGCCGAGCAAACAAAGATGGACACATGACGTTACATGCACACTGGCCCTGAACAAGTAGCAGAGGAACTGATAAAAGATCAAGAGTCTTCCTAGAAAATATAACCAGTCCTGTTAAGGACTAACTTGAACGAGAACAAAGACAGCAAACATTATCAAAATAAAAAAAACGGACCTCAATTATAACCGACGCAGTCAGAAGCAGGTTGCACGTGGCCGAAGTTTGTGTGTGTGTGTGTGTGTGTGTGTGTGTGTGTGTGTGTGTGTGTGTGTGTGTGTGTGTGTGTGTGTGTGTGTTTTAAAATTATTATTATTGTGTTTTGTTTTTTCGTTCGCTCTCTTTGAACTCAAGCGTAGTCCATATACACTATTTCAAGATGTGCTGGACTGAATTTTGCATGTGGATTAGCTTTCCCTATTAACAGTGTCCCTCGCCATCAGGCGAATCCACTCCGACTTCAGAGGTACTTGTAATTAACGTCCCCCGAGGTCAACATTTTAATCCAATTGTCTGTTGCAGGGGTTGAACCCCTTACCTCGGCACCATACACCGGATGTTTAAAAACACTCATTCTTATCCATTCGGCCATGCTGACCTACTGTGGCTGTGGTGAGAGCGACCTTCTACAAAGAATGTGGTACACGCAAATGATTGTCGTCAATGGATGACAATCTTATTGTAGTGGAAGTGTTCATTCACACCGATAACCCACCCGCACAGCTCATGTATAGCAGGTCGTACAATTTGAGAAGCAGTTCGCACACTCCCCAGTTCATGACAGACATAAGAATGGAGCGATTCGGTACATAAGTCACACTATCATTTCCAATGATTGGTATGTTTGGTGTGTAAGCTCACTTAACTTTATTTGAAAATTGCATTTTTTATAACCGTGGCGGATAATAGTATCACCCTAGCCACACTTTAATTGTGTTGCGAAAGCAATTGATTTGGTTTGCGAAATAGGGCCACGGACTAACACGGTAATATAAATTATATGTTTATTTATTAATTTATTTATATGTCATTTTAAAATACATTTTACCGGATTGTCTACTGTGATTCGCAACTGATCACGGTCA
This sequence comes from Cepaea nemoralis, assembly GCA_014155875.1. Taxonomy (NCBI): domain Eukaryota; kingdom Metazoa; phylum Mollusca; class Gastropoda; order Stylommatophora; family Helicidae; genus Cepaea; species Cepaea nemoralis. The sequence goes on from JACEFZ010020345.1 coordinate 64,022, forward strand.
CATCAGCTCATGTGTGGGTGGCGGAGATTGTGTGGGTGGGTGATATGTGTGTAAGTGGGGGATGTATGGGTGGGTGTGGGTTTTGTGTGTGGGTACGTGCAGGATATGTGAGTTGGCGGTAATATGTGTGTGTGTGTGGGTGTTGGATATGTGGTTGGGGGATGTGTGTTCGGCTGAGTGGTTGGGGGTATGTGGGGGGGTGGTGGAGGTTATGTGGGTGGGTGAGTGGTGGTAGGTTATGGGATGGGTGGAGGATGTGTGCGTGTGGGTGGGGAGATGTGTGAAGGTGGGGGGATGTGTGGGTGGGTATGGATGGTTGGTTGCATGCATGTGTGCCTGGGTTTGTGTGTGGGTGGGTGGGGATGTGTGTGGGGTGTGTGTGAGAAGATGGTGTATATGGGTGTGTGTGTGTGAAATGTTTGGGATGGGTGGATGAATGGGGTCATGTATGTACCTGTGGGTATGTGTGTGGTTGGGTGGTGGATGTGTGTGGGGGGGACACGCGGATGGATAGAGGATGGTGCCAAGTCGCAGCATGACCCCATGACGCGAAAAACAGAAGAAGCAGAACTCTCGATCAGAAACTCAGATATAACTAAGAGACTAGCGCATCACGTCAGTTTTATTGATCAATAGTTACGGCAGTCAGATCATGGATTCCAACAGAGAAACAGCACACTGAAATTGTCTCGAACTTGGAAAAGAATATTGAAGAGCAGGGCGACATCATTATGGCCAATATAGAGGGCAGAGGACAACGTACAAAGTAGGAAAGATATATGAGCCTGAAAGAATAGAACGAAGGCAACAGATCCAAACGAGACTAGATATTTTACGGCAAGGTCAAACCTATTTTGATAAAGAATGACCGAAGAATAGCGGCATGAATCCATTAGAAGGTCTAGTGTTTTTCAACGATCGATTACTCGTATGTCACCATCATGTATATTATTGATCCTTAAAGATCGTTGGAAAATTATACGAGAAATAATTTTATTTACCGGTCTTCAGTTTTTTTTATTGCCGTTGAGTTTTCCTGCTTCAAAGTTTGTTGAAAGAGTGTCACACCCTGGACACCTTATCTGTTAATGATTTAGACTGAATTTCGTTAAGACACTGTTCAGCAACATGGGGACTTATCTTACAGAAGCACAGGAAATCGAATGTTGCCAGCTCCTTTTTCATGGATACGTTACTGCGGCAGATATGCCAGAAGCAAGTCAACTCCGCCATTATTAGTTGGGATTTGTCACCAGCTAGTAGACCAGGAACATACAACATTTCATTCGTTACTGGCTGAGAAGCTGTCAGCTATAAGTACCTATTACCAGCTACTGGACAACAAACCATTGACGTGTTTTAGTGCGCTACTTCAGTTACACCGGAGCACCATACTAGTGGAGGTTGTTATCGACGAAATAGCAACAGTCAGGAATTTGAATCGGGAATACACAGGAGGCTGCCGGATATCACGGACTGTCTACACCGGACGCTTATTTATATATTTACACAGCAACGCTGATCGTCTTATCAACCTTCGACACTACAGCAGTTTGGATACATTGGCACAAACACCAAGACCGGCACTACAACATATGTAGTATTTTATCACATACAGAATCAGGCCAGTATGAATTGTTTGAGTTGATTGAATATTCTGTTGGGTGTTATCAAAATTGAAATTGATATTCATTGTTGATATGGCCGAATTACTTTTATCGTAGTTTGTAAGCTGGGGTTGAAGTCCAGTATAGTTTATTTGTTTGTTCCTATCAGTGTTTGTAACTGAAATCTCTTGCTTTGCTTGTGAATTATAGCATTTTGATTCTCTTGACGTTGGATTTAAGTTTACGCTATTGACACTTTGAATTGCTGTTTTTCAGTCGAGTTTGTAGCACATACAAATATACGGTTCATTGTATTAGCTATATAATTGACAAGATTGTCTTAAACATGTCTACATTTCAAGAATTTATGGACATAGGTGAAAGGTCCGGATTAACTGGCCAAGACCTCAGGAATTGGGCAAAGCTTGAATTTAAGGAATTCCAAACTCTGCAACGTGAGGAAAGGGTTGCAGCCAAAGCAGTAGAAAAGGAAGAGAGACAACATCGAATAGATCGTGAGAAAGAAGAAAGAGAACTACAGATTAGATTAGAGACGGAAAGATTGACGGCAGATAAAGAAATAAAAGAGAGAGATAAATGACAATGGAAAAAGAAAGACTAATGGCAAGAGATAAGGAAATGGAGTTGGAGAAAGAAAGACTATTGGCGAGAGATAAGGAGATGGAATTGGAAAGAGAGAAACTTACGTTTCAGAAGTTGAAGCTAGAGGCAGAGGTATTAATGAAGGACAAAGAGATTGAAGGAAATTTGAAAGTTAAGACGCTGGAGATGGAACAAGAAGCAGAGATTGCACAGACGAAATTGCAATCGAAAACAGAAGATCAGATAAAAAAAAAATATCAAGGAGCAATTAGAAATTTTACACAAAGCGATTCAATTGGGGCATGGGTGGCTAACTTTGAGCTGTTGGTAAGATACTATAAAATTCCAGAAGAAATGTGGCCCATCTTATTTCACCGTCATCTCGGATTGGAGCCTTTAAAGGTCGTCGAGTTGATTCCGGAGAGTTTACGAACCAATTACACATATGTTCTAGATCGTGTATTGAGTCATTTTTCGCTAGACGAAGCGGGCTTAAGAACAAAGTTCAAAACCCTCACACCTAAGTCAAATCAAACGTTTCTGGACTACGCAGCTGAAACCGCATCTTTGTATGACAGATGGTTAAAAGCTGCAGAGGTGAATGCGGACTTTGACAAGTTACACGACCTAATGCTCAGGGATAAATTGTTATCATCGGTTCCTGGTGCGATGGCTACGTTCTTGATTGAGAACAAGTGTAAATCAATACCTGAGATCGAATCAAAGGGGGAGTCATACTATAATGCACATCGTGAGGTATTTGCCGACAGTACACATCCAGAACTTGTGATAGGGGCAAGTGCAAACGTAGAGAGCCAAAGAGGTTATTGTAAAAGTAACAGGTCTGCACAACACAGAAACAGAAGACCATATCAGAATACACATAGAGAATCAGACAAGCCTAGAAAGGGTCATTTCACACAATGTCCACATTGCAGGCTAAACCACATTTACAGCGGTTACTTATTTCTTTTACTAACTGACCTCCGCTGCTGTAACTCTATCTGTTACAGTCAGCTGTTACTTTAACTCTTTCTGTTACAGGCATACGTTACTTTAACACTTTCTGTTACAGACAGCGGTTATTTTAATTCTTTCTGTTCCATACAGCCGTTACCTTAGCTCTTTCTATTACACAGCCGCTAAGTTAACACTTTCTGTTACAGGCAGCCGTTACTTTAACTCTTTCTGTTATAGACAGTGATAACGTTAACACTTTCTGTTACAGTATGCAGTTGCTTTAACTCTTTGTGTTACAGATAGCTGATAATTTAACACTTTGTGTTACATACAGCAGTTACTTTAACTCTTTTTTATTACAGGCATCCGTCATTTTAACACTTTCTGGTGCAGACAAAAGTTACTTAACACTTTATGTTACCGTCACTCGTTACTTTAACTCTATCAGTAACAGATATCCGTTATTTTAAAGCTTTCTATTACAGATAGAGGTTACTTATTTCTTTTAGTAACAGATAACCGCTGCTTTAACTCTTCCTGTTACAGACAGCTGTTATTTTAACTCTTTCTCTTACAGACAGCCCTTATATTTACTCTATCTGTTACAGACAGTCGTTATTTTAACTCTGTCTGTTACAGACAGCCACTGCTTTAACGCTTTCTATTATAGACATCAGTTACTTTAACTCTTTCTGTAACATACACAAGTTACTTTAACATTTTATGTTACAGACAGCGGTTACTTTAACTCTTTATGTTAAAAACAGTCGTTACTTTAACTCTTTCTGTAACAGCCAAAAGTTACTTAGACTCTCTCTGTTACTGTCATTCGTTACTTTAACTCTATCAGTAACACACATCCGTTACTTTAACCCTTTCTGCAACAGACAGTGGTTACTTATTTCTTTCAGTAACAGACATCCGCTGGTTTAACTCTTTATGTTACAGACAGCCGCTACTTTAACTTTTTCTGTTACAGACATAAGTTACTTTACCACTTTCTATTACAGACAGTGGTTAATTTAACTCTTTGTGTTACAGACAACGGTTACTTTAACTCGCTCTGTTACCGACAGCCGTTACTTTACCCTTTCTGTTACAGACAAAAGTTACTTTATCACTTTCTGTTACATACAAAAGTTACTTTAACTCTTTGTGTTACAGGTAGTCATTACTTTAACTCTTTTTGTTACAGACAAAAGTTATTTTAACACTTTATGTTACAGACAATCATCATTTTAACCCAATTATTAACAGACATCCGTTACTTTACATCTTTCTATTACAGACAGCGGTTACTTATTTCTTTTACTAACTGACCTCGGCTGCTGTAACTCTATCTGTTACAGTCTGCTGTTACATTAACTCTTTCTGTTACAGGCATACGTTACTTTAACACTTTCTGTTACAGACAGCGGTTATTTTAATTCTTTCTGTTACATACAGCCGTTACTTTAACTCTATCTGTTACAGACAGCCGTTAATTTAACTCTGTCTGTTACAGACAGCCACTACATTAACTCTATCTGTTACAGACAGCCGTTACTTTAACTTTTTCTGTAACAGACAAAATTTACTTTAACTCTTTCTATTACAGACAGCCGTTACCTTAACTCTTTCTATTACTGTCATTCGTTACTTTCACTTTTTCTGTTGCAGACAACCGTCAAATAACCATTAAAAAGGTGAACAGATTCACAGGAAAATTACGAAACTGTGCAAAGAAGCAAAAGAAGCATGGCCTGAGGAAAATTGCAGGGAAACTGAAAACCAACACAAAACCCAGAATACAAAACTAATGCACAAATGAACTAATGACATCTTTAATAAAATAACACCACACACACACACACACACACACACACACACACACACACACACACACACACACACACACACACATCAATGGGTTGCCTAAAAACTAAAGTTGGCAAAATCATATTAGAAACAGATTAGATTTTACATGCATGATCAGATTATATGAATGACCTTTATGATGATACATGAGAAGAACAGTATGATATTCGGAATAATATTGAAAGATAATCAGTTTTGAAGATCGGAGTACAGAATGCTCATAACCATATGCGAAATGGCAACACCCCGGATCCAGATAACATCATGACAGAAATGATCAATACCTTAGAAGACTATCGTATAGACCAGGTCACCAGATTGCTGAACACAATATATGATACTGGAAATATACTTCCTGATTCTATATTTATTCTATATTTAATACAATTTAGCAGATATCAGGAGCCTTGGAATAAGATCAACAACCCAAAATTGGAGAAGAACAATGTGGGTTTGTAGAAGGCAAGGGTACAGTAAATGCTGTGTACATGCTGAGAACATTACTTGAACGTTCTCTAGAAGTAAACAAAGACCTACATCTGTGCTTTATTGACTACACAATGGCTTTTGATAAAGTACGACATGTCAACATGATGAAGATGCTTACAGATCTACAAATTGATGGGAAAGACCTTAGACTTGTAAAAAAACATATCTTGGATATATTAAGTTGCGATAAAGATTGATAATGAAGTAGGTCAATATCAGCCTATTAAGCGAGGTGTGCGACAAGTATAAGTAATATTTACAGATCTTTTTTCCTTATACAGTGAAAATATTTTCAGAAATTTAGAAGATATGAGAAAAATCACCATTGGGGGACGTAACATCAATAACATTAGAAATACGGATGTTATAGTATTGATTGCAGACAATAAGCAGGATTTGCAACATTTAGTAGATGCGGTTGTTGCACACAATGAACATCTAGTGTTAGTATTAAATTGTAAGAGGACACAGATTATGGTAGTCACTTGGAAGAAGGAAATACCACAATGTAATATACACGTAAATGGGAATATTATCCGTGACGAAGTGGTCAAGCCGTTTGACTCGGGCTCCGAAGGTTGTGGGTTAGATTCCGGGCTGCGTCCTTCGGTTCACGAGTTAAATTTTTCGGAGACTCTTGTGGGTCGTCGCTAGAGCTACGGAGTTCGTGCTTGGTGCGCTGCAGAAAGAGACTGAGCCATATGGGATAAAACCCGGTGCAATAAAGTCGACTCTGTCAACTTTTTCTTTTAAATTCTAAAACAAGTGAATCGGTTCAATTATCTCGGAACTGTCATAACATCTGATGGGAGATGCTTTGAAGAGATTAGAACAAGAATCGCCATGGCGAAGGTCGCCTTTTGCAAGATGGAAAACGTACTGACAAATAAAAAGATGTCATTTACAATGAGAAAAATAACGGTGGGGTGCTACATAGAACCTATACTTTAAAATGGATGTGAAGCGTGGATAATGAGCAGACAAGCTGAGAAACATCTGATTGCTGTGGAAATGTGGTTTCTGAGGAAAATTCAAAGAATACCATGGACAGACAGAAAAGCCAACGAACAAGTCCTTCAAGAAACAAATAAATATCGTAAACTGAATAGAGACATTAGACGTAGACAGTTAACATTTTTTGGACATTTTATGAGAAGAAATGAATTGGAGAACGTGGTGACAACTGGCAAGATCGAAGGGAAGAGACCAAAGGGAAGACCAAGAAGTAAATACCTGGATGGATTGGCCTCGTGGAATGGTCGAGACAGAAACACGGAGCTGATCCACGACTCTGGTGTTCAAGTGAGATGGCAAAACATGACCGCACACGCTTATCAGCATGGAACATGATGGATAGATGAGCAGAAATACATTGGAGAACTTGGTGATAACTGGCAAGATTGAGGGGGAAAAGAACAAGGGGAAGGCAGAGAAGTAAAAAGCTGAATGGCTTGACCACGTGATATAGTCGAGATAAGACCACGGAGCTGATCCACGACTCTGGTGATCGCGTGAGATGGCGAAACATGTTTTTTGCTCTCGCTTTTGAACTCAAGCGTAGTCCATATACACTATTTCTAGTAGTGATGGACAGAATTTTGCGTGTGGATTATCTTTCCTCGCCATCAGGCGAACTCACTCAGACTTAAGACGTACTTGTAATTTACGTCCCCAATTCAATGACGTTAGGTCAACATTTTAGTCCAACTGACCGGTGTACGGGTTGAATCTCTTACCTCGGCAACAGCACACCGGATTTTTAAGAAAATGCGCTCTTTTCCATTCCGCCATGCTGACGTACATGGCGAATCATGACCGCCCTCGCATATCGGCATAGCACATGATGTTGATAAATATTGACCTTATACAGGCCGGACAAAAATAGTAGTGAAATGGTGACTGGTTAGTAATAGATAACTGGATAAGAACATCACATGATATGTTGACGAGAAATAGAAAATTATGTTATAAAATTATCACGCATGTGAAATAAAGCCAAATATGGCATACAAACTTTGAAGATAACTTACAATTTCTACATGAGTTTATAACACATATAACTGTCATTAAACTTTATTCAAAACTTAGAAAAATTAAGTATACTAGAATTCTTAAACCACATAATATAATTCTCAACTTTTCGTAATATCCCTTGTAATAACTGATTGTTGTTATGTCCCTTTCAACTATTTTAATTACACAGTTTCTTTTCAATGTGGTTTTTAATGTGGTCTGATAGGACAATGTGTCTGATAGGACAATGTGTCTGGTAGGACAATGTATCTGGTAAGACAATGTGTTTGGTAGGACAATGTGTCTGATAGGACAATGTGTCTGGTAGGACAATGTGTTTGGTAGGGCAATGTGTTTGATAGGACAATGTGTCTGGTAGGTCAATGTGTTTGGTAGGACAATGTGTCTGGTAAGACAATGTATCTGGTAAGACAATGTGTTTGGTAGGACAATGTGTCTGATAGGACAATGTGTCTGATAGGAGAATGTGTCTGGTAGGACAATGTGTTTGGTAGAGCAATGTGTCTGGTAGGACAATGTGTCTGGTAGGGTAATGTGTCTGGTAGGACAATGTGTTTGGTAGGACAATGTGCCTGATAGGACAATGTGTCTGGTAGGACAATGTGTTTGGTAGGGCAATGTGTTTGGTAGGACAATGTGTCTGATAGGACAATGTGTTTGGTAGGGCAATGTGTTTGGTAGGACAATGTGTCTGGTAGGACAATGTGTCTGATAGGACAATGTTTCTGATAGGACAATGTGTTTGGTAGGGCCATGTGTTTGGTAGGACAATGTGTTTGGTAGGACAATGTGTCTGGTAGAACAATGTGTCTGATAGGACAATGTGTCTGGCAGGACAATGTGTCTGGTAGGGTAATGTTTCTTGTAGGACAATGTGTTTGGTAGGGCCGTGTGTTTGGTAGGACAATGTGTTTGGTAGGACAATGTGTCTGATAGGACAATGTGTTTGGTAGGACAATGTGTCTGATAGGACAATGTGTTTGGTAGGGCCGTGTGTTTGGTAGGACAATGTGTTTGGTAGGACAATGTGTCTGATAAAACAATGTGTCTGGTAGGACAATGTGTTTGGTAGGGCAATGTGTCTGTTAGGACAATGTGTTTGGTAGGGCAATGTGTTTGGTAGGACAATGTGTCTGATAGGACAATGTGATTGTTAGGGCAATGTGTCTGGTAGGACAATGTGTCTGATAGGACAATGTGCCTGATAGGACAATGTGGTTGATAGGACAATGTGTCTGGTAGGACAATGTGTCTGATAGGACAATGTGTTTGGTAGGGCAATGAGTTTGGTAGGACAATGTGTCTGATAGGACAATATGTCTGCCAGGACAATGTGTTTGGTTGAGCAATGTGTCTGGTAGGACAATGTGTCTGATAGGACAATGTGATTGGTAGGCCAATGTGTTTGGTAGGACAATGTGTCTAATAGGACAATGTGTTTGGTAGGACTATTTTTTTTGTAGGGCAATGTATTTGGTAGGACAATGTGTCTGGTAGGGTAATGTGTTATGTAGGATAATGTGTCTGGTAGGACAATGTGTCTCGTAGGACAATGTGTCTGGTAGGACAATGTGTTTGGTAGGGCAATGTGTTTGGTAGGACAATGTGTCTGATAGGACAATGTGTCTGGTAGGGTAATGTGTCTGGTAGGACAATGTGTCTGGTAGGACACTCTGTCTGGTAGGACAATGTGTTTCGTAGGGCAATGTGTCTGGTAGGGCAATGTGTCTGATAAGACAATGTGTTTGGTAGGGCAATGTGTTTGATATGACAATGTGTCTGATAGGACAATGTGTCTGGTAGGACAATGTGTTTGGTAGGGCAATGTCTCTGATAGGACAATGTGTGTGGTAGGACAATGTGTGTGGTAGAACATTGTGTTTGGTAGGACAATGAGTCTGACATGACAATTAAATCGTTCTGTTACAGACAGCCGTTACTTTAACTCTTTCTGTTATACAGCCGTTATCTTACCTCTTTCTGTTACATAGCCTTTACTTTAACTCTTTCTGATACAGACAGCGGTTACTTTAACTCTTTCTGTTACAGACAGTCGTTACTTTAACTCTTTCTGTTACAGACAACCGTTACCTTAACTCTTTCTGTTACTGTCATTCGTTACTTTAACTTTTTCTGTTAAAGACAGCCGTTAAACAACCATGACAAATATAAATAGATTCACAGGAAAATTAGGAAATTGTGCAAAGAAGCAAAAGAAGCATCGCCTGAGGAAAATTGCAAGGAAATTGAAAATCAACACAACACCCAGAATACCAAACTAATGCACAAATGAATTAATGACATATTTAATAAAAGAACACACACATCAATGGATTGCCTAAAAACTAAAGTTGGAAAATCATATTAGAAACAGATCAGATTTTACATGCGAGGTCAGATTATATGAATGACCTTTATGATGATACAAGACAAGATCAGTATGATATTCGGAATAATAATGAAGGACCGTCAATTTTGAAGATGGATGTTCAGAATTCTCTTAACCATATGCGAAATGGCAACACCCCGGGTCCAGATAACATCATAACAGAAGTGATTAATGCCATAAGAGGCTAAGGAATAGACGAGGTCACCAGACTGCTGAACACAATATATGATACTGGAGATATACCTCCTGATTCTATATTTATTCTATATTTAATGCAATTCCGCAGAAATCAAGAGATTTGGAATATGATCAACATCGAACAATTAGTATAATGAGCCACACTACAAAGAATCAACATGCAAAAAGTTAGGAAGAAAATACATCCCGAAATAGGAGAAGAACAATGTGGGTTCGTGGAAGGCAAGGGTGCAGTAAATGCTGATTATATGCTGAGAACATTACTTGAACGTTCTCTAGAAGTAAACAAAGATCTACATCTTTGCTTTATTGTTTAGACAATGGCTTTCGATAAAGTACGACATGTCAATATGACGAAGATACTTACATATCTACAAATTGATGGCAAAGACCTAGGACGTGTAAAAAAACATATCTTGGAAATATTAAGCTTCGATAAAGATTGATAATGAAGTAGGTCAATATCAGCCTATTAAGAGAGGTGTGCGACAAGGATGTGTAATGTCTCCAGATCTTTTTTTCCTTATACAGTGAAAATATCTTCAGAAAGTTAGATGAGAAAAATCACCTTTGGGGTACGTAACATCAATAACATTAGAAATGCGGATGGTACGGTATTAATTTCAGACAATAAACATGATTTACAACATTTAGTAGATGCGGTTGTTGCACTCAGTGAACATGTAGTGTTAGTATTAAATTAAGATGACACAGATTATAGTAGTCACATGGAAGAAGGAAATACAATGGGAATATTCTCCGTGGCGAAGTGGTCAAGCCGTTTGACTCCGAAGGTTGTGTGTTCGATTCCGGGCCGCGTCCTTCGGTTCACGAGTTAAATTTTTCGGAGACTCTTTGGGTCGTCGCTAGAGCTACGGAGTTCGTGCTTGGTGCGACGCCTTCCACGCTGCGGAAAGAGACTGAGCCATATGGAATAAAAACCGGTGCAATGAAGTCGACCTTGTCGACTTTTAAAAAAAAAATTCTTAAAGAAGTGAATCGGTACAATTATCTCGGAACAGTCATAACATCTGACGGGAGATGCCTTAAAGAGATTAGAACAAGAATCGCCATGGCGAAGGTCGCCTTTTGCAAGATGGAAAACGTGCTGACCAATAAAAAGATGTCATTTTACAACGAGAAAAAGAACGGTGAGGTGCTACATAGAACTTGTGCATTTGTATGCATGTGAAGCGTGGACAATGAGCAGACAAGCTGGAAAACATCTGATGGCTGTAGGAATGTGGTTTCTGAGGAAAATGCAAAGAATACCTTGGATAGACAGACACAATGGACAGATTTAAATATTGAGCACAACCCACTACTGGTAACGCTAATCGTATTCTGGTATGAACCTAAGGCCTATCCACGTCAATATGGAAGCACTATACTCGAGTTTCGCTCTCGTTTGAGCTCATCAGTAGTGCATATCCCTGACCGGATCCTGAAACAAGCCCCGGATCACGCGTGTAACGCGGGTGTGTAACCACGCGGCACACACTGGACACGCCAAATTATCACAACAGGATATCACAACGTCATCCATCGTAGGCTATGCTCAAGATTTTAATCTTCTACAGCACGTCTGTGCAGAATTATTCCATTCATTCAAGCAACCTAGTGCCGTCTCCACGAAGACGTTTGGCTATAATAGATGTCGAATACTGCTAGTCTCCTGTTCCAATAATACAGTCTGACTGACTGGTTGCAGTTTATCCAGTTCTTGATGTTATCTTACCACGTGTATCGTTGTCTACCTCTTTCTTGCTTATCTTTAACCTTTACTTACAGTATGGGTTTTGTCAGTGTGGAATGGCTTATGACGTGGGCAATAACAATATAGTGTTTGTAAGCGTGGTTTATAAGTGTTGTGTGGCTTATCAGGTGGGAAATTACAAGATGCTTTTTGCAAGTATGGTATAGCTTATGAACACAGAAGCTGAATTATAAGACCACATTGAATAGTCTAAACGAAATGTGTAGGGAACATACCATGAAAATTAGCACAAGTAAAACAAAGGTAATGACTATAACTAAAGAAGAAAAAGCAACAACGATTCACCTAAACGAACATGCCTGAAACAAGTAAAGAGTTTCAAGAACGTATTAAGTATAATATCATCAAATGGCAATTCAGAAGACGAGATCGAAAATAGAAGCAATAAGGCAAACCAACTCACTGGGCAAAGAGCACCAATACTAAAGAACAAACATGTCCACACGCACAATTCATGCCATCACTACTATAGATGGTGTGTATGAAAATTTCAATTTTCTCCGCCTACTACTTCATGGTCAGGCTTATGAGAAGCCCCTTGTATTTACAATAAGACGGTAAGCACTGACGGTATCGCAGTAAAACGAATATAACATAGTAGACATATACGCGACTTAAGGGGCGTTGGGTATCTGTACTATATCAATACTTGTCAAGACCAACCGGCACTCGATGGCTGGTATGGTCGGCATCACGGCTACTGCCTTTACTTCCCAAGGAGTTTCCAGGTACCCGTGTTTGGTTGGATCGACCTGGGAGCTCAGATCAGTTGTTAAAATGGAATGCGCCCAGATAAGGATTGAACTCACGACCAACTATACAACAGTTGACCGCCTAGTCACTACGCCACGGCGGCTTCCTGGGCATATGGTGCTATACCAATATATTTAAAGACCAGTTGTCACTTGGTGGGTGATCTGGTCAGTCTCACGCCGGCCGCTGTAATAATATTGTTACAAGGCGATATACCTGGTATCAGAAGGTTGGGATTAATTAAGGAGAGCAGGTCACTGGGTTGGGTTTTCCCTTGAAATGCATGCCATTCAGGGCGCACCAAGTGGTCGGCATCCTGACGTATAAAAGAACAGTGTAATACCTAGGGTGGTAACCACTGGAGACCACACACAGAGATTTTGGTTACCATCAGGGAAGGCAGCTGATTTTTGAAGTGGTTTGATTTCCATCAGAACAGACATGCAATTATCATTTAATAAAGGGAGAATCTTAACTGTTTAATGTCTCCAATGTAGAAGGTATTGAAGTGATCACCAGGGGACCAGCATAATGGCATAACGAAGTACGAATAAGTCTATAAAAGAAGAGGAACTTCGGTAAACCCGAAATCCAACTATATAATTGTATACGACCAATCTTCGTTACGACATTGAGAAGTGAATGCTGAAATCCCTTTTGTATCGCCATGGGAAATAAACAATTTACTCTGATGGAGAATAAAGCAAACTCGACAATGGAACTGCATGTCTTCATTTGAAGGTTTCGTGACTTTGCGGTTTTGATAATTAAATTTATATTTTTTATGCTGGACTGTTGCTATACAACCGACGAGGTACGACGATGGTAATGAATCTCAACCACTTGCGATATCAGCTGGCCTTTAACATCCACCTAACATCTCCCTGTCGCGACGAAAGGGCCACAGTGGGGTGGCGACCTTGTTCACCGTGACACCGCTGTAACTTCCCAAGGCTAGTCCTGTTACCCATTTTACGCTGTGAGACCACGTAGCCCAGGTCAGTTTCAACATATGCCGAATGCGGATTCGAACCCACTACCAGTATCTGACCCTCCAACCATATCCCTACCGCTGCTCCACAATCCCACTTATTGTAATATACGCCAGCGCTCCCACATACGTGCCTGCCCTATCCATTACGATCAAAGATCTGTTAATTCCAGCGTGGTTTACCATGTGGATAATTAGGTCTAACCTAGCTCGGAACCCTATATTAGTGTGAGAAAAGGGGTGTGCCGACAGCTGCTCACAGGCCTCAGACATTGGCGTGCAGACAGCTGCTCAGATAGAGGAGTGCCGACAGCTGCTCAGAAGGCCTCAGACAGAGGAGTGCCGACAGCTGCTCAGAAGGCCTCAGACAGAGACGTGCCGACAGCTGCTCAGAGAGAGGAGTGCCGACAGCTGCTCACAGGCCTCAGACATTGGCGTGAAGACAGCTGCTCAGAGAGAGGAGTGCCGACAGCTGCTCAGAAGGCCTCAGACAGAGACGTGCCGACAGCTGCTCAGAGAGAGGAGTGCCGATAGCTGCTCAGAGAGAGGAGTGCCGACAGCTGCTCAGAGAGAGGAGTGCCGACAGCTGCTCAGAGAGAGGAGTGCCGACAGCTGCTCAGAGAGAGGAGTTCCGACAGCTGCTCAGAGAGAGGAGTGCCGACAGCTGCTCAGAGAGAGGAGTGCCGACAGCTGCTCAGAGAGAGGAGTGCCGACAGCTGCTCAGAGAGAGGAGTGCCGACAGATGCTCAAAGAGAGGAGTGCCGACAGCTGCTCAGAGAGAGGAGTGCCGACAGCTGCTCAGAGAGAGGAGTGCCGACAGCTGCTCAGAGAGAGGAGTGCCGACAGCTGCTCAGAGAGAGGAGTGCCGACAGCTGCTCAGAGAGAGGAGTGCCGACAGCTGCTCAGAGAGAGGAGTGCCGACAGCTGCTCAGAGAGAGGAGTGCCGACAGCTGCTCAGATAGTGGAGTGCCGACAGCTGCTCACAGGCCTCAGACAGAGACGTGCCGACAGCTGCTCAGAGAGAGGAGTGCAGACAGCTGCTCAGATAGAGGAGTGCCGACAGCTGCTCAGAAGGCCTCAGACAGAGACGTGCCGAGAGCTGCTCAGAAGGCCTCAGACAGAGACGTGCCGACAGCTGCTCAGAGAGAGGAGTGCCGACAGCTGCTCAGAGAGAGGAGTGCCGACAGCTGCTCAGAGAGAGGAGTGCCGACAGCTGCTCAGAGAGAGGAGTGCCGACAGCTGCTCAGAGAGAGGAGTGCCGACAGCTGCTCAGAGAGAGGAGTGCCGACAGCTGCTCAGAGAGAGGAGTGCCGACAGCTGCTCACAGGCCTCAGACAGAGACGTGCCGACAGCTGCTCAGAGAGAGGAGTGCCGACAGCTGCTCACAGGCCTCAGACAGAGACGTGCCGACAGCTGCTCAGAGAGAGGATTGCCGACAGCTGCTCAGACAGAGGAGTACCGACAGCTGCTCAGACAGAGGAGTGCCGACAGCTGCTCAGACAGAGGAGTGCCGACAGCTGCTCAGACAGAGGAGTGCCGACAGCTGCTCAGACAGAGGAGTGCCGACAGCTGCTCAGACAGAGGAGTGCCGACAGCTGCTCAGAGAGAGGAGTGCCGACAGCTGCTCAGAGAGAGGAGTGCCGACAGCTGCTCAGAGAGAGGAGTGCCGACAGCTGCTCAGACAGAGGAAAGTTGAAAGCTGCTCAGACAGAGGAGTGCCGACAGCTGCTCAGAGAGAGGAGTGCCGACAGCTGCTCAGAGAGAGGAGTGCCGACAGCTGCTCAGATAGAGGAGTGCCGACAGCTGCTCACAGGCCTTAGACAGAGACGTGCCGACAGCTGCTCAGAGAGAGGAGTGCCGACAGCTGCTCAGAGAGAGGAGTGCCGACAGCTGCTCAGAGAGAGGAGTGCCGACAGCTGCTCAGACAGAGGAGTGCCGACAGCTGCTCACAGGCGTCAGACATTGGCGTGCCGACAGCTGCTCAGATAGAGGAGTGCCGACAGCTGCTCACAGGCCTCAGACTGAGACGTGCTGACAGCTGCTCAGAGAGAGGAGTGCCGACAGCTGCTCACAGGCCTCAGACAGAGACGTGCCGACAGCTGCTCAGAGAGAGGAGTGCCGACAGCTGCTCAGACAGAGGAGTGCCGACAGCTGCTCAGACAGAGGAGTGCCGACAGCTGCTCAGACAGAGGAGTGTCGACAGCTGCTCAGAGAGAGGAGTGCCGACAGCTGCTCAGAGAGAGGAGTGCCGACAGCTGCTCAGAGAGAGGAGTGCCGACAGCTGCTCAGAGAGAGGAGTGCCGACAGCTGCTCAGACAGAGGAGTGCCGACAGCTGCTCAGACAGAGGAGTGCCGACAGCTGCTCAGACAGAGGAGTGCCGACAGCTGCTCAGAGAGAGGAGTGCCGACAGCTGCTCAGAGAGAGGAGTGCCGACAGCTGCTTAGACAGAGGAGTGCCGACAGCTGCTCAGAGAGAGGAGTGCCGACAGCTGCTCAGAAGGCATCAGTCAGAGGAGTGCCGACAGCTGCTCAGAGAGAGGAGTGCCGACAGCTGCTCAGACAGAGGAGTGCCGACAGCTGCTCAGAGAGAGGAGTGCCGACAGCTGCTCAGAGAGATGAGTGCCGACAGCTGCTCAGAAGGCCTCAGACAGAGGAGTGCCGACAGCTGCTCAGAGAGAGGAGTGCCGACAGCTGCTCAGACAGAGGAGTGCCGACAGCTGCTCACAGGCCTCAGACAGATTAGTGCCGACAGCTGCTCAGAAGGACACAGACAGAGGAGTGCCGACAGCTGCTCAGACAGAGGAGTGCCGACAGCTGCTCAGAGAGAGGAGTGCCGACAGCTGCTCAAAGAGAGGAGTGCCGACAGCTGCTCACAGGCCTCAGACAGAGACGTGCCGACAGCTGCTCAGAGAGAGGATTGCCGACAGCTGCTCAGACAGAGGAGTGCCGACAGCTGCTCAGACAGAGGAGTGCCGACAGCTGCTCAGACAGAGGAGTGCCGACAGCTGCTCAGACAGAGGAGTGCCGACAGCTGCTCAGAAAGAGGAGTGCCGACAGCTGCTCAGACAGAGGAGTGCCGACAGCTGCTCAGAGAGAGGAGTGCCGACAGCTGCTCAGAGAGAGGAGTGCCGACAGCTGCTCAGAGAGAGGAGTGCCGACAGCTGCTCAGACAGAGGAAAGTTGAAAGCTGCTCAGACAGAGGAGTGCCGACAGCTGCTCAGAGAGAGGAGTGCCGACAGCTGCTCAGATAGAGGAGTGCCGACAGCTGCTCACAGGCCTCAGACAGAGACGTGCCGACAGCTGCTCAGAGAGAGGAGTGCCGACAGCTGCTCAGACAGAGGAAAGTTGAAAGCTGCTCAGACAGAGGAGTGCCGACAGCTGCTCAGAGAGAGGAGTGCCGACAGCTGCTCAGATAGAGGAGTGCCGACAGCTGCTCACAGGCCTTAGACAGAGACGTGCCGACAGCTGCTCAGAGAGAGGAGTGCCGACAGCTGCTCAGAGAGAGGAGTGCCGACAGCTGCTCAGAGAGAGGAGTGCCGACAGCTGCTCAGATAGAGGAGTGCCGACAGCTGCTCACAGGCCTCAGACAGAGACGTGCTGACAGCTGCTCAGAGAGAGGAGTGTCGACAGCTGCTCACAGGCCTCAGACAGAGACGTGCCGACAGCTGCTCAGAGAGAGGAGTGCCGACAGCTGCTCAGACAGAGGAGTGCCGACAGCTGCTCAGACAGAGGAGTGCCGACAGCTGCTCAGACAGAGGAGTGTCGACAGCTGCTCAGAGAGAGGAGTGCCGACAGCTGCTCAGAGAGAGGAGTGCCGACAGCTGCTCAGAGAGAGGAGTGCCGACAGCTGCTCAGAGAGAGGAGTGCCGACAGCTGCTCAGACAGAGGAGTGCCGACAGCTGCTCAGACAGAGGAGTGCCGACAGCTGCTCAGACAGAGGAGTGCCGACAGCTGCTCAGAGAGAGGAGTGCCGACAGGTGCTCAGAGAGAGGAGTGCCGACAGCTGCTTAGACAGAGGAGTGCCGACAGCTGCTCAGAGAGAGGAGTGCCGACAGCTGCTCAGAAGGCATCAGTCAGAGGAGTGCCGACAGCTGCTCAGAGAGAGGAGTGCCGACAGCTGCTCAGACAGAGGAGTGCCGACAGCTGCTCAGAGAGAGGAGTGCCGACAGCTGCTCAGACAGATGAGTGCCGACAGCTGCTCAGAAGGCCTCAGACAGAGGAGTGCCGACAGCTGCTCAGAGAGAGGAGTGCCGACAGCTGCTCAGACAGAGGAGTGCCGACAGCTGCTCACAGTCCACAGACAGATTAGTGCCGACAGCTGCACAGAAGTACACAGACAGAGGAGTGCCGACAGCTGCTCAGATAGAGGAGTGCCGACAGCTGCTCAGAGAGAGGAGTGCCGACAGCTGCTCAAAGAGAGGAGTGCCGACAGCTGCTCAGAAGGCCTTAGACAGAGACGTGCCGACAGCTGCTCAGAGAGAGGCTGCCGATAGCCGCTATGACAGAGGCATGTCGATGGCCCACCAGAGAGTCACATATAATTGGTATTTATTTTTTATTGTTGGCGTCTGTGTTTCATGTCTGCTTACAGTCCTCCGTGATAGAGGAGATTTTGACTTTGAATAGCAAAGCGATCAGCAGCTATGCTCTCCCAATTTCAAAGTAAAATTAATCCAGTAGTTCTTCTAAAGAGCGTCTTTTAAGCTTGTGTATTTATTGTTCATGTTAGCACGTGTCTCAATATAAAGATGGCAGATGCTGTCGGATGTGTCTGTCCGACCTCTCCTCGGAGTGTCATCCAGCATTTTTATAATAGCTCGCCATATGACATCCTTGTCAAAGCTGTCTACAATTGCCTTTCTACCTACCATTTGCTTATCGCGTGTTGGTTTCATTCCAGATTCTTACATCCATCGACGTAATGCACTGTTCTTTTTTCGGGATTTGTAATAGTATGAAATAGTTTTCTGCGATCAGCTTCTTGACAAAAATATGTGTACAATTTCATATCGATGCTTTGAAATGTACACAATTTGGCATTCAATCCTCTTGAACAATATTCACACATTCAAATGTTAGCGATAATAGGAAAGATGTATTTATATAATCACGTTTCATGAAAGCAAGCACATTATTGACGACACCTCTGAACACTCTCATTTAAACTGCGCGGGGATTTGCCAAAAGGAAATTTCCGTGCACGACGGAATATATTCAATATTGGACGCTGATTTTATGGGTCAAGATGTAATCCATTAAGAATATGCACTTCATCTCTGAACCAGGGAGCTGCGTGGTCTCGAGGTATGGTATCCGCCTCGAGTGCTGGAGGTCGCGGTTTCATGCCCCGGTGATGGCCGAGATTTTTTTCTCGTGGACCTCTAGTAATAAAATTTTCCTTGGTCTCTGGGTAGTGAGATCGGATACCCGTGTGTATTGTTGCGCACGTAAAAAATCCCTTGCAGTTGCAAATCGAAAAAGAGTAGCCTAACGGCGCTGCCCGGGCAAAATTTCGAGTTAAAACATCTACCCAAAGTATTCCAGGATCCTCGGCGGTACTACGGAGTTCGTGCACTGAGCTGAGTTTCTCCAGACTCAGGTTTGAGTTAGGAGGAGAACGAAGCACTTATGGGCTGCACCCGTGTGCCGTGATGTTGATCCATCGACTAAACTAAACTAAACTATCTGAACCGTAAATTATATATCGCATATAAACAAACATATAAATCTTTTGTACAATCTCCAGAACAATTTTTTGTTTTTGTTTTTTGTTTTTGTTGGGTGGACTTAATGATAAGGTTATATGCTAAATCTCATCATTTTCTCTCTGTTGGTTACTGAGATATAGATTTTTATATGGAAGCAACCAAATGTAAATGCACTTTAGGAATAGATTTGAAGCAACGGAGATGTAGTCTCTAAGATGAATGTTGCGAATGTCTTGGACTGTCAGAGTAAATATAAATCATTACCCGGAAGTAGGTAATGATACTACATCATTATATACAACAATAAATAAAAAGCCAAACATCATTCTGTGGTCATGTGATGAGAAGAGATGCATTTGAGAATATCGTGACAACTGACAAGATCAGTAGGAAAAGAGGCAGAGTCGGACCAAGATAAATGATGCTGGATGGACTGAGACGTTGGTATGGAGAAAAAAGATGAGCAGAGTTGATCTAGAACACCAAGGAACGAGCTCTGTGGAAAGACACTAACGCCTACGTTAGATGGCAGGGTACATTTAATGATGATGATGACAGACATCATACATAATCAAGAATGTTCTTTGTTGATCTGTTTCTGTTCTGTGTGACTCCACAGTTATTTAAATGTTTCTGCTCTGTTTGACTTCACAGTTATTTAAGAGTTTCTGATCTGTTTGACTCCACAGTTATTTATGTGTTTCTCTTCTGTTTGACTCGACAGTTATTTATCTGTTTCTGTTCTGTTCGACTAAACAGTTATTTGTGTAATTCTGTTCTGAATGACTCCACATTATTTATGTCTTTCTCTTCTGTTTGACTCCCCAGTTATTTAAGTGTTTCTGTTCTGTTTGACTCCACGGTTATTTATGTGCTTCTGTTCTGTTTGACTCCACAGTTATTTATGTGTTTCTGTTCTGTTCGACTAAACAGTTATTTGTGTAATCCACATTATTTATGTATTTCTCTTCTGTTTGACTCCACAGTTATTTATGTGTTTCTGTTCTGTTCGACTAAACAGTTATTTAAGTGTTTCTGTTCTGTTTGACTCCAAATTATTTATGTGTTTCTGTTCTGTTTTACTTCACAGTTATTTATGTGTTTCTGATCTGTTTGACTCCACATTAAAGAGTATTTATTTAATTCTGTTCATTTGACTCCACAGTGTTTTATGTGTTTCTGTTCTGTTTAACTCCACAGTTAAGAGTACTTATCTGTTTCTGTTCTGTTTGATTCCTGAATCATTTAAGTGTTTCTATTCTGTTTGACTCGACAGTTATATGAATGCTGGTTTAATTTATGGGAAATCAAATGTGTAGGATTACAAGAACTCCTCGCGTTTGATACAGAGCACGGAATGCCCCAAGGTTTTATTCTCGATCTCGAGGTAGGCATCTTTTCAATTTTAGTTTGACAAGCACTATATCAAACATCATGTCCTTTGGTTAAGGATTTGCGGAATCCATTTTATGTTTGCTAGTCCGTATTTGCCTTATCTGCATACAGCACGCCGCGGGGACACAGTTGTGCACTGGTTTCTGTGTTTAGTTTATCATCATTCTACATACGTTGGGACTACTTGTTTCTGTGTTTAGTTTATCATCATTCTACATACGTTGGGACTAATTGTTTCCGTGTTTTGTTTATCAACATACTTCAGTCGTTGGGACTACTTTTTTTCTGTAGTTAGTTAATCATACGAAGCGAGTCAATAAGTAAGACACACAGTTCTGTGGGGTGGCAGGTAAATGTAGTTGGTGTTTTCTACAGGTGTCATTAGGTGACAGAAACATCGAACTTTATATTCCCGTTCGTCACGTGGAGCTAGGTGTCTCATGCGCATGCACAGCGCATAACCAAAATGGCGACTCTCCTTACGGAGTGTACAACCGAAGAGCAACGTGCTGTGGTGCGTTTTTTGTTGGCAAAAGTACTGCCTGCAAAGGCCATTCATAAGGAATTGCTTCCTGTTTATACTGACAACTGTTTGTCCCGTAAAGCGGTGTATAGTTGGGTAGAAAATTTTCGCAAGGACGCTTTAAAATCGTTGATGAAATCCAATCTGGTCGTCCTGTTCTATGCAGCCGGTTTGGGAGGACTGATAAAACGATGGAATAAGTGCATCAATGTTGGTGGAAATTATGTTGAGAATTAAAGGGACAATGTATGTATAAAAAATTAAGTGTTTCAAGTTGTTATCATATTTAGTTACTTTTCTGTGACTTACTTATTGACATCCTCTCGTGTGTGTGCGTGTGTGCTTGTGTGTGTGTGTGTGTGTATGTGTGAGTGTGTGTGTGTGTGTACAATTGAGTATCCTTTAAAAGACGAAAAGACGTGGTAGTCAACCCCAGCATTGTTTGACTGTTTGTTGTTTCTTGGCAAGTTCACATTCAGTAGTATGCCATTGCTTTTCTGAACGTCAGGCACGTTTATCATCGTTTAAAAACCAACGCAAAGCAATGTGTTTGGCTGGCAGCTATGTTTCGATGGCGGTATGCAGGATTTCGAATTGGATTCGTAACTCCGTCACCACAGAGCCGGCACTTATAGCACAACTTACGTATTTAGTCCATTGCAGAACATTGCTCTCGTCATTGAGGGTCGAAATGGCTATTCAATCCTCTCAATTCCCTGTCTAAGCAAGATCACGCCCACATTGTCTGAAATTCCCGTGTCCAACTTGGTGCTTGTCGCCCCTGCTTCTTCTCCCATTAACCTACGTTAGATGGCAGGGTACATTTAATGATGATGATGACAGACATCATACATAATCAAGAATGTTCTTTGTTGATCTGCTTCTGTTCTGTGTGACTCCACAGTTATTTAAATGTTTCTGCTCTGTTTGACTTCACAGTTATTTAAGAGTTTCTGATCTGTTTGACTCCACAGTTATTTATGTGTTTCTCTTCTGTTTGACTCGACAGTTATTTATGTGTTTCTGTTCTGTTCGACTAAACAGTTATTTGTGTAATTCTGTTCTGAATGACTCCACATTATTTATGTGTTTCTCTTCTGTTTGACTCCCCAGTTATTTAAGTGTTTCTGTTCTGTTTGACTCCACGGTTATTTATGTGCTTCTGTTCTGTTTGACTCCACAGTTATTTATGTGGTTCTGTTCTGTTCGAATAAACAGTTATTTGTGTAATCCACATTATTTATGTGTTTCTCTTCTGTTTGACTCCACAGTTATTTATGTGTTTCTGTTCTGTTCGACTAAACAGTTATTTGTGTAATTCTGTTCTGAATGACTCCACATTTTTTATGTGTTTCTCTTCTGTTTGACTCCCCAGTTATTTAAGTGTTTCTGTTCTGTTTGACTCCACATTATTTATGTGTTTCTGTTCTGTTTTACTTCACAGTTATTTATGTGTTTCTGATCTGTTTGACTCCACATTAAAGAGTATTTATTTGATTCTGTTCAGTTTGACTCCACAGTTTTTTATGTGTTTCTGTTCTGTTTAACTCCACAGTTAAGAGTACTTATCTGTTTCTGTTCTGTTTGACTCCAGAATCATTTAAGTGTTTCTACTCTGTTTGACTCGACAGTTATATGAATGCTGGTTTAATTTATGGGAAATCAAATGTGTAGGATTACAAGAACTCCTCGCGTTTGATACAGAGCACGGAATGCCCCAAGGTTTTATTCTCGATCACGAGGTAGGCAACATTTCAATTTTAGTTTGACAAGCACTATATCAAAAATCATGTCCTTTGGTTAAGGATTTGCGGAATCCATTTTATGTTTGCTAGTCCGTATTTGCCTTATCTGCATACAGCACGCCGCGGGGACACAGTAGTGCGCGTGTTTCTGTGTTTAGTTTATCATCATTCTGCTTACGTTGGGGGATACTTGTTTCTGTGTTTAGTTTATCATCATTCTACATACGTTGGGCGTACTTGTTTCTGTGTTTAGTTTATCATCATTCTACATACGTTGGGGCTACTTGTTTCTGTGTTTTGTTTATCAACATACTTCAGTCGTTGGGACTACTTTTTTTCTGTAGTTAGTTAATCATACGAAGCGAGTCAATAAGTAAGACACACAGTTCTGTGGGGTGGCAGGTAAATGTAGTTGGTGTTTTCTACAGGTGTCATTAGGTGACAGAAACATCGAACTTTATATTCCCGTTCGTCACGTGGAGCTAGGTGTCTCATGCGCATGCACAGCGCATAACCAAAATGGCGACTCTCCTTACGGAGTGTACAACCGAAGAGCAACGTGCTGTGGTGCGATTTTTGTGGGCAAAAGTACTGCCTGCAAAGGCCATTCATAAGGAATTGCTTCCTGTTTATACTGACAACTGTTTGTCCCGTAAAGCGGTGTATAGCTGGGTAGAAAATTTTCGCAAGGACGCTTTAAAATCGTTGATGAAATCCAATCTGGTCGTCCTGTTCTATGCAGCCGGTTTGGGAGGACCGATAAAACGATGGAATAAGTGCATCAATGTTGGTGGAAATTATGTTGAGAATTAAAGGGACAATGTATGTATAAAAAATTAAGTGTTTCAAGTTGTTATCATATTTAGTTACTTTTCTGTGACTTACTTATTGACATCCTCTCGTGTGTGGAAAGACACTAACGCCTACGTTAGATGGCAGGGTACATTTAATGATGATGATGACAGATATCATACATAATCTAGAATGTTCTTTGTTGATCTGCTTTCTGTTCTGTGTGACTCCACAGTTATTTAAATGTTTCTGCTCTGTTTGACTTCACAGTTATTTAAGAGTTTCTGATCTGTTTGACTCCACAGTTATTTATGTGTTTCTCTTCTGTTTGACTCGACAGTTATTTATCTGTTTCTGTTCTGTTCGACTAAACAGTTATTTGTGTAATTCTGTTCTGAATGACTCCACATTACTTATGTGTTTCTCTTCTGTTTGACTCCCCAGTTATTTAAGTGTTTCTGTTCTGTTTGACTCCACGGTTATTTATGTGCTTCTGTTCTGTTTGACTCCACAGTTATTTATGTGTTTCTGTTCTGTTCGACTAAACAGTTATTTGTGTAATCCACATTATTTATGTGTTTCTCTTCTGTTTGACTAAACAGTTATTTATGTGTTTCTGTTCTGTTCGACTAAACAGTTATTTAAGTGTTTCTGTTCTGTTTGACTCCACATTATTTATGTGTTTCTGTTCTGTTTTACTTCACAGTTATTTATGTGTTTCTGATCTGTTTGACTCCACATTAAAGAGTATTTATTTGATTCTGTTCATTTGACTCCACAGTTTTTTATGTGTTTCTGTTCTGTTTAACTCCACAGTTAAGAGTACTTATCTGTTTCTGTTCTGTTTGATTCCAGAATCATTTAAGTGTTTCTATTCTGTTTGACTCGACAGTTATATGAATGCTGGTTTAATTTATGGGAAATCAAATGTGTAGGATTACAAGAACGCCTCGCGTTTGATACAGAGCACGGAATGCCCCAAGGTTTTATTCTCGATCTCGAGGTAGGCAACTTTTCAATTTTAGTTTGACAAGCACTATATCAAAAATCATGTCCTTTGGTTAAGGATTTGCGGAATCCATTTTATGTTTGCTAGTCCGTATTTGCCTTATCTGCATACAGCACGCCGCGGGGACACAGTAGTGCGCGTGTTTCTGTGTTTAGTTTATCATCATTCTACATACGTTGGGACTACTTGTTTCTGTGTTTAGTTTATCATCATTCTACATACGTTGGGACTAATTGTTTCCGTGTTTTGTTTATCAACATACTTCAGTCGTTGGGACTACTTTTTTTCTGTAGTTAGTTAATCATACGAAGCGAGTCAATAAGTAAGACACACAGTTCTGTGGGGTGGCAGGTAAATGTAGTTGGTGTTTTCTACAGGTGTCATTAGGTGACAGAAACATCGAACTTTATATTCCCGTTCGTCACGTGGAGCTAGGTGTCTCATGCGCATGCACAGCGCATAACCAAAATGGCGACTCTCCTTACGGAGTGTACAACCGAAGAGCAACGTGCTGTGGTGCGTTTGTTGTAGGCAAAAGTACTGCCTGCAAAGGCCATTCATAAGGAATTGCTTCCTGTTTATACTGACAACTGTTTGTCCCGTAAAGCGGTGTATAGCTGGGTAGAAAATTTTCGCAAGGACGCTTTAAAATCGTTGATGAAATCCAATCTGGTCGTCCTGTTCTATGCAGCCGGTTTGGGAGGACTGATAAAACGATGGAATAAGTGCATCAATGTTGGTGGAAATTATGTTGAGAATTAAAGGGACAATGTATGTATAAAAAATTAAGTGTTTCAAGTTGTTATCATATTTAGTTACTTTTCTGTGACTTACTTATTGACATCCTCTCGTGTGTGTGCGTGTGTGCTTGTGTGTGTGTGTGTGTGTGTGTGTGTGTGTGTGTGTGTATGTGTGAGTGTGTGTGTGTGTACAATTGAGTATCCTTTAAAAGACGAAAAGACGTGGTAGTCAACCCCAGCATTGTTTGACTGTTTGTTGTTTCTTGGCAAGTTCACATTCAGTAGTATGTCATTGCTTTTCTGAACGTCAGGCACGTTTATCATCGTTTAAAAACCAACGCAAAGCAATGTGTTTGGCTGGCAGCTATGTTTCGATGGCGGTATGCAGGATTTCGAATTGGATTCGTAACTCCGTCACCACAGAGCCGGCACTTATAGCACAACTTACGTATTTAGTCCATTGCAGAACATTGCTCTCGTCATTGAGGGTCGAGATGGCTATTCAATCCTCTCAATTCCCTGTCTAAGCAAGATCACGCCCACATTGTCTGAAATCCCCGTGTCCAACTTGGTGCTTGTCGCCCCTGCTTCTTCTCCCATTAACCTACGTTAGATGGCAGGGTACATTTAATGATGATGATGACAGACATCATACATAATCAAGAATGTTCTTTGTTGATCTGCTTCTGTTCTGTGTGACTCCACAGTTATTTAAATGTTTCTGCTCTGTTTGACTTCACAGTTATTTAAGAGTTTCTGATCTGTTTGACTCCACAGTTATTTATGTGTTTCTCTTCTGTTTGACTCGACAGTTATTTATCTGTTTCTGTTCTGTTCGACTAAACAGTTATTTGTGTAATTCTGTTCTGAATGACTCCACATTATGTATGTCTTTCTCTTCTGTTTGACTCCCCAGTTATTTAAGTGTTTCTGTTCTGTTTGACTCCACGGTTATTTATGTGCTTCTGTTCTGTTTGACTCCACGGTTATTTATGTGTTTCTGTTCTGTTCGACTAAACAGTTATTTGTGTAATCCACATTATGTATGTGTTTCTCTTCTGTTTGACTCCACAGTTATTTATGTGTTTCTGTTCTGTTCGACTAAACAGTTATTTGTGTAATTCTGTTCTGAATGACTCCACATTATTTATGTGTTTCTCTTCTGTTTGACTCCCCAGTTATTTAAGTGATTCTGTTCTGTTTGACTCCACATTATTTATGTGTTTCTGTTCTGTTTTACTTCACAGTTATTTATGTGTTTCTGATCTGTTTGACTCCACATTAAAGAGTATTTATTTGATTCTGTTCAGTTTGACTCCACAGTTTTTTATGTGTTTCTGTTCTGTTTAACTCCACAGTTAAGAGTACTTATCTGTTTCTGTTCTGTTTGACTCCAGAATCATTTAAGTGTTTCTATTCTGTTTGACTCGACAGTTATATGAATGCTGGTTTAATTTATGGGAAATCAAATGTGTAGGATTACAAGAACTCCTCGCGTTTGATACAGAGCACGGAATGCCCCAAGGTTTTATTCTCGATCACGAGGTAGGCAACATTTCAATTTTAGTTTGACAAGCACTATATCAAAAATCATGTCCTTTGGTTAAGGATTTGCGGAATCCATTTTATGTTTGCTAGTCCGTATTTGCCTTATCTGCATACAGCACGCCGCGGGGACACAGTAGTGCGCGTGTTTCTGTGTTTAGTTTATCATCATTCTGCATACGTTGGGGGATACTTGTTTCTGTGTTTAGTTTATCATCATTCTACATACGTTGGGACTACTTGTTTCTGTGTTTAGTTTATCATCATTCTACATACGTTGGGGCTACTTGTTTCTGTGTTTTGTTTATCAACATACTTCAGTCGTTGGGACTACTTTTTTTTCTGTAGTTAGTTAATCATACGAAGCGAGTCAATAAGTAAGACACACAGTTCTGTGGGGTGGCAGGTAAATGTAGTTGGTGTTATCTACAGGTGTCATTAGGTGACAGAAACATCGAACTTTATATTCCCGTTCGTCACGTGGAGCTAGGTGTCTCATGCGCATGCACAGCGCATAACCAAAATGGCGACTCTCCTTACGGAGTGTACAACCGAAGAGCAACGTGCTGTGGTGCGTTTTTTGTGGGCAAAAGTACTGCCTGCAAAGGCCATTCATAAGGAATTGCTTCCTGTTTATACTGACAACTGTTTGTCCCGTAAAGCGGTGTATAGCTGGGTAGAAAATTTTCGCAAGGACGCTTTAAAATCGTTGATGAAATCCAATCTGGTCGTCCTGTTCTATGTAGCCGGTTTGGGAGGACCGATAAAACGATGGAATAAGTGCATCAATGTTGGTGGAAATTATGTTGAGAATTAAAGGGACAATGTATGTATAAAAAATTAAGTGTTTCAAGTTGTTATCATATTTAGTTACTTTTCTGTGACTTACTTATTGACATCCTCTCGTGTGTGTGCGTGTGTGCTTGTGTGTGTGTATGTGTATGTGTGAGTGTGTGTGTGTGTGTGCAATTGAGTATCCTTTAAAAGACGAAAAGACGTGGTAGTCAACCCCAGCATTGTTTGACTGTTTGTTGTTTCTTGGCAAGTTCACATTCAGTAGTATGCCATTGCTTTTCTGAACGTCAGGCACGTTTATCATCGTTTAAAAACCAACGCAAAGCAATGTGTTTGGCTGGCAGCTATGTTTCGATGGCGGTATGCAGGATTTCGAATTGGATTCGTAACCCCGTCACCACAGAGCCGGCACTTATAGCACAACTTACTGTAGAGAAACGCCAGTGGTCCATGTCCTTATACATTCTTTTAGTTTTGGTAAACAGGGGGAAACGGCTTTCGGAAACTCTCAGTTCTCTTGTTTGCTCAAATCTCCATGAAAGATGGTTCTTTGGGTTATCTTCATACCACAATCTTTGCATGGAGCGAGTATATATTTGTCTTTCCTTTCGGGTAGTCCCGATGGAGCGCCCTGCGCCAAATGCGCACTGGTGCGGCTTCTGGAGGATTCATGTCCGTTTCTACTGATGGCCATCCACGGCCGAATGTCAAGAGTTCAAGTTAAAGATTGAGACATTTTTAAAAAGGTCTACTACTGGTGGAATAAAAAGGTAAACTTGGGTTTTCTTTGGTCCAGGCAAAACTTGGCCTATAAATATTTATTGTCTTAACGACTGAAACGAACTGGCGAAAAGCCGGGTATGCCCATATTGTGAGTGGGTTGACCGTTGGCAATCTGACTTAGGCGTCTTGTTCTTGGCATAGCAGGGGGAGTGAATCTGAACAATATATCTCCCCAGAGGATTTCATTTGTTCTTGGCGGCAGATGAGCTGTTGCTATCTTGATTCCTATGGCTTACCGTTAATTAGTAGCATCTCTCTTTTAAATATAGGCACATTAGATAGCTACGGGGATGGGGTCCACCAATCTATAATCTATCTTTTTGAGCCAGGGGATGCTAGCCACAGGACTATCTCTTTCGTCTGTCCCTCGATAGGATGATGTCGGGAGGATAATGGACTCCTCTATCTCACTGAGAGAACCTGAACTTATCTACCCTATGGCTTGGGCCGGGCAATGCCGGTACATTGGGGCGACAGCTCAGTCGAGAGCGGCGGCCAGGAGGGGTAGTATCTTCTTTGAATGGGGAAATACACGGTGTGCCATATAACCCCACTTAGGGGGGAGAAACACACCGATTACTGGGCGCACCACACCACAAGATCTTGGTTGCGAGAAAGGCATGGTTTGCAAGTGAGAGGAAAGCATGGAAATGAATGGGCCCAATAATAATAAAGGCTTGGTATGAGTGTGGAGTGTGAGTCGTGTAGGCACAAAGTACCTAGGGTCAAACGACAGGACTCCGTCAAGCTAAAGGCCTAGTCTAGAAAAGACGCCGCCAATCCAGGACCTCTTGTCAGGTCAGGCGAATTCACGCAGGTATGGTGAATAAATATATATCTCGGAATATTATATATTTTGTTGATAGCAGCTGATGTGCTGAGACCATAAGGAGTCTCCATGTCGGCTGTACCAGAAGTTTAGGCTGGAGACTCTCACTGCTGTTTATTCTTTACAGGGTCATTCCTTTTTGAAGGTAGGAACAGAGCTGAAGGTCTCAACAGGGCTATACGATGAAATTATGTTGAAGATGAGGCCATGTCAAGTTTTAGGCCATGCCTGGTCGACGGTGGTGATTTATACCCGATAGTGCCACAGCTAGCCCGAAAGAATGACCATCAATCTGTCTAACACCTCGCCAGTCATCTCGATAAGCTAAGATCGAGTCAGTTTGTATTCGGGACTGAACCCACCTAAATATCAGACCCATCCATCCTTGTATGAGACAGTGAAGGATACCTACTCCATTTCCGCTCATGAACTATTTCCTTTTTGTAAGAACTTTCCCTTAGCATTGTGACCAGGGATCACAGGACATTTTTCCCACGAACATTAACCTGGGTCCACGGAGAACCGTTGTTGGCCAAACGAACCGGGAGGGAGAGCAAGGAGGACTTATCATTTGGTGAGCGATATGTGGACAGAACGGACCTTGACTACAGCTTGGTCTATGATGTAAAGCCTTGATGCTCTGTGCCTGAACTTTATCAGTGTTGTGTCTGTTTAGAACTATCTGTGTTAACTGCCTTGATGTTTTCCTGTGCTGTCCTTTATTGATTTAATAAATCAAGTTTTAGTTTATTCCAACGATCACTGTGTTATATATATGGATCAGCCAGAAGAACATTGCCGGAAATAGGTCCTTAGGTCGAAAGAAAGAGTGACAGTGAGTCCGGGGAAAACGGAGGAGGGTTGGCAGGTAAAGACCTATCCCAGCCAGGGCTATATAGAAGATTATTTAAACATTGTGACAGGGCTATTTGGGACCCTCCACGTAGCTTGTTACACTTACGTATTTAGTCCATTGCAGAACATTGCTCTCGTCATTGAGGGTCGAGATGGCT
This sequence comes from Cepaea nemoralis, assembly GCA_014155875.1. Classification (NCBI taxonomy): domain Eukaryota; kingdom Metazoa; phylum Mollusca; class Gastropoda; order Stylommatophora; family Helicidae; genus Cepaea; species Cepaea nemoralis. Next base: position 94,557 of record JACEFZ010020345.1, read on the forward strand.
ATTCAATCCTCTCAATTCCCTGTCTAAGCAAGATCACGCCCACATTGTCTGAAATCCCCGTGTCCAACTTGGTGCTTGTCGCCCCTGCTTCTTCTCCCATTAACCAAAACTTCAACCACTGGTCTCACCAGTCAACTGTGACGTTTACTATGACCACCAGTATTTCAGTATCTGAGACATGATGTTCCCCGTGGGTCACGTTTATTCCATGTTCGGATACTTTATCTAATATAGACTCCAACATTATAATTATAATTTTTAATAGTGGACAATTGTAATAGAAATGTTTTCCAGTCTATAATGGAGTAGTGGACAATCTAAAAATTATAACAGGTATATGTTATAGTCTATAATAAAAAAGTCGACAATCTAAAAATTATAATTATAATGTTGGATAAAGCATGCGAACATCAAAGAAAAGTGGCCCAAGAAGAACGTCTGAAACTGACATTTTGGGGTGACATTAAACGTCACAGTGATTGAAGTCAAGGTTTATGGGAAATAATAGGCAGGGGCCAACAAACACGAAGAAGGACTCAGAACATTGCAGACTCATTGGGTGTCTGTTTGCATAAGAGAGGTGAACTATAACTTTCAATTGTTATGTTCTCCTGTGCGTTCTCTAGTCTCTACTTCTTTCTTCTAATTCTGTCAGCGTCAAACAATACCCGTGTTTATTTATGGACTGCATGAGAGGGGTAAGTGAGGAGGAGTGGAGAAACATTTCCACCCTCATAAATGAGAGCGACGTTATGCAAATGAACTCATACATAAGCAATAATGTGGTCAATGTTAACCAAAAGGAAAGCCACAAATAACAATAACATTATTCCATAACTACGAGGGGAATTCACATGAAAACTTTAACAGTGTGATAGAAATTACAATAACCATGCTGCCATTGTCTTATAACCTGTCAAAATTGTTGTTAAGGATGCCAAGAGTGCTTAGCACATGGAATCACGGTGCAGACGAACACGATGAAGTCATAGGACAGCTTAAAGGTGGCCGCCCCACTTTTGACATTCACAAAAGAGGAGCAGCCTTCCGTTATCCGTTTTTTGATTAGTGAAGGGGTGAAACCTATAGAAATTCATCGGCGATTGAAGGTCCATTATGGTGATGCACGCTTTCAGTCCAGCAAGTGTATGAGTGAAGTAGGAAGTTTGAAAGCAGAGTAACATCTGTAACAGATTGTTCATGACGGGGTCGGGCACACCGAGTAGTGACCCCAGAGTCGACTTTTCTACAGAACTGATAACGTGATTTGTGTATCGATCCATTCAGATATCACTTCCATTCTTATATCGGTCATGGTAGATCAGCACAGCCAGGTAGATAAGAGCGCTAGTTCTCAAACTTCCGGTGTGCTGATACTGAGGCAGCGCGGTTCATCCCCTACACCGGTCAGTTGGACTAGAATGTTGACTTCTCGCCTTTGACCCCGCATGCACTGAGAGTTTGATAGAATACACAACTTTACTGAATGTTTACATAGACCCGGCAAGTGCACTGAAGGTTTCGCTAGATACTGCAGATGTGTCGACTATTAAGATACACACTGCAACATGTGTTGAATGTTTAGATAGATATTGCACATGCCTTGAATATTTAGACAGAAGCTGCAACTAAACTATGGATGTTTAGATAGGTACAACACTCTGTCGAAGAATTACATATACAATATGCACTACAACATCTGCTAAAATCAAATGCCCTATCTCGTAACACCAAGATCACAATATACAAAACACTGATCAGACCAGTTGTGCTGTATGGCTCTGAAACCTGGAGTACAACTAAAGGAAACGAAGCCTTGTTACAAACCTTTGAGAACAAAGTCTTAAGACTCATCTTTGGGCCCATTAGGGATACACAAAGTGGAGAGTGGAACAGAAGAAGCAACAAAGATATTTATGATCTGTTTAAGTCCCCGCTAATCACTGGTATCATGAAGGCAAATAGACTGCAATGGCTGGGGTATATAGAAAGAATGGAAGATAATAGGGAAACAAAACTCGCTTACACTCAGGACATAAATGACCGTAGACCCCGAGGTAGACCAAGAAGACGGTGGAGAGATAATATACATACAGACCTACAAGCACTTGGAATCAACGACTGGCAAGAGAAGGTCAACCAGAGAGACGAATGGAGACGGCTAGTATCTGCAGCAAAGAACCTCAATGGCTCGGAATGCTAAAGAAGGAGAAGAAGAAGACACACCCAGTACATGCATTCTATCTACTCGTACCTTCACACCTAGTTCAGATACCGTATCTTTCTAAACAGTCGATGCAGGTGCGATATTTATCTCAACATTTAGATGTGTGTGTGTGATATATATCTCAACATTTACTCCAGGGCTGGTGCCCAGCAAAGCATTCAGGCAGGTAAGATTTCTAAACATTCATTGCAGGTGTGGTAGCTATCTAAACATTCATTGCAGGTGTGGTATCTATCTAAACATTCAATGCAGATGTGGTATCTACCGAAACATTCAGTGCAGATGTGTTATCTATCTAAACATTCAGTGCAGATGTTTTATCTATCTAAGCATTCAATGCAGATGTGATATCTATCTAAACACTCAGTGCAGGTGTGGTATGTATCCAAACATTTAGTGCAGGTTTTGTATCTATCAGAGCAAGTAGGAAATCTCTATACTTTCACCGTGGCAACCTATTGCAGAACAGAATACTGTGACAACAATTTGACTGGTGTTCCTTCGCAGTAGGAGATATGGACGTCCTAGATCTCTAGTTTCATGTGAGACGAAACAGTTGCCGCGTTTCCTGTTTACGTTCGTCAGCTGTAGCAGTTGCAGCCCCTGTCTGTGCTTGGCGATGTCTTTCAGTAAGTTGTCATGTCCGGTTGGCCGCCTATGGCCACTGAACTGCTGTGGGCTTTCCGCAGTTCGACCACACATCTCTTATCGAGGTCGCTCTCCAGAAGGACTATGGTTGTGTACCTGGCTACTGATGAGATGTGAGCTTCTCTCGTGTTAGATGTTGGTGTGGTACTGTCTTGTAGTTTGTCCTGAGTCTGATTTCCATTCAAGGTACTTCTTTAAAGGAATTAAATAATTTCTTAATTGGGCGTTGCTTTCTTTGAAATAGGATGTCTGCGTATAAACTGGAAAGTTTGCACATGAACTATGCAATCTAAGTATAAAGTAGGAAGTCTAGATCTGAACTAAGAAGAATGCACATGAACTAGGGAGCCTGCGTAGGAACTAGGAAATCTGAGTAGAAACTATGAGGTATATGTATGGACAAAGGGAGTCATAATACACGTCCTAGCACTATAATACACCTCCCAGCGCCATATTACACCTCCCAGCGCTATAATACACCTCCATATTACACCTCCCAGCGCTATAATACACCTCCCAGCGCTATATTACACCTCCCAGCGCTATAATACACCTCCCAGCGCCATATTACACCTCCCAGCGCTATAATACACCTCCCAGCGCTATATTACACCTCCCAGCGCCATATTACACCTCCCAGCGCCATATTACACCTCCCAGCGCTATAATACACCTCCCAGCGCCATATTACACCTCCCAGCGCTATAATACACCTCCCAGCGCCATATTACACCTCCCAGCGCCATATTACACCTCCCAGCGCCATATTACACCTCCCAGCACTATAATACACCTCCCAGCGCCATATTACACCTCCCAGCGCTATAATACACCTCCCAGCGCCATATTACACCTTCCAGCGCCATATTACACCTCCCAGCGCCATATTACACCTCCCAGCGCTATAATACACCTCCTAGCGGCTTTGGAAGAGCAAATCTTGAAGGCTGATTCCTGCAAGTAGAAGTAGAGGCCTAGCAAACAAAGATGGACACATGAAGTTACATGCACATTGGCCCTGAACCAGTGGCAGAGGAACTGATAAAAGATCAAGAGTCTTCCTAGAAAATATAACCAGTCCTGTTAAGGAATAACTTGAACGAGAACAAAGACAGCAAACAATATCAAAATAAAAAACACACTGATCTCAATTATAACCGACGCTGCAGAAGCAGGTTGAACGTGGCCGAAGTTGTGTCTCGCTTTGAACTCAAGTGTGGTCCATATTCACTACTTCTAGTAGTGCTGGACTGAATTTTGTGTGTAGGTTAGCTTTCCCTATTCACAGTGTCCCTCGCCATCAGACGACCCTGCTGTGACTTCAGAGGTACTTGTAATTAACGTCCCCAAGTCAAGGACGATCCATCCATCCATCATGTGCCATGCCGGTAAGCGTGGGCGGTCATGTTCTGCCATCTCACTCGATCACCAGAGTCGTGGATCAGCTCCGTGTTTCTGTCTCGACCATGCCACAAGGCCAAACCATCCAGGTACTTGCTTCTAGGTCTTCCCCTTATTCTGTTCCCCTCGATCATACCAGTTGTCAATAAGTTCTCCAAATCATTTATTCTCATAACATGCCCAAAACATTGTGACTGTCTACGTCTAATGTCTCTAATCAGTTTACGATCTTCATTTGTTTCTTGAAGAACGTTTTCATTGGTCTTTCTGGCTGTCCATGGTATTCTTTGCATTTTCCTCAGAAACCACATTTCTACAGCCATCAGATGTTTTTCAGCCTGACTGCTCATTGTCCAAGCTTCACACCCATATAAAAGTACAGGTTCTATGTAGCATCTCAACACTCTTTTTCTTGTTTCAACGATAGGTCAACATTTTATCCCAACTGTCTGTTGCAGGGGTTGAATCCCTTACCTCGGCATCAACACACCGGATGTTTAAGAACACTCATTCTTATCCATTCGGCCATGCCGACCTACTGTGGCCGTGGTGAGAGCGACATTCTACAAAGAATGTCGTACACGCTAACGATTATTGTCGTCAATGGATGACAATCTTGATTGTGGTGGAAGTTTTCACTCACACAGATCACCCACCTGCACTGCTCATGTATGGCAGGTCGTACAGTTTTAGAAGCACAGCGCACACTCCCCTTCATGACAGATATAAGAATGGCGCGATTCGGTACAGAAGTCACCCTAACAGTTCCAATGTTTGATGTGTTTGGTGTGTAAGCATAGATTTGCTTACAAGCTCACTTATTTTTATGTCGAAATTGCCTATTTTTATCACCGTGGCGGATATTAGTATCACCACTAGCTAAACTTTAATTGTGTTGCGAAAGCAATTGATTTGGTTTGCGAAACAGGACAACCGGCTAATACGGTAACGTAAATTCAATGTTCATTTCTTAATTTATTTATATGTCATTTTACTATAAGTTTTACCGGATTGTTTACTGTGATTGGCAAGTGAGCACGGACACAGCAGCTCACTTCAATATGGATATGTCAAATGTGTTTTATGTGCTGCTAAATATCATTAACTTCTTCTTTTTCTTCTGTCGTTCGCTTGAAATATATATGTAACTGCAATGTTGTCTCTTGTATGAATCTAAGTTTTTTAGTTCACTCAGCGGTCCATAGAGTTTATCTTCCACTGTTGTCTCTTTAGGCCAGAAGGTATGCCTGGGTATGTTCTAGTTTGGGCAGTCTTGGAGTATGTGCTCTGCTGTCTGCGACGCCAAACCACATGTGCACATGGCTGTTTCACCAATCTTGAATTTAGTATACATGTGGTTGCGTAATCTATTGTGTACTGTTCTGAGGCGCAGAATAGTGACTTGTTCTGGCCTGTCCCATACCGTGATAGTCGTCTTGAGCAGGTTTTGGTGGCCTTCTGACTGATTTGGATCATTCTATTCTTTTGGTGGTATGTAATGAGCACATCAGGCTGTTCTTCCTTTGCTCCTTCCTTTAGCCAATTGATCAACTCTGTCGTTTCCGGGTATTCCACAGTGGGATGGTATCCACTGCATGCTGACATTATGCTGACTGCTAAGTTCAGAAAGTAGAGTCCTTAGTACTGGCAATTTCCTAGACAGGAGCGCTTCGAGTACTGATTTTGTATCTGTCAACAGCACTACAGGTTGTGTACCATGGTTGGTATTTAGTAATTTCTCTGTTGCTATCTTGATTGCCCCAATTTCAGCTTCATAGTTATGGCAGTACTTTCCTGTTGGAACTCTGGCCGTGTATTAATTGGGCATTCTATGTACACTCCCGCTCCCCCAATTCGAACAGCATTTTGTGCTGACCCATCTGTGTAGACTCGGATCCAGAGGTCCTGTGGGCATTCGTCATCAAGGAAGCTGAGAGTTGCTGTTCCGCGCTGAACACTATTCTGTTCTTGCTTGTCAAATATTCCTCGCACTTTAGTCTGGATTTGGAGTGATAGTCTATGTTCATCTTTCCATGGAGTTCGCTCTGGAATAGTTGTCAGGGGGATACCAACTGTGGGCAGATCTGTGGTTTCTCTGCAGAGTCGTTTCGCCTGGTGGATAAAACTTCTTCTTTTCAACCGCCCCATAGCTAAGTTTTCGAATCTGTTCTTCATAGGGTGTCCTGGCAAGCTCAGGAACATTTCTGCTTGTATTAGTGTTTTTGTATCTTTGCGCTCTCTGTGCTTGGATACTCCCCCATTATTATCATTAATTGATTCAATGTAGAAGGTAATGTATCACCAGGCACAATGTTTTGGACACGTTATGAGAAGAAATACATTGGAGAAGTTGGTGACAACTGGCACGATTGAAGGGAAAATAACATGGGGAAGGCAGAGAAGTAAAAAGCTGAATGGCTTGACCACGTGATATAGTCGAGATAAGACCACAGAGCTCTCCCCCGATGTGTCTCCACCTTGACGTGGTGGGGGAGCTTGCGTGTCCCATAGACCCCGTTTGCTTGCCGATGGGTGAAAAATTACATATCGGACAGCTTATGGGATAGGGACCAGACTAAGAGAGACACAACCTGCTGCTCTGCAGGCATAGACTGAGGATAGCAGTCAAAATTTAAATGAGGTGCACAAAGGCAGAATTTCTTGGTCCGGACAAATCTCTTAAGGCTCCCTGTCGAGGGATGTGGCTGAACGCCTCTAAGCCACAACCCTCGGATCGTCTACCGGAAAATAGAAACATGATACTGAGCAAGCTACATGCTCAGGTCTGATACATGTTCGAAGGCTCCCAGCTGGGGGGATATGAGAGTTTCCCGGATGAAGGGGCCTGGCCGTTTCCCGTTCACTGCTGCACGAAGGTAAGGTGCTGAGCCGGCAGCACATGTAGCCTACCTCGTGAGCGAGTACAAAAAAGTCCGAAAAGTGCCCCAGTCGAAGGGTTACGGAAACTGTCTGTATCTAACTCATAGAGAGTGTAGACAAAAGTGGAAGAATGTCTCATCTACGCGAAATGGAACGCACGGCGAGCGAACCTGTTGCGTGGTCTGAAGTCACAAGCAAAAGCTTGAGTGGATGTCACTCGCAGTCTGACCGCCCCTGGTGTGTGATTGAGCGATCAGTGGCAAGTGGGATGCCCAACACATGGAAGTGAGGAACTAAAGCAGCCATGAGCAGGACGTGGAAACTCCTTGGGTGAGCCCAGTCTCAGAGCAATATGTGCCGGCTCTGCAATTATGGAAGCCTCCTTGGATAGCGAGATAATGCCCATGGTCTGCCCCTGCCTTCCCTTGAGGGCAGACCACGATATCGTTGATCGTCCTATCTTGACCAGCTGAGATGTGGGTGACATTACAACAGTCTAACGTGTCTCGAAACCAGAGGAAGGTTAACCTCACTAAAAAATGCCCGCCGGAAGTCGGAAGTGTCGTCCTACGGGTGGCAAACTAAAAATTGACACTACGCATTTACGTCCGAGTGAAATGTCTCGTCCGAATGTCTCCCGTGCTAGGAACAGCTCTGACTACCTAGTTTCCGAATGCCGCTCTTGTTCGGAACAGCTCTGACTAGGTAGTTTTCCGAATGTCCGCCGTGCCTGGAACAGCTCTGATGGGTACAGGGACAAGCACATGTCCGAAAACTCGCTTAGTGGAAGCCAACCGCAGAGCTGACTGGTTTGTGCAGGAACGGCCCAGGGCGAGCGAAATGCCCAATATATTGAAGTGAGGAATTAAAACAGCCATGAGCAGGACGTGACGATTCCCTCGGTAAACCCAGCACCAGAGCGTTATGTGCCGGCTCTGCAATTATGGAAGCCACCCAGGATGGCGGAAAATGCTATGGACTGTCCCTGCCTTCACTTGAGGGATGACCGTGTAGTCTTCGACTGTTCCAACTAGACCAGCTGAGATGTGGACGGTACCACAAAAGTGAGAGTCTCCCAGGATTGCTAACCTGGCCAAAAATGCACGCTAAAAGTCGGATGTGTTGGCCTGAGGGTTTCGACCCGAGGGTGCCTAACCAGACACACCGCAATCACATCTGAAAAAATCACTCCGGATGAACGCAAAGAAGAAGAAGAAGAAGACCACAGAGCTGATCCACGACTCTGGTGATCGTGTGAAATGGCGAAACATTTTTTTTGCGCTCGCTCGCTTTTGAACTCGAACGTAGTCCATATAAACTATTTATAGTAGTGACGGACTGAATTTTGCGTGTGGATTAGCTTTCCCTATTAACAGTGCATCTCGCCATCAGAAGAACCCACTCTGACTTAAGACGTACTTGTAATATACGTCCTCAATAACGATAGATCAACATTTCAGTCCAAATGTCAGGTGTAGGGCCCTTACCTCAGCATCAGTACACCGGATGCTTAAGAACACGCACTCTTATCCATTCGGCCATGCTGACCTACATGGCGAATCACGACCGCCCTCGCATATCGGCATAGCACATGATGATGATGATAAATATTGACCTTATATAGGCCTGACAAAAATAATCTATATACTATTACTAATTAGTTAGTTACTTAGTCACGGTTCCAACAAAAACAGAACGTGTTATATTGACCAGAAATAGAAAATTATGTTATAAAATTTTCACGCATGTAAAATAGAGCCAAAAATTTTATACAAACTTTAAAGATCACTTATAATTTCTATCCCAAGTTTATAGTACATATTAAAATAAATAAAGTTTATTAAACACTTGTAGAAAATTAGAATACTAGAGTAATATAGCCACATAATATAATTCTCAACTTTTCGTAATGTCCCTTGAAATAACTGATTGTTGTTATGTCCCTTTAATCTATTTTAATTACATGTTTTCCTTTCGATGTGGTGTTTAATGTAATGAGTCTGATGTGACAATTAAATCGTTCTGTTGCAGACAGCCGTTACTTTAACTCTATCTGTTACATAGCCGTTACTTTAACACTTTCTGTTACAGACACCCGTTACTTTAACTCGTTCTGTTACACAGCCGTTGCTTTAACTCTTTCTGTTACACAGCTGTTACTTTACCTCTTTCTGTTACACAGCCATTGCTTTAACTCGTTCTTTTACAGACAGCCGTTACTTTAACTCTTTCTGTTACAGACAGCGGTTACTTTAACTCTTTCTGTTACAGACAGCCGTTACCTTAACTCTTTCTGTTACTGTCATTCGTTACTTTAACTTAGAGAGCCGTTAAATAACCATGAAAAATATGAATAGATTCACAGGAAAATTAGGAAACTGCAAAGAAGTAAAAGAAGCATGGCCTTTGGAAAATTGCAGGGAAATTGAAAACCAACACAACACCCAGAATACCAAATTAATGCACAAATGAATTAATGACATCTTTAATAAAAAGAACACACACATCAATGCATTGCCTAAAAACTAAAGTTGGAAAATCATATTAGAAACAGATCAGATTTTACATGCGTGGTCAGATTATGTGAATGACCTTTATGATACAAGAGAAGAACAGTATGATGTTTGGAATAATAATGAAGGACCATCAATTTTGAAGATTGGAGTTCAGAATGCTCATAACCATATGCGAAATGGCAACACTCCGGGTCTAGATAACGAGACTATGGTATAAACCATAGAGACTATGGTATAGACCAGGTCACCAGACTGCTGAACACAGTATATGATACTGGAGATATACCTCCTGGTTCTATATTTATTCTATAATTAATACAATTCCGCAGAAATCAGGAGCCTTGGAATATGAACGAACGAACGAACGAACGAACGAACAAACTTTATTTCCAAAGGGTTAAGAATTGGGCACGCAGGCCCGCCTAACATTCTGCCCTTCTATCACTCTCTTTCATACATTATTTCATTCACACATCATTCAAGGCTAACAGAGAACAGTAACAATATAAAAGATATGCATTATAAAGGCATGGGCAAAATGCGAACATCAAAACTACACGACACAGTAAAATTAGATAATGGTCTGACACTTGTTATTAGCCATGTGGAATATACTGGCCAACCAAAAGGGGACTGGCTGTTATACTAGGGTTTTGTTATTATTATTATTATCTCTATTATTAAGGGGGAAGATAATCCGTACTGAGATAGTGTTCGAGTAATTTGCGATTATATGAATAGGGATTGGTGATGTCTTTGATTTCTTGTGGAAGATTGTTCCACAGCTGAGCTGCAGAGTACGTTAAGCTTGTTTTGTATAAGTCAATCCTAGGCTTCGGAATGTGTAATATATTTAAACGTTTACTGTGTCTAGCATTATATTTAAACAATGGCCAAAGGTAATTTGGGGCATTCCGATGCAGGATTTTGTGAATTAGTTTAGCTTTATTGAAAAGCAGTCGTTTGCGGAGTGGTAGTAACTGAAGGCGTTTATACAGGCTAGGATTGTCAGATAAATGTTTGCTATAAATTAGACTCATGGCCCGTTTCTGGAGTGAGTAAAGTCGCTTGGTGTTTGAATTAGAACAACCGTCCCAGATTGTAGAGCAGTAGTCAAAGTGTGTCTGTATATGAGAAGTATAGAATAGTTTCCTTGTGTCCTCATCAAGGAAGTTTTTAATTTTGGCGAGTTGGTAGACTTTTTTCGCTGTTTGTTTAATAAGCGCATTGAACGTGGGAATTAAAGGTTAGGTTTCTATCAATGATTATGCCTAATGTTTTGTGCTCAATTACACTTTCTACTGGCACGTTATCGATGTGAAGTTGAAGTGATGTGTGTGAGCTTAGAGTTTGACGTCTTTGTCTGGTTGTTAGTAACATTGATTTTGTTTTAGTGATGTTAATTTGCATACGGTTTGAATAGCTCCACCTAACTACATTATTTAATTCTTGTTGTAAAGACGACTCCAATAAAATACAGTTGTCAGCATTTGTGTACACTGTACAGTCGTCTGCAAATAGATCGCAGGACGACGAAAGATGCAAAGGTGAATGAGTCCATTACACAGATTTTGCTAAGAATCATCATGCAAAGAGTTAGGAAGAAAATACAATCCGAAATAAGAGAAGAACAATGTGGGTTCGTAGAAGGTAAGGGTACGGTAATTGCTGTCTATATGTCGAGAACATTACTTGAACGTTCTCTAGAAGTAAACAAAGACTTACATCTTTGCTTTATTGACTACACAATGGCTTTCGATAAAGTACGACATGTCAACATGATGAAGATGCTTACATATCTACAAATTGATGGGGAAGACCTTATACCTTGGAAATATCAAGATGCCATAAAGATTGATAATGAAGAAAGGTCAACATCAGCCTATTACGAGAGGTCTGCGACAGGGATGTGTAATGTCCAGATCTTCCTTGTTTGTTTGTTTTCCTTATACAGTAAAAATATTTTCAGAAATTTAGACGATTTAAGAAAAATCACCATTGTTGGACGTAACATCAATAACATTAGAAATGCGGTTGATACAGTATTGATTGCAGACAATAAGCAGGATTTGCAACATTTAGTAGATGCGATTGTTGCACACAGTGAACATCTAGTGTTAGTATTAAATTGTAAGAGGACACAGATTATGGCAGTTGCAAGAAGGAAATACCACAATATAATATACAAGTAAATGGGAATATCTTTAAACAAGCGAATCGGTACAATTATCTCGGAATAGTCATAACATGTGATGGGAGATACCTTTACGAGATTAGAGCAAGAATCACCATGGCAAAGGTCGCCTTTTGCAAGATGGAAAACGTGCTGACCAATACAATGATGTCATTTACAACGAGAAAAAGAATGTTGAGGTTCTACATAGAACTTGTGCATTTGTATGCATGTGAAGCGTAGATAATGAGCAGACAAGCTGGAAAACATCTGATGGCTGTAGGAATGCGGTGGTTTCAGAGGAAAATGCAAAGAATACGTTGAATAGTGCTGAAAAGTGTCTTAACGAACTTCAATCAAAACTATTTAACAGATAAGGTGTCCAGGGTGTGACACTCTTTCAACAAACTTGAAGCAGGAAAACTTAACGGCAATCAAAAGGACTGAAGATCAGCAAATAATTTCTCGTGTAATTTTCAAACGTAAACATGATGATGACATACGAGTAATCAATCGTCGAAACACTAGCCCTTCTAATTGACCTTGCCGTAATATATCTTGTCTCGTTTGGATCTGTTGCCTTCGTTCTATTCTTTTCAGGCTCCTATATCCTTCCTACTTTGGACGTTGTCCTTTGCCATCTATATTGGCCATAATGATGTCGTCCTGCTCTTCAATATTCTTTTCCAAGGTCTGGACAATTTCAATGTGCCGTTTCCCTGTTGGAATCCATGATCCGACTGCCGTAACTATTGATAAACCAAACTGACGTGATCCGCTAGTTTCTTAGTTATATCTACGTTTCTGACCGAGAGTTCTGCTCCTTCTGTTTTTCGCGTCATGAACTTCAGTCACGACTTGGCAAATAGGCAGTCACAATGGACATATTTACGATATATCACTATACTAGGGTCATTGTGATATTTGTTTTTTTTCGTGGTATGTTCCACAATTTCAATTCTCAGTGATCGGACAGTTACATTATAATAATTGTTCATCTGATTGTGTATCATGTTTGGCACAAACCTAATGTTTGTTTGGCACTGAATCATTTAAAGTCACCGATTTTAATCTTCTACAATACGCCTGCGCAAAATTATTACATTCATTCAAGCAACCTTGTGCCGTCTCCACGAAGAAGGTTGGCTGTAATAGACGTCGAATGCTATGTGTCCCCTGTTCCAATTATAGTCTGACAGACAGCTGGCTGTTTGTCCAGTTCTTGATGTTATCTTACCACGAGTTGTGTACCTTTTTCTCGCTTATCTTTAACCTTTACCTACAGTATGGTTTTTGTAAGTGTGGTATGGCTTATGACGTGGGCAATAACAATGTGGTATTTGTAAGCGTGGTATGGCCTTTCACGTAAGTAAATACATTATGGTGTTTATAAGTGCGGTATGACTTATGACGTGGGCAATAACAATGTGGTATTTGTAAGCGTGGTATGGCTTTTTACGTAAGTAATTACAATGTGGTGTGTGTAAGTGATGTATGTCTTACGACTTGGGTAACTTGGTTTTTGTAAGTGTGGTATGGCTTACTCACCATGAATGGAAGAATCATAAACAGTCTTAGATATGCTGACGATATCGTGTTACCAGCAGAAAGTGAGCAAGAGTTGCAAGACCTAGTGGAAGAAGTAAACAGGCACAGTGCAGAATGTGGCTTAGATATGAACATCCAAAAAACAAAAACTATGATAATTAGCAGTGAAAAGGAAAAGTCATCAATGAACATCACAGTAATCGGGTAGATACTAGAACAATTAACAAGTTTCTCTTATCTTGGACATGTAATAACAGATGATGGCAGAAGTGAAATGGAAATCAAAAAGAGAATAGGAATGGCCAAAAATGCTTTCAACGGCATGAAATCAGTATAAACATCTAGAGAGAATAATAACGTATTAAAAATGAGAATTGTCAAATGCTACGCATATTCAACGCTACAGTATGGCTCGGAAGCCTGGACATGAACAAGCAAATAGAAAGTCGCATAGAAGCCATGGAGATGTGGATATACAGACGAATAGGTCGTATTTCATGGAAACAAAAACAATCAAATGCAGAGGTTCTAGAAAAACTGGGAAAGTAGAGAGAGTTGATGACAGAAATAAAGAGAAGACAAGTGAAATATTTTGGCCACGTTAAAAGACATGATACTCTTATAAACACCATACTGGAAGGCAAGGTTGAGGGCAAGCGAGCAAGAGGTAGATAACGATATAAGTGGGAGGATAACATCAAGAGATGGACAAACATCAGCCTGACAGAATGTACAGTCAAGGCGAGAGACAGACAGTGTTGGAGATCCATTGCAGCCAACCTTCAATGCGGAGACGGTACCTGATTGATTGATTGATATGGCTTATAACATGGGAACAATAGATAACACTTCTCTTAGATGTTTCTTTTATCGGCTCTCATTTCCTGCATCTCTCGGATTTTTTATTTATCTACTTAATATTTCCTGGATATTCTAATTATTAGTCTATATTCACATTTAATTATATTCCAAAATAAATTATTCGTTGTGCACGATTCTGTTAATTCTTAAAGTAATGTTGAATAGCCAATGAACGTAAATACATCCCAAGACACCTACAACAGCTGAAAAATGCTGGTGTTGACTACAATGTCCTGTAAAATGATATGCGGGAAAAAAAATGTTGAATATGGAAACAATTGACTACTGTCATTTTAATTGTAATTCTCTCTTTGTATGCGTTTATATTCTTTTCTATTTTATTTTTATTACATAAATCATATGTTAAAATATCTAAAAGACTAAAAATTCAAAATCCAACAATAATAATTAATCACTTATGCTTGTAATTACTTTAAATATCATTTCTTGAGGTTAAATGTTAACGATTTATTCATTGCGAAGTCATATTGATAATCCTTCTCAGAAGCATCGATATAACACGTTATTTTCTCCAGGTTTCACATTTAACATAGAGTTAGCTTTGTCGACATGTGGTATAATCAACAAGGGGCCAACATAACAAATCATTGGATAATTAAAAGAGCGCAAACATTTTATTTACAAAATGGCACTAGTACCAGGGCGTTAACATTGTCAGCACATGTTACAAACATCAGGGCACAAACAACAGGACGTTAATAAGTGTCAACACGTGGTACAAACAACAGGACGTAACATTGTCAGCACATGGTACAAACAACAGGTGTTAAATATTAACTCATGACAGAAACAACAGGGTGCTAATTATTAACACATGACACAAGCAACAGGCACTAAATATCAACTCATGACAGAAACAACAGGACGCTAATTGTTAACACATGACACAAACATGGATTCTTCGTCGCTTAGATCGTGTAGAACACCTCCATATAGTTTCCTTAGTACTGGCAATTTCCCAGACAGGAGCGTCTCGAGTACTGATTTTGCATCTGTTAACAGCACTACAGGTTGTGTATCATGATTGGTATTTAGTAATTTCTCTGCTGCTATCTTGATTGCCTCAATTTCAGCATCATAGTTATAACAGTGCTTTCCTGTTGGAACTCTGCCCATGTCCCTAGAATTATTTGGGTATTCTATGTACACTTCCGCTCCTCCATTTCGAACAACATTTTGTGCTGACCCATCTGTGTAGACTCGGATCCAGAGGTCCTGTGGGAATTCATCATCAAGGAAGCTGAGAGTGGCTATATTTCTCGCACTTTAGTCTGAATTTGTAGTGATAGTCTATGTTCATCTTTCCATGGAGTTCGCTCTGGAATAGTTGTCAGGGGGATACCAACTGAGGACAGATTGGTGGTTTCTCTGCAGAGTCGTTTCGCTTAGTGGATAAAACTTCTTCTTTTCAACCGCCCCATAGCTACATTTTCAAATCGGTTCTTTATAGGGTGGCCTGGCAAGCTCAGGAACATTTCTGCTTGTATTAGTGTTTTCGTATCTCTGTGCTCTCTCAGTCCTTGGATCCTCCCCATTATTATCATTAACTGATTCAATATAGTAGGGTAATAAAACGCCAGGCACAATGTTTTGGACACGTTATGAGAAGAAATACATTGGAGAACTTGGTGACAACTGGCAAGATTGAGGGGAAAAGAACAAGGTTGAGGTAGAGAAGTAAACATCTGCATGGCTTGGCTACGTGATATAGTCGAGATAAGGCCACAGAGCTGATCCACGACTCTGGTGATCGTGTGAGATGGCGAAACATTTTTATTGGTGCTCGCTCGCTTTTGAACTCAAACGTAGTCCATATACACTATTTCTAGTAGTGACGGTCTGAATTTTGCGTGTGGATTAGCTTTCCCTATTAACAGTGTATCTCGCCATCAGGCGAACCCACTCCGACTTAAGACGTACTTATAATATACGTCCCCAATGACGATAGGTCAACATTTCAGTCCAAATGTCAGGTGCAGGGGTTGAACCCCTTACCTCAGCATCAGTACACCGGATGCTTAAGAATACGCACTTTTAACCATTTGGCCAAGCTGGCCTACATGGCGAATCATGACCGCCCTACTATATCGACATAGCACTTGATGATTATAAATATTGACCTTAGATAGGTCTGACAAAAATAAGTGATAAACAGTGGTTAAAATTAAATAGATATCTAAACAAACTATGACTTGTTATATTGACGTGAAATAGAAAATTATGTTATAAAATTCTCACGCATGTAAAATAAAGCCAAAAATTGTATACAAACTTGGAAGATTACTTATAATTTCTATCCCTAATTTATAACAAATATTAGTGTCATAAAAGATTATTAACACTTGTGGAAAATTAAGAACACTAGAATTATTAAACCGCATAATATAATTCTCAACTTTTCGTAGTGTCCCTTGAAATAACTGATTGTTGTTATGTCCCTTCACACTATTTTAATTAATTGTTTTCCTTTTAATGTGGTTTTTAATGTAATGAGTCTGACATGGTAATTAAATCGTTAAATCGACAGTCGTTACTTTAACCCTTTCTGTTAAACAGCCGTTGCTTTAACTGTTTCTGTTACACAGCCGTTACTTTAACTCTTTCTGTTACAGACAGTCGTTATTTTAACTCTTTCTGTTACAGACAGCCGTTACCTTAACTCTTTCTGTTATTGTCATTTGTTACTTTAACTTTTTCTGTTACAGACAGTCGTTAAATAACCATGACAAATATGAACAGATTCACAGGAAAATTAAGAAACTGTGCAAAGAAACAAAAGAAGCATGGGCTGAGGAAAATTGCAGAGAAATTGAAATCCAACACAACACCCAGAATACCAAACTAATGCACACATGAATTAATTACATCTTTAATAAAAGCACATACACATCAATGAGTTGCCTAAAAAGTTAAAGTAATCAAAATCATATTAGAAACAGATAAGATTTTACATGCATGGTCAGATTATGTGAATCACCTTTATGATGATACAAGAGAAGAACAGTGTGATATTCGGAATAATAATGAAGGACCATCAATTTTGAAGATTGGAGTTCAGAATGCTCATAACCATATGCGAAATGGCAACACCTCGGGTCCAGATAACATCATAACAGAAATGATCAATGCCTAAAGAGACTATGGAATAGACTAGGTCACCAGACTGTTGAACACAATATATGATACTGGAGATATACCTCCTGGTTCTATATTTATTCTATATTTAATACAATATCCCAGATATCAGGAGCCTTGGAATATGATCGACATCGAACAATTAGTATAATGACCCAAATTACAAAGATTTTGCTAAGAATCATCATGCAAAGAGTTAGGAATAAAATATAACCCGAAATAGAAGAACAATGTGGATTCGTAGAAGGCAAGTTTACAGTTAATGCTTTGTATATACTGACAACATTACTTGAACTTTCTCTAGAAGTAAACAAAGACCTACATCTTTGCTTTATTGACTACACAATGGGTTTCGATAAAGGACGGACATGTCAACATGATGAAGATGCTTACAGATCTAGAAATTGATGGGAAAGACCTTAGACTTGTAAATAAGAAAAACATATCTTGGAAATATTAAGCTGCCATAAAGATTGATAATGAAGTCCCATGGAGTGTGAGAAAGAACACAGGACAAGGACCGGACATAGGTAGAGCATGGGTAGAGTAGGACAGGACTGTATACCCAGCGGGAGACAGAACCTAGGGTTAGAGACTGGACATGTCCTTGAACGACAGCCCAACCTTGGACTAGACGACCTGAGACATCAGCTATCAATAGACGGCTGAGGTACAGGACACCAAAATACCGAGACACCCGACTTAGCACGGGCGGCACGATGGCCACATCGCCACGTGACCACAGACCACGGTAGGAAAGGGCAGACTGGACTTGACGGTGGTTGAGAGAGGAGTGTTTTCGGATAACTGAGAGAGCGTGTGCTGAGTGCCTCATATAAGATTTACTATTGTTTGTGAGAGTGCTGATAGCAGATAGCCTGTGCGCTGATATGTATGCAATGGTATGTGATGGGAGAACGCACGAGTGCTTGGCGCTATAATGTTTGCATGATTTCACTAGAGATGCTAGCGCGTGATGATAACTCATGTTACATGCTTGCTTGTAAATAAATGTTGATAGATGTCGCTTGATTGTTGACAAGTTTATTGCACATGTATTACAGTACTGTCATGTCTATTGTAACGAGTCATTGATTAATGAGACTTTGTCATAGGTCAATATCTGCCTATTAAGAGAAGTGTGCGACAGGGATGTGTAATGTCGCTCATGATCTTTTTTTTTTCCTTATACAGTGAAAATATTTTCAGAAATTTAGTCGATATGAGAAACATCACCATTGTTGGACGTAACATCAATAACATTAGAAATGCCGTTGATACAGTATTGATTGCAGGATTTGCAACTTTTAGTAGATGCTTTTGTTGCACACAGTGAACATCTGGTGTTAGTATTAAATTGTAAGAGGACACAGATTATGGTAGTCACTTGGAAGAAAGAAATACCACAATGTAATATACACGTAAAGGGAATATTTTTAAACATGTGAATCAGTACAATTATCTCGGAATAGTCATAACATCTGATGGGAAATGCCTTGAAGAGATTAGAGCAAGAATCGCCATGGCGAAGGTTGCCTTTTGCAAGATTAAAAACATACTGACCAATAAAATAATGTCATTTGCAACGAGAAAAAGAATGTTGAGGTTCTACATAGAAGCTGTACTTTTGTATGGATGCGAAGCTTAGGTAATGAGCAGACAAACTGAAAACCATCTAATGGCTGTAGAAATGCGGTTTCTGGGGAAAATGCAAAGAATGCCTTGGATAGACAGACACAATGGACAATTTACGATATATCACTATACTAGGGCCTTGGATAGACAGACACAATGGACAGATTTACGATATATCACTATACTAGGGCCTTGGATAGACAGACACAATGGACAGATTTACGATATATCACTATACTAGGGTCATTGTGATATTTGTTTTGTTTCGTGGTATCTTCCACAATTTCAATGCTCAGTGACCGGACAGTTACATTATAGTACCTGTTCATCAGATTGTGTATCATGTTTGGCACAAACCTAATGTTTGTTTGGCACTGAATCATTTAAAGTCACCGATTTTAATCGTCTACAGCACGTCTGTGCAGAATTATTCCATTCATTCAAGCAACCTAGTGCCGTCTCCACGAAGAAGGTTGGCTGTAATAGATGTCGAATACTGTGTGTCTCCTGTTCCAATAATACAGTCTGACAGACTGCTGGCTGTTTGTCCAGTTCTTTGTGTTATCTTACCACGTGTAACGTTGTGTGCTTATTTTCTCGCTTACCTTTAACCTTTACCTATATTATGGTTTTTGTAAGTGTGGTATGGCTTATGACGTGGGCAATAACAATGTGGTATTTATAAGCGTGGTATGGCCTTTCACGTAAGTAAATACATTATGGTGTTTATAAGTGTGGTATTGCTTAAGGCGTATATAATTATAATGTGGTGTGCATAAGTGAGGTATGTCTTATGGTTTTTGTAAGTGTAGTATGTCTTATAATGTGGGTAATTTCAATATGGATTTGTAAGCCTGGTACGTCTTATAACGTGGGTAATTACAATATGGTTTGTGTAAGTGTGGTATGGCTTATAACATGGGAACAATAGATAACACGTCTCTTGAATGTTTCTTTCATCGGCTCTCATTTCCTGCGTCTCTCGAGATTTTTATTTATTTACTTAATATTTCCTAGATATTCTAATTATTAGTCTATATTCACATTTAATTATATTCCAAAATAAATTATTCGTTGTGCATGATTCTGTTAATTCTTAAAGTAATGTTGAATAACTACTGAACGTAAAAACTTACCAAGACACCTACAGCAGCTGAAAAATGCTGGTGTTGACTACAATTTCCTGTAAAAGTATATGCGGGAAAAAATGTTGAATATGGAATCAATTGACTCCGGTCATTTTAATTCTAATTTTCTCTTTGTCTCATCTCATCTCATCATGTTCCTCTTGTACCTTGCGGTGTCGAGGTGAAGTATAAACTTCGTGAGAGTGCCCGGTTATGGGCTTCGTATATCGACATTCCCATGGATTCTGTTATTCCCTCCGTCCAACGTTTACGTGGTCGGCCTCTTCCTCTGTTTCCATCTGGTCTGTACATCATTGCTTGTTGTGGCATGCTGTTGACTGGTAGCCTACTTGCATGGCCAAACCATTTGACTTGCTGCTTTCTAATAAAATCTAGAGCAGCTTTAACCCCTACTTTAGTCCTGATTTCTTCATTTCTGATCTTATCTCTTCTTGATACGTTGAGTATTCTTCTCAGAAACCTCATTTCTGTTGTTGTGATTTTTCTTTTCTCTTTTTCTGTCATTGTCCAGGTTTGGCATTGGTAGCACAGAGTTGGTAGGAAGATTGTGTTGTAAAGTGCTTTCTAGTAGTTATTGATACATGTTTGTTCTTTAGTATTGGTGCCATTTGTCCAATGAGTTGATTTGCCTTATTGCACCTATTTTCGATCTCGTCTTCTGATCTGCCATTTGATGATATTATACTTCCTAGGTACTTGAAGCTCTTTACTTGTTTCAAGGGATGTTCGTTTAGGTGAATTGTTGCTATTTGTTCTTCTTTAGTTATAGTCATTACCTCTGTTTTGCTTGTGCTAATTTTCATGGTATGTTCCCTACACATTTCGTTTAGACTATTAATGTGGTCTTGTAATTCAGCTTCTGATTTTGCTATTAGTGCTTGGTCGTCCGCAAACAGGAGTTCTCTAATGGTTAGATTTTCAGATGGTTCTTCTTCTGTGTTCTCGTCATGCGGTATTCTTGCTGTCTCTGCTTGAGTGGTTTCTTTACATATGTTGTCTATATATGTTATGAACAGGAGAGGGGACAGGACACAACCTTGTCGTACTCCAGATCTTATGGTCCGTTTATACTTCTTGGTTTTTCTCTTTGTATGCGTTTATATTCTTTTCTATTTTATGTATATTACATAAATCATATGTTAAAATATTGTAAAGACTAACAATTCAAAATCCAACAATAATAATTAATCACCTAGGCTTGTATTTACTTTAAATAATATTTCGTGAGGTCAAATGTCAACGATTTATTCATTGCGAAGTCATATTGATAATCTTCTCAGAAGCATCGATATAACACGTTATTTTCTCCAGATTTCACATTTAACATAGAGTTAGCTTTGTCGACATATGGTACAATCAACAGGGCGCCAATATTAACAAATCATTGGATAATTAAAAGAGCGCAAACATTTTATTTACAAAATGGCACTAGTACCAGGGCGCTAACATTGTCAGCACATGATACAAAATCAGGGCACTGATTGTCAACACATGACACAAACAACAGGGCGCTAATTGTCAACACATGGTACAAACATGGATTCCTCGGCGCTTAGATCTTGTAGAACACCTCCATATTTTTTCCACATGTTATCCACAGTATTCTAAATATTTGTATGTGACATGTAAGTTCATAAACCAACATTTTACTAAATGTTGTTGGCATCCGTATACGTGTGTTGCCAGGGATAGATTCATGGCCTCAACATTAATGCTTTATTTGTATATTTACTATTGTTTCTATGCAATACAATCATTACATTACTCGTGTTGTAATGAAAGATTTAACAGTAGTTCCACAAGCAGTAAGTCGAAGTAACAGATTACAATGGAGTGTTATTTTGCTTTTGAGCTTCTACAAACACGAATGTTCCCCGGGATTCGGTGATCGGATATATTAGGTAAACAAACAAGATGCTGGAATCCCCCCAGAAACCTGTACGTTGCAGTCTTTGTTGGGGTGGCCTATGCCCTACAGTCGGCAGCTGACGCTTGTATTTACAATACGTCGGTAAGCACTTACGGTATCGCAGTAAAACGTATATAATACAGTACAGTACAGAAGATTGATAAACCAACACAGAACGCGTCGTTAGCCGCTACACGCTGCGGGATTTGTTGAGGAGGGGATCCGAGCACTTATGGACTGAATGGTTCGATGTGCAATGAGGATGATCTGTCGACTAACTAACTAACTAACTAACTATACCTTTGGGGACATTGGGTATCTTCTTCTTCTACTTTCGTTCGCTTGAAATATGTCTATATCTGCAATGTTGTCTCTTGTATGAATTTAACTGTCTTTTTCAGTTCACACAGTGGTCCATAGAGTTTATCTTCCATTGTCGTCTCTCTAGACCAGAAGGTTTGCCTAGATATGTTATATTTTTGTAGGGACTCTGTGCTTGGGTACGGGAAGGAGCTGGATGGGATGTCAGCTGTTTCAGTTGGTCTGGGGCTGCGAACCTCGTGAGAAACACTTGGATGAAGGGAGAGAGGAAGAAAGACGGAATGGTGTACCGATAGGTTCCGGATGTCACTTGGGTTGGAAGACCGGACCCGTACACTATGAGACGTAGGCTTTCCTAGACAAAGCTGGTCAAAGGGCTTCCGGACACATGAGTACCCCTTTCACATGTCGTCTCTCACACACGCTCTCTTAATGTATAATGAACAGGGTTAGATGGTATGGTGTTAACATGTCTACCAATTATTGAGGGCGTAGCGGGCCATGTATGTGTCTAGTACATAGGGCTGTTGCAGGGTTCTATTACTAGTTGCTCTCCTCACAAGGTCAGCCTTCTAGTGTGAAGCACCAACCCAGTCTGTACTGAAGATGGACAGGTGGCGCCAGGCCAGTATCAGAAGCCAGTGATTCAGTGAACTCCCCGGTGTTGGAGCAGCCCGCTGGGTTTCCACCTGAGAGGTCTCCTTCAGCCACGTTACGACCTAGTCTGACGGTCCGGCAAAGAAACCACCTACCACAACTTTCATCAAGTAAAAACATTCTATTGCTATGCCATAATGGCACAGTGATTTTTTTCAGGCCACGAGGCAGCCAAAGATGACATTTCCGTCTCGTTGCCAAGGTTCTTGCTGTGGCTAGTCGTAGACAACCTGACAAACTCACGACAATACTGTTAGTAGTTCTAGAACACAATAGCAAACACCAGCGTCCTTATATTTTCGGTCACCCTTTATTTTCATTGACATTGCAACATCATCCTGTCGTCCACGATCTTATCATCCTCTCAGTAGATCGGGGGTAGAAAGATCACCTTATTGTGCGACGACATTTCTAATACATTATATTTCGGGTGTCTGTTATAATCGTCTAGGGCGAAGCTATATTCTTCTGTTCTACAAAATAGTTCATGTATATAATGGACAACTTACAGTCTAGTAGGCCATCTTGACCAATGCTCAACACCCTTGCTGTTCGAAATTCATGGAATATAAGCTGCTACCAGTGTAGAAACCGTCTTCATGATTACAGCCTGTTATAGGACATAATGGCTATCTTGATGGTCATATTCAACGTGATGTTTCGCCATTTCTAAGACGCCTGGATGCAATTTCCGACCTCTCGCTACCACGTTCCAGCCTGACTAAGTTCTGGTTCTTTTTCTCCTTCTGACGTCACTACCGTCCAGCCACATGATGTTTTGGAGACCTCGCTTGAGTGGCTTCCCTTTGTTTGGCTTGTCATTGTATAGTGACTTATCGTCACTCTACCGCGTCTATTATACTGTGCCACGCTTTCGTGGTGATCGCTTCTCATATACAACATTCACCCTTCTATACTCTATTGTTGTCAACTGTTACGTGTACCGTGTAACCATTACTTCGGTACATGGCACTGGTATATGAGCTACCATGCTCCGACGGAAGATTCGACTGTGCGAGCGGCTTGCTGTGACGCAGTGAATCGGTGTTGGTCCTACCAATTACGGACATTTCTGTGAGAGACTTTTCTTTCTTCAGTGGACCACCTACATCGGTCTGAGGTCAGGAAATTTAGGTTCTGAGTAGTATGATCGCCTCAGTGAAGTAGGATGTTCTGAGGTATTGACATTTGTTAGAAGACCGTGAGGGTTTCAGTTCACCTGGTCTACATCTGAAATTCGGGATCGACACTGGAGAGAAGGCTATCATCACTCATCCTCATGACGAGTTTGCACTCTTGGGATGACGACCCTTCGGATGCCGGGTGAGAGAACGAGGACAGTCCTACGTACAGACCCAACTGGGGGCTGGCCAATGATGACAGCTGAGATCTGAATCAGATAACCCGACTTGATCTATCTTATCGATATCGTCACTGCCTGAATCTACTTCTAGTCCACTCCTGTACTATTGTGTATATTACACTGCACGTTGTTAAGATGACGTCGCTCGAGTTGAGTCTGCTGTATGGATTGAGCCCCTAAAGGTATAGTCCCTAGGTTGAGTGAGTGAGAAAAAGCGGAGTCCAGGAATCTGAGGGGTCAGGGAACCAATTACACCCGTGTCTTGACCAGAACGTGTCCCATAGTTACACGTGTGACAATAGTCCAGCCTATCCCACTGTCTATTGTTACAACATATTTGACAGCTTTTCGCGACGGGGTCGGGCACACCATGTAATGACCTCAGATTCGATTTTTCTACAGGAATCCAAGCAATTTATCAGCACTGTAGCACTTGCATGGAACTCAGTAGACTACGAAAACTGATACATTTGTTCTTTACTGTTTCAGAATACATTCATCAAACAAACAAACAAACAAACAAACAAACAAACAAACAAAAGCATTTAAGGTTTTCATGTATTAAATAACAAAGTAGAATGAAAGCTAAATAGTAATACTTTCAAAGAAAATTAAATTATAACCCAATGGCGTAAGCTAAAGGTGTTGAAGTAAGTTACCGCTACCCCAGGGAGACTGACCAGTGAGGTTTTCATAATCAAAATACAGATACTGCAATAACCTGAGAAGAGCAAATGCCAACGGTGAGATTGTGGAGATTGGGTTGTGTCTTAAGTAGGGCAGATACAAGGTAGTCACATTTGTGAGAGTTATATTTGTGATACAGGTACAGTGGTTGTAGCTCAAATCTAGTTGTTTAATTTTTGATGGTAAAGAGCCTGTTGCGATATCTAAGATGTGATGTAATGACAAGTTTAAATATGAGAGTCTGAAGACATTAGAAAGAGCTTCTGGTACCGAAGTTAGTTTGTTTTCTGTCAGAGTTAATTGAGTCACAGTATGAAGAAAGGAACCAGCTGTATACTCTGATATGTTGTTATTATCCAAATGAAGTTTTGTCATACTTACCATATTTGAGAAGTTCACAATTCTAGTCAGCCCCACAGACAGCAAGTCTAAATTTGTTAGCGGTTCTCCAAGTTGGAAAGAACAAGCATTTTAAGTTCAGATATATCAACTAACTGAATGTCACTGAGATCCAACGAAGTCAGAGACGTGAGAACTGATAACACATTAGGGATGTGAGTTAGACCTGTTCTTCCTAGGCTGAGGTACCATAGAGAGGTTTTGAAACTACTGAAAGCGTTGCCAGGAACATAATTTAACAAGTTCCCGCTGAGGTCGAGTGCATGTAGTAACTGAAAGTCATAGATCCAGCAAGGCCAGGCTGGTAAATCAACATTACTGAGTTGAAGATCTGTGATATTTCTAGGAAGGTGCTGTAGCATAGAATCGTTTCAGTGTTGTATGGGCGTGTCTGCAATATGTAGTTCATCCAACATGGTCAGACTGAACAGTGCCCGTGGTATCCCTGTGAACTTTGCTCCTGAAATGTCTAAGTATTCTACATTTGTAGCAGAGTTATCAAAGGCGTCGTCTAAAATGTTCGTGAGTGTGTGACCAGAAAACTCGATTTCAGCAAGACCAGGAGGTAGGTTGAAATTTACAACGCTGGTTATATTACCACGCTGTGAACGGGGGAAATGAGGTAATCATTCTTTGTTCTTTCATTCACAAAGACGAGTATTTTGATAAACTTGCAGACACTTAAATAATGTGAGGGAGACATATGAACTTATTTTGATGGGTGATTTTAACGAACGAATAGGCACATGAAGAACACCGTGGGATGATTGCATGGGGCCATTCAGCGACACAGAGACTAAATGTAACAGCAATGGTCAACATCTACTCAACATATGCTCCGAATATGGACTAATAATAGCAAACAGTTTTTTTTTTTTTCAACATCGTCGTAGCCACACCAAAACCTGGTATAAATGGAATGACATAGACCAAGCATCTCAAATTGACGCTGTTCTAATTAGGAAATCAGACAGAAGACTACTGTTAGATTCAAGAGCACTCCCAAATACAGATGTTGATACTGATCACAAACCAGTCATAATAAAAAAAAAGATTTCAACACACAGGAAAATAAGAAACAAAAAGGTAACAACACGTGTCATCAATTATAGGAGGCTTCAGGAAAATACGGTTAAAGAAGAATTCAGTCAAGAAATCAAAAACCTTCATAAGAACATCCCTGATTACCACTCAAGCGTAGATAAGGAATGGACAATTTTCAAGGCTGCCATGCTCAACACACTGGAAACTAAATGTGGAACAAAGAAAGTAGGGCAGGACAAAAGATTAAGAACAGCCTGGTGGAACAACGAAGTTAAAGATAGCATATGCAAAAATAAGGTAGCGTTCAAAAAGTGGATCACAACTAAATCTGAACAAGACTATGTTACTTATAGAATAGCACGATGTAATCCAAACGAACAATTAGAGAATCTAAAGATGAATCCTGGAGAATATACGGTGAGCAGATGGTGACCCTTAGCAAAGACTGCCCAAGACAATTTTATAAACGTGTCAACACAATGAGAAACAGAGATGCAATCTACAACCCAACCACCATCATAAACAGCAAATGAGGCATACCGATATTTAATCCACAACAAATACTAGCAAGGTGGGCAGAATACTTTCAAGAACTACTTAACCCCACAGATAACATAGAAAACCTCACTTTTGTGCCTAAAAGCCAGGGACAGCAAGAACCAAATTTCATACCTGCAGAATTCAAAGCAGTTATACAGAAACGTCCTATAAATAAATCACAAGGTCCAGATGGAATAACCACAGAAGCTATTCAGGCCTGTGGGAAAACGGGAATTAAATGGCTAACAAGACCTTTTAATATAGCATGGGAAGAAAGAAAAGTCCCAGATGATTGGCAGCAGGCAATAATAGTACCAATATGGAAAAAGAAAGGCAATATGAGAGTGTGGAAACATACAGAGGTATATCACTCCTGAGCCATATAAAGAAAATGTACTCAAAACTATTGGAACAAAGAGAGCTAGACCAATAGTTGAACAACAGTTAAGCAAAGTACAATTTGGTTTTCGGAAAGGTAAAAGTTGCACTGATGCACTATTTACACTTAGACAAATATGTGAACAGAAAACCATCGAATATAGTGATCAGCAGAATATTGTGTTTGTAGATCAGGAAAAGGCCTTCGACAGAGTAGACAGATGCAAATTATGGACCATCCTTGTAGACTATGAGATACAAGGGCAACTGCTAGAAAATATCATAGCCATGTACCACTCGAGCCAAAGTGCAGTAAGAACACAAGAAGGTATATCAGATATGTTCACAGTCAATACAGGAGTAAGAAAGGGATGTGTGCTCTCTCCCCTGCTATTTAATATCTACATGGACATAATTTCCAAAGAAGCAAGTCTCGACAGAACAGATTCAGAAAATTTAGAACTCTTTACTCCAGATGAAACAACTGACTCACAGGAAGTAGATGAACTTCTATTTTCAGACGATCAGTGCCTGTTTTATAGCGACGAGGGCAGACTGCAAGATCATATTAATAATCTGAGTTCAACATGCAGGAGATACAATATGAGCATAAATATAGCCAAACCCGAAGTAATGCGAGTTAGCACATCGCCGGGCCCACTAAGTATACAGATAAATAGCACAACTCTTAAACAATTTAAAGAATTCAAATATCTTGGAAGTATGATCACAGAAGATGGCAGATTGGACAGAGAAATTGAAATCAGATGTCAACATCTAGTGCACTTACATATCAACTATCACCCTTACTGAAACACCCAAACATACCCATGCCCGCAAAACGACAGATAATAAACAGCATATTCACACCAACCCTGTGCTACCAATCTCAGACCTGGATTTTATCCAAATTACACTTTCGCAAAATCAACACCTGCGAAATGAGATGCCTGAGGAGAGCTGCCAATTTAACAATCCGAGACCTAGTAAGAAATGCTATTATCAGCTCCTGTGTGTTGCCGGGGCCCATAAGGGAAGCAAAGAATAGCAAAACTGCAGCCTACCACGCATGTCGTAAGAGGCGACTAAGGAGGCTTGATGGTTCCGTCGCCCTGCTACTGAGTGAGTGCTTGGCGCGACACTGTGAGCTGTGAGTTTCGTGTGAAGTGCTTTTGAATCTGCCCGAGGTTTTTTGGAATGTGACTGCATGTTCGGAGTGATGGCAGATGGCTATGTCCCAGAGTTGACCGGTTTTTGCCTTATGCAGAAATGCGTGGCTGCTGAGCTTCTGGTTGACTGCCACTGCCATCGACGATGAACTGTATTTCGTGGACTGTGTGGGTGAACATCTAGGAAACATCCAGATGGGAAAATGGCTGCAGATTCCATCAGAAATGAACTGGGTGTTTTGTGGGGGACTATTGTGTTGACATTCTGGCGGCGGCATTATGCACAGAGCATCTGTGCGGGCTGTTGTTTGTCGAGACTCCTGTCTTTTCCACTTTTCACATTGGGCAGTGGGGAGCGTTTTGTATGATATTCACTGGCACAGGAACGGAGCATAATGGGGACGAACCGTTGCTGTGAAGTTGGAACTGCGACTAACTAACTAACTAACTGCTATTATCAGACAGACTGTGAGATCAACACCTTGTGCCACATTTATTGAAAGATAGAAGATGAAGTGGTTTGGCCATGTCGTTAGAATGCAACACCAGCAACTACCATCACTGGCCTTACATCAAAGATCATCTGCGACGAGACCACGAGGACGTCCAAGAAGAAAATTGACTGACAACATCAAAGACATTGTACAGCTACACGGAATGACACTATCCAGTGCCTCCCACCGGGCGCTGGAACGCAAATTATTCATCCCCACGAAGATTGACGGCAGAAGTGGAAATGATGATGATGATGATGATTCTTTGTTCAAATAAGAACAAATGCATACATGTCATTACTAAATGTGACTGATAGTTCAGTGCTAGGTTACTGAAGATTGTTGAGAGGCCTAAGTCTGGCCAACTTTTGGGTGCATATATAAAGCGGCTAAAGGAGATGCACTAGGTTAGTTTCCATATGGTTAGATCTTCTTTTTAGGTACAATACACATATAAATATTTACATTACTGTGTGCCAACGACTGTAGAATGATGATACACTAAACACAGAAACAAGTAGTACCTACACCTGTAATATGATGAAAACCTAACTACAGAAACAAGAACTCCCAACGACTGTAGTATGATGATAAACTAAACACAGAAACAAGTAGTCCCAACAACTGTAGTATGATGATAAACTAAACACAGACACAAGTATTCCCAACAACTGTAGTATGATGATAAACTAAACACAGACACAAGTATTCCCAACGACTGTAGTATGATGATAAACTAAACACAGACACAAGTAGTCCCAACAACTGTAGTATGATGATAAACTAAATGTAGAAACAAGTAATCCCAACAACTGTAGTATGATGATAAACTAAATACAGAAACAAGTAGAGTCAACGACCTATAGAATGGTGATAAACTAAACACTGAAACAAGTAATTCCAGCGACTGTAGTATGGTGATAAACTATAAAAAACTAAAGTAGTCCTAAAGACTGTAGTATGATGATAAACTAAACATAGAAACAAGTAGTCACAACGACTGTAGTATGATGATAAACTAAATACAGAAACCCAACAACTGTAGTATGATGATAAACTAAACACAGAAACAAGTAGAATCGACGACCTATAGTATTTAAATATTGAGCACAGCCCACTACTGGCAACGCTGATCGTATTCCGGTATGAACCTAAGGCCTATCCACGTCAATATGGAAGCACTATACTCGAGTTTCGCTCTCGTTTGAGCTCGTCAGTAGTGCATATCCTTGACCGGAACAGGAAACAAACCCCGGATCACTGGCGTGGGAAGCGGGTGTGTAAACAATAGACCACGCGGCACACGCTGGACACGGCCAAATTATCACAACAGAATATTAATACGTCACCCATCGTAGGCTGTAGCTCAAGATTTACCCGACCGCCGCGACTGACATCCGTCAATAGATGTGGACCCGAACGATCAGGACTTCTCACTGGTCCTATAGTATGATGATAAACTAAACACAGAAACACGTAATCCCAGCGACTGTAGTATGATGATAAACTAAACACAGAAACAAGTAGTCCCAGCGACAGTAGTCTGATGATAAACTAAACACAGAAACAAGTAGGCCGAACGGCTGTAGTATGATGATAAACTAAGCACAGAAACAAGTAGTCCCAACGACTGTAGTATGATGATAAACTAAGCACAGAAACGAGTAGAGTCAACGACTGTAGTATGATGATAAACTAAACACAGAAACAAGTACTCCCAACGACTGTAGTATGATGATAAACTAAACACAGAAACAAGTAGTCCCAACGACTGTAGTATGATGATAAACTAAACACAGAAACAAGTAGTCCCAACGACTGTAGTATGATGATAAACTAAACACAGAAACAAGTAGTCCCAACGACTGTAGTATGATGATAAACTAAACACAGAAACAAGTAGTCCCAACGACTGTAGTATGATGATAAACTAAACACAGAAACAAGTAGTCCCAACGACTGTAGTATGATGATAAACTAAACACAGAAACAAGTAGTCCCAACGACTGTAGTATGATGATAAACTAAACACAGAAACAAGTAGTTCCCAACGACTGTAGTATGATGATAAACTAAACACAGAAACAAGTAGTCCCAACGACTGTAGTATGATGATAAACTAAACACAGAAACAAGTAGTCCCAACGACTGTAGTATGATGATAAACTAAACACAGAAACAAGTAGTCCCAACGACTGTAGTATGATGATAAACTAAGCACAGAAACGAGTAGAGTCAACGACTGTAGTATGATGATAAAACTAAACACAGAAACAAGTACTCCCAACGACTGTAGTATGATGATAAACTAAACACAGAAACAAGTAGTCCCAACGACTGTAGTATGATGATAAACTAAGCACAGAAACGAGTAGAGTCAACGACCTATAGTATGGTGATAAACTAAACACAGAAACAAGTAATCCCAGCGACTGTAGTATGATGATAAACTAATGTCGACTACTTGTTTCTAAACTGTGGCAATTGCAACTCCTGTGTTTGCTTGGCGATGTCTTTCATTAAGCTGCCGTGTCGGGTGGCTGCTTATGGTCACTGCACTGCTATCGGTTTTCAGCAGTTCGACAACACATCTCTTATCGAGGACGCTCTCCGGGAATATGGTTGTGTCCCTGGCTACTGCTGAGATGTGAGCTTCTCTCATGTTAGATGTTTGTGTTGTACTGTTTTGTAGATTGTTCTTGAGGCTGATTTCCATTCAAGGTACTTCTTTAAAAGAATGAAATAATTTCTTGATTGGACGTTGCGTTCTTTGAATTAGGAAGTCTGCGTATTAACTGGAACTTATTGATTGATTGATTTAGGAATCGACACCATAGCATTCGGTGCATTCCCATAAGTGCTCCGTCCCCATCCCAAGCAGAGCGAAGGGTTCCCAACACTAATAGTACCAGTAGCAATCTGATTATAATTCCGTCTCTCCTTTCCTTTGAGCGTTGAGCGTCGGCCAGATCCCTTCGTCACTCCTCGTTGTCTCATTCTTGTCAGACCATGGTAATCCATTTGCTCCTCCGAGGTGTGCACGTGCTCCCACAAGGCCGCAACCACGTCTGCCTTGTCATGTATCAATACTCCACCAAGTTCTGCAGAGCCAACCAATCTGTCCGCCTGTTCATTTCCCAGCACACCGGCATTCCCCGGAGAAAAGATCCAGGCGATACTTGTCACCCGTGACCTCCGAAGCGAAGCAAGCCACTCCGCACGAAGTCTGCCCGTCCTCACCCTCGTCAGCATGCTTTCTGAGTCAGTTACAATCACGATGTGTGTGTGTGTGTCGTATTCTCCATCCAGCGGAGAGCCGCAGTGACTGCCTCCACTTCCATTCTTAAGCTGGATGTTGTGGTATCATATGCCAGGCTCTCCTGCCCCAAACATAGACCATTAGCTTTGGCTATGAACCCCCAGCCACTTCTCTCACCTCTTGACACCGAACCATCTGTGTAGATAATCACATCACTCGAGTGAGCATTGTCCTGAATTAGTTGCTGGATTTCCACTTCCGTGGCCCCTGCTGGCCACTCCCTGCACTCCCGGCTTAATGTGATTATAACTCTGCACAAGTCTGACTGCTCCGCTGGCACTCTGACCCACTCCTCTCCACGCCTAATGTTCTCCAAGGGGCACACCTGTCTGATCGTATCCTCCGCCTGAGCCATCCATGATTTCCCTCTTATCAGTCGCTGACCCTTAACTGCGTCCAGCGCCTCATGCAGTGGGTGGTCTGTGTCTGCAGCTACTCTGAGGTATGCCTTCGCCTGCATCACCTTGAGCCTACCAGCAACAGTCGGCAGACCAAGGATGTAACGCATACACACTACTGGGGTGTCTCTAGTGCATCCCAGAATGACCCGCATAGCTTCGTTCTGTATGCGCTCTAACTTCACCAGCTGACTCTCTGAGACAGTGAGCAGACCTAATCCATAATCAATTACTGAGAGGATCAAGTGCTGGTATAGTGTGAAAAGCATTCTCTGCTTTATGTCCATTGCAGCCATAGTTTTAAGTGCATTGAGTCCCTTTTGAGATCTTGTCACGACCGTCTCCACATGGTCCTTGAAGGATAGGCTCCTGTCAAATGTGATCCCCAGATACTTCAGTTTGTTCTCTCTGCTGACATTTCTACCATCTATCGCGAGTCTTGGGACATCAGCTCTTACAATCCTGTTGTCCAGAGAGCACCACAAAACAGCCGCCTTTTTCCGGGTGGATGACAGCACTTATTTATTTCTGTGCACCAGTCAATCACTTCATCTACTGTCGCCTGTAACTCCTGGGCTGTTTGCTCCCTATCTCTCCCCTGCCTATATGCAAGAATATCATCTGCAAATGTTAGTATTCTTCCAACCCCTGGTGCTTCTAGGTTTGCAATCTTGCTCGTATACACATTAAAGAGCACCGGTGAGACTACAGATCCCTGTGGCAGTCCCGGGGTTAACATATGTGGCTCTGAGGTCCATGCGCCCAGACGGAGAGCAACCCGACGAGAGTGCAGGACGGCTGCTATCCAGTTCACCAACCAGGGATTGACCCCCTTCTCCATCAGTGCGGTCATCAAAATATCATATCGAACTCTAGTACTGTCATCGGCCGATCTTTTCTCTGCAATTGCTTGTGCAGTTTCCAGAATTTTTGCAGTGTTTTATCACCTCCAATCTCCTTCATGAAACATTCCCATTTTGCCTTTTTGGCCTCTGCAGCACAGCGCTTGAAAACCTCCACCTTGTTTTTCTTGACATTTTCCGCTGTGTCCACTTCCTCTCGTGAGCTTCGAAGTGTCTGTCGCACTTTCTTTAGCTGCTTCACTGCAGCTCTCTTTGCTTTCCAAGCATGGTCTACTTCTGGGGTCCACTATGGGGGCTGCAAAAAAGGGAGTTTTAACAGTCCTGTTGCA
This sequence comes from Cepaea nemoralis, assembly GCA_014155875.1. NCBI lineage: Eukaryota > Metazoa > Mollusca > Gastropoda > Stylommatophora > Helicidae > Cepaea > Cepaea nemoralis. Next base: position 128,620 of record JACEFZ010020345.1, read on the forward strand.
ATGCCCTTGTCTGAGGCGTCCAAGAAGGCAATCGGTCCACTCATACCGGAAGGTCTTGCGCGCTCTCCCAGCTTTAACTTTCCTGGGTTTAGAGATCAGGACTGAGCATGGCATGTGATCACTCCCATGGTCATTCAAAACATTCCACTTTACATCAAGGACTGATGACTGGGAGACAAGTGCCAAGTCAATAGCTGTGTCTGCATCGCCAGGCCTCATTGCCATTCTTGTCGGCCTACCATCATTTATGCAGACCACATCGGAGTCCACCATGGCATCTGCAAGGGCAATTCCCTGTCGGTTTTCTCCACTACTGTCCCAATCTCTGTTCCTTGCATTGAAGTCTCCACATATGAGTAGCCTATCACCTGGTAATTCCTCCAGTTCCTTAAGCCAGTTCCAATGTTCCTTTCTGACAAACAGTCCACTGTGGCATATACATTTATGATGTTCCAACTTAAGCCACCAATCTCCATTTGTATACCCTGGACCTCTCTTGCACTGTGATTCCACTGGCTCAAGTCGAGTACCACATGCTTCACTCCTTCCTTCACCAGCAGACCTTTGTCCATGTCTCTTCTGCCCAGTAGGGTTTATATAACTGGCGTACCCAGGGCAATGGTATTTGTCTGTATTTAGCTCCTGGAGCATTAGGACGTCAAAATAACTGGAACTATGTAATCAAAGTATAAAGTAGGAAGTTTACATGTGAACTAAGAAGAATGCACATGAACTAGGGAGCCTGCGTAGGAACTAAGAAATCTGAGTAGGAAATATGAGGTCTGTGTATGGACATAGGGAGTCATAATACACGTCACAGCGGCATATTACACGTCCCAGCGCCATATCACACATCCCAACGCCATATTACACGTCACGACACCATATTACACGTCGTCACAACTCCATATTACACATCACAGCGCCATATTACACTTCCCAGCGCCATATTACACGTGACGACACCATATTACACGTCCTCACAACTCCATATTACACATCACAGCGGCATATTACACTTCCCAGCGCCATATTACACGCCCAAGCGCCGTATTACACGTTCGTCACAGCGCCATATTACACACCACAACACCATATTACACGTCACGACACCATTTTACACGTCATCACAACTCCATATTACACATCACAGCGCCATATTACACTTCCCAGTGCCATATTACACTTTCCAGCGCCATATTACACTTCCCAGCGCCATAATACACTACCCAGCGCTATATTATACGACAAAGCGCCATATTACACGTCGCCACAACACCATATTATTTCAAACCGCCTTATTACACATCCCATCATCACAGTACACGTCACACCGCCAAATTACACATCACAGCGTCATATTACACGTCCCAGCGCCATAATACACATACCAGCGCTATATTACACGTACCAGCGTCATATTACACGCCCAGCGCCATATTACACGCCCCAGCGCCATATTACACGACCCATCGCCATATTACACGTCACAGCACCATATTACGCATCACAGCGCCTTATTACACTTCCAAGCGTTACAGTACACGTCAAAATGCCATATTACACATCACAACGCTATATTACACTTCCCAGAGCCATACTACATGTCCAAGCGCCATATTACACGTCACAGCGCCATGTTATACGTCTCAGTGCCATATTAGACACTACAACCCCATATTACACATCACGGTGCCATATTACAGATCGCCACAACACCATATTACACATTACAGCGCTATATTACACTTCCCAGCGCCATATTACACTTCCCAGCGCCATTTTACACTTCATAGCGCCATGTTACATGTCGCCACAACGCCATATTACACATCACAGCGCCATATTACACGTCAGAGCGCCATATTACACTCCCCAGCACCATATTACACTTCCCAGCACCATATTACACTTTACAGCGCCATATTACACTTTACAGCGCCATATTACTCATCACAGCGCCATATTACACGTCACAGCGCCTTATTACACTTCCAAGCGTCACTGCACACGTCGCAACGCCATATTACACATCACGGCGCTATATTTCACTTAGAGTTATAATACACGTCCCAGCGCCGTATTACACGTCTCAGCGGCTTTGAAGAGCAATTCTGGAAGGCTGATTCCTGAAAGTAGAAGTAGAAGCAGAAGCCGAACAAACAAAGATGGTCACGGGAAATTACAGGCACACTGGCACTGGACAGGTGGCAGCGGAACATATAAAAGATCAAGATTCTTTCTAGAAAATATAGCCAGTCCTGTTTAAGACTAACTTGAAAGAGAACAAAGAAAGGAAAGAATATCAAAATTAAAAAAGGACCTCAATTATTATTGACGCTGCAAAAGCAGGTTTAACGCGGCTGTAATTTCTTTTATAATACTGAGCTGACTGCGCTAGGCGTCAGTGATAAGAGCGACGTTCTGCAAGGAATGTGCTATATGCAGATGATTTTCGTCAATAGATGACAATCTTAATTGTAGTGGAAGTTTTCATTCACATCGATCACCCGCCTGCACATGTCAGGTCGTACAGTTTGAGAAGCAGTGCGCACACTCCCGTTCATGGCTGATATAAGAATGGAGCGGACCGGTACAGAAGTCATGCTATCGGTTCCATTGTTTGGTGTGTAACACAGAGAAGCAAATATTGCTTACTAGCTCACTTAATTTTATGTCGAAAGTGCCTATTTTTTTATCACTGTTGCAGATATCTGTAACATCCTAGCTAAACTTTACTTGTGTCGCGAAAGCAATTGATTTGGTTTGCGAAACAGGGCAACGGGCTAATGCGATTCACGTAGATTCAATGTTCATTTATTAATTTATTTACATGTCATTTTAAAATACATTTTACCGGATTGTCTACTGTCATTCGCAACTGATCACGGTCACAGCAGCTCACTTCAATAACGTGCTGGTAAATATCATTAAATGATTCAATGTAGAAGGGTAACATGTCGCCAGTCACAATGTTTTGGACACGTTATGAGAAGAAATACATTGGATACCATGGAGACAACTGGCAAGGTTGAGGGGAAAAGAACAAGGGGAAGGCAGAGAAGTAAATAGCTGGATGGATTGACCATGTGATCTAGTCGACATAAGACCAGAGAGCTGATCTACGACTCTGGTGATCGTGTGAGATGGAGAAACATTTTTTTAAGTTTTACCATCGCTAGCTTTTGAACATAAGCGTAGTCTATACACACTATTTCTAGTAATGGTGGACATAAATTTGCGTGTGGATTAGTTTTCCCTGTTTAGAGTTTCCCTTGCCATCAGGCGAACCCACTCCTAATTCAGAGGTACTTGTAATTTACGTCCCAAAGTCAAGGACGACAGGTCAACATGTTAGTCCAACTGTCAGGTGTAGGGGTTTGTCAGAGTCCTGAGGGACCTGATAGGGAGGACAGAGCCTAGATACAGGACATAGGAACAGAAGACAGGACATTGGGGACAGCGGACAGGACAACATGCCCTTGAACAAGACAGGACAGTATACCCTTGGGACTGGACTACGTGAGGACAGCAGTCGTCAACAGACGGACTGACCCTTAGGTCGCGGTACAGTGCTCAGTTATCAGTTGTCAGTTATCAGTTGGGGTATCTTCATTGCACCCCGGACAGGTCCATAGGTGTTCAGATCCCCCCCCCCCCCCAGCATATGCATCAGCGTCCGGTGGCTAATAGTGCCAGTTCTGTGTTGGTTGACAAGGCACCTCGTTTTCCCGATGTACCTCTCGCGTCTGGCCGTGCCGATTCTTACTCCCAAGTCTTTCATCCTGGACAGCGATGTGGATTCACTGACGTCAAAATCCTCTGTTCTCGACATATCTTTAAGGACGTTAATAACATCGGCACGATCCATGGGCTGGCCAGGGGGTGCAGAGCCAGCCAGTTTATCAGCTCGTTCATTTCCCTCGACTCCTGCATGTCCCGGGACGAAGATGAAGGTGACTTTACGGACAACAGACTTCCGCAGCAACTCAGTCCACTATCTATGTACAGATCCAGCTTCGACCTTCTGAATCATGCTCATTGAGTCACTTAGTACACACACGTTGGTATAATGCTGTGATTCCAGCCATATGAAAGCCTGTGTAACTGCCATCACCTCCATCATCATGCTGCTCGTGGTCATAGAGTGGGCACCACTGGATTCTTGAACGGTTCGGCCCGCAGCAACTCAGCCCACTAGTCACAGTGGTTATTGTCACACTGGTACAGTGCTGCGACGCAGTACTGACCACGAGGGTCTCAAGCAAGACGTGATGAAATACCACGTGTTAGGGAACCCAAAGCGACAACTTTGGGGAGACGAGACTGAGCTTTGAATGAGGGAGGATGTGTCTGAGTGTTTTGCTTGAGAGAGTGGCGTGTATTGCCGATTTAATGTTTGCGAGTGCTGCATCGTATTTGATCCGACTGTACTGTGAGCGGAGATATGAATAGTTGTGCGGACGAGTGCAGTACTGTGAGCTGAATTTGTGATAAAATATATACTGGGATGTTTCTGATATTAAATGAATTTTGAAAAGAATTATCACAATTGACTGATGTTTTGTACACACGTCATTTTCTTGTCATGTCATGGACTAACGAGCAACGCGAGACACTGACAGGGTTGAACCCCTGACCTCGGCATCAGCACACTGGATGTTTAAGAACACACTATTATCCATTCGGCCATGCTGCCCTACATGGCGAAACATAACAGCCCTCGCATATCAGCGTAGCATTGTTACCTTACCGTCTTGACAGACGATAGTTTGTTACATTGTGCTTCAAAAATGCTTAATAACTACCATCCATGGCGGTGGCGAGTGTGACTGTTAAGGACAATTCGCGCTGTAAATGTTCTTCCACAGTGGATGCATGTGAACACATGGTCATTTTTACCATCATACACCATATTTCGTCTCACACGCTCGGTGTGTGACTCATCTGCAATAATATTCTCCTTTGTCTTAATTCCATATTTGCCCTCCAGGCAACACGTTCAGCGGCGACTTGTTCCCAATGTGCATTATCAATGCCTGTATCAATCATGCCCCGCTTACACACAACTTTGTATCGTAGTAGAGGCCGACCCTGAGATCTCCTTCCCACCTGTAATTCACCAAAAAGATGTCCTTTGGTATTCTACCATCATCCATCCTCCTAACGTGTCCTATCCATCTAAGTCTACGAAAGACTGAGCATGGAATATACCGTCACACAACCTGATCTTTCCAATACTTCAGTATTTGTGATCTTGTCTTGCCACTTAATACCCAGTATTCTTCGCAGCCACCGCATATGAAAGCTGTTTAAACGTTTCTCTTGGTGTGAGTAAGTTGTCCAGGCTTCACTGCCATAAAGAAGAGTACTAAGGACACAGGCTTGATAGACAAGGACTTTTGTTTTGGCAGTAAGCTTCCTGTTCTCCCAGACTCTTTTTCTTAACCTGTTCATTGTTGTTGCTGCCTTACCAATCCGGATGTTGATTTCCTGATCTAGGGATAATTTGCTATTTACCTCTGATCCTAGATATGTAAAATGGTCTACTATCTCTAGTTCGGCGTCGTCAATAAAGATTGATGGTACCCCATGTGCACCTTCGTGACATAATCTGTGTCTTCTTTTGCTAATTGTTAAACCAAATTCAGAACAAGCATTGGAGAATGCAGATAGCAGACGTTGTAATTCTTCCTCAGAGTAGGTCGTAATTGCAGCATCATCTGCAAAATGTAACACTCTGATCAGTACCCTCCTAATTTTGGTTTTGGCCTTCAATCTCTGAGCATTGTAGAGGCCACCATCTGAGCGTGAGTTAATATATATACCACCATCCTGATCACGAAAGGCATATTTCAGTAGAAGTGAAAAGTATATTCCAAAGATGGTGGGAGCTAGTGCACAACCTTGTTTAACTCCACTCTTGATTTCAAACTCTTCAGAAGTTGCACCATCAAACTTGATTATACCCTTCATGCCTGTGTGGAACGATTCCACAATAAACAGAAGAGTTGGTGGGCAGCCAATCCTCTTTAGTGCCTTGAATAGACCCTCACGACTGACCAAATCAAATGCCTTTGTGAGGTCGATGAATGCAATAAACAGTGGTTGATTCTGTTCACCGTATTTTTCTTGCATTTGTTGCAATGAGAATATCATATCAATGGTAGACCGGTTCCGTCGGAAGCCACACTGTGATTTGGGGTAACATGATCTCCTAGGACTTGAAGTCTGCGCAGAACAATTCTGGCAAATACTTTTCCAACAATACACAGAAGTGAGATACCCCTATAGTTGTTGCAGTCGCTCCGGTCGCCCTTGTTCTTGTACAATGTTATGATGCTTGTGTCTTTGAAATCCTCTGGGACTTGTCCTTCTCGCCAGCATAGCTCTGTTAGCTGGTGGATCTGTAGAGTGAGTGTGTCTTGCGCACTCCTGATAACCTCTATTGGAATCCCATCCTTACCTGGAGCCTTGCCCGATGCAAGTTCATTTATAGCACACTTAACTTCTGTTATGATGGGAAGCGTGTCCAGTTGGTCAAGAGTTGGTAGGGCCTCTATGACGTTGAGGGCATCGTCCGCTAATTTGGTCTCACATGAGTAAAGCTCCATATTGTGCTCTACCCATCTAACCATCTGCTGCCTCTTATCAGTGATGATTTCTCCAGTCAAGGTTTTCAGTGGTGCACTTCTTTTGATCATTGGACCACAGGCTTTCTTTATCCATTCATACATGCTTCTGATGTTTCCTTTATCATGTGAATTTTGAATAGACTCACATAATTTGATCCAATAGTCATTTGCACACTGCTTGGCAGCCTTTTGCACATCCTTCCTAGCTTGATTCAGCTCTCTCAGAGTTTTACGCGTTGTTCTTTCCTTGTTTCTTAAGAGAGCTTTCTTCTTTTTTATTAATCAAGGGCTGCTATTTGCCGCAAACCAATCCTGCCTCTTATGATCCACGGTGCCGTAAACCTCTACCGTTGTTTTATAAAGAGTTTCCTAACGTTTATCCCACTTTTCACTTGCTGTACAAATTTCTTATGTATCAGTGAAAGTGTCTTCAAGTTACTGTTGGAACTCAAAGCACTTATCAGGATCGATGGTGCTACTAACATTAATCCTGGGGCTAGATTTGTGTCTTTGCCCATTTCATTCATGCGACCGTTGTTGTATTTTCCAAGGCACACTGGCCATAAACTCGAGTCCTTGCCCACACGAGCATTGACATCACCGAGCATATAAATGTAGTCGGACTATGGAACTGAATAGCTCCTCATAGAACGAATCCTTCACATCATCAGAGGAAGCAAGTGTCGGTGCATATGCAGTGATAATGGTGGCAAAACCACAAGAGGTTGCCAAGCGCAGGAATAATAATCTTTCATTACCTCCAGCTGGAATTTCAATAATTCCCAGTAGCGAATTCTTCACTGCAAACCCACACCATGTTGCCTGTTTCTGCCTGCCCTAAACCATTCCAAAAAAGGTGTAATTGTTTTCCCTGTGTGACCCTTCCTCAGCGAGGCGAGTCTCTTGCAGGCCAACAATATCAATGTTAAGACGATTGAGTTCAGCATCAATCACAGCCGTTTGTCTTGCATCGTTAATATTCGTCAAGTCAGTGGAAAATCCTGGACACATGGTTCTATATTCCAGGTTGCAAGCCGTAGATTGAGGTTTCTATTTTTATTTGTATTAGTGTCTGGTGCATTGGTTTACAGCTTGCGATTCAGATTTTGTCCTAGCCACAAGGACCCGTTGAAGCAGGCAGTATGTGGCGCATCAGCACACAATTGGCCGGGGGCTGCCCAGCTTAAGGCGGTCGGTAGCTGTTCAGTGACTTCTGTAGGTGTCTCCCACCGTCAGAGGCAATCCGTGGCACCCCATGTTTACTGTCAAAGTCTTGCTTAGGGCAAGAATTAGGGCTCGTCACTTGACAAAGTACGATCTTACTTATCCTATCTAAACAACACAAGGCTAACCGCCGATAAGATATTTCGTGCTATTTATTCGCGCACTGCACACATCGTGAATCAATACACGCTTCGCGCAATCACAAGTTACAATATACAATGGATTACAACAGTGCAAGTAATCAATACATCAATACAATATAAGATATCAATGCACTCCAACTTACAAGTCACACAGACATGCACTCCATCTCAAGCTGTCAAACAGGCTAGCTTTCGCGACATGCAACAACTCTCAGCCGCTTTCACACGTCTGTCTCTGACGACCGTCCAGCTCAGTCTGACTGGACACAGCACACTCTCTAGTAGCGCTTGGGTTAGCACGCGTGACCCCTCACGGTTCACGCTGTGTGCTAGCTGCCTGCTTAGCATCATTCAGCGCTTATCACCTGTAGTGCTTATAATAGCCCAGCGCTACACTATCGAGCGCTGGCTGCCTGGCGCCAGTGAGGCCGCCGCATTATAACTGTAGGGCTTATAATATCTCGGCGTTGCATTGTCGGGCGTTGGTGCAGACAACGCGTTCTATCCTCGGGTGAGACTCTGACATCCTCCCCCCCCCCCCTTAATTTCATGAAAGGTTTTCCTTTCATGTACTCTATTTCGCTGTTCTTTATCTTGTCAGAATCGAACTTTGCACTTTATCTGACATAGCTCTGATTAGTTCTAATATGTACAGGTGATTAGTAAGCAATATGTGTATGATCCCCATGCCTATCCATACAGCATAATTGTCAGGTACAATCAACTCCATGGTTTTTACCTCACTGAGACACAGCCAGTCCGGTAGTTACGGCTAACTTGCCCTACTTCTCCACCAAAAAGAAAAATTACAAATAAACAGGTGAGTCTGTGAGTATCTACCTATAAGATAACTCCGACATTGAGCATCTATCCCTATCTGATAGAATGCCCGATGAAGGTCTTCACTTTTGGCAAGTTTTCCCATGTACACATGACGTCCTCTTGACGTGATACCTATTAGGCAAACATGGTAGTTTCAATACATATTTACGCATCACCAACAATATTTAGTTATGTCCCTTGTTTATGTAACAAAATTTAGGGACAATAATTTCATCATGCTTTCAACAAAATAAATTACAGGTACCATTTTCTTTCTTAGTGTCATAATTTGATCCTCTCTGACAAAAGTGCACAAAAAGGTCACTTTTGTGAAAAAGTAAATCAAGTTACGATGCTGAGATTACATCTAACAAAAATCGACATATACAATTTTGTATATGGAAATGTTTCATACTCGAATTTACATACAATTGTCATCAATTTACAAATATTTTATTATGGTACATTATTATGAAAGTAATATAAATATATAACGGAAGTGTACAGATGTTGCCGCACACTCACATTAAGGTCTCTCGTTGTGTTAGACTGTAAATATACGGAGTACCCAGATCTTGTTATCAGTGGTAGGATAGGTTCTTCCGTCATATTCTCAGATTAGGTTGTCACGGTCATCACTCATACTTGTTAAAACGTCGTGGACCATCTTTATAGTTGTACTCAGGATTGCTTGGTACTTGTTCAAGCTCAGTAAGTCTTTGGGTCCTGTAGTACTGTCCTGTGACACTTATGGTGTCGTTATTATAATGATAATATATATTTACACTATTAATGACATTCTTGCAACTTTCTTATAATTATACGAACCGTTCATTCACATGATAATAACAATATGTACATACTATATTTACACTGGGAAATTACATTTTCCCTATCACACAGTTTTACACAGCGTAACTGGCATGAAGTCACAATTGGCTGTGGTGTTGAGCACTATCTAGATTGCAGTTTATACACCATCTGCAATGTGCTCGGGTGTTACCTGGCTATTGGGTGAGTCGTCAGGACATCTCGATAGAAGATCGGCAAGAGAGTTTTGTGAGCCTTTGATATGTCTGATTTCGAAGCTATAGTCCTGTAAAAGAAGGGACCATCTGGCCACTCTTTGGTTAGATGGGGTTCCCCTGGTAATAAATGTCAACGGACTATTGTCTGTTTCAATGATGAAATGTTTACCTAAAAGAAATCTGGACAATTTACGTACCGAGAACACAAGAGCGAGGGCTTCGAGTTCCGGCGTGCTGTAATTTCGTTCGCTGGTGTTCAGTTTCCGGGAGACGTAGTATACCGGGTACAACACTTCGTCGTGTTCTTGAAGTAGTACACCTCCAATGGCTATGGAGCTCGCGTCGCATCTTAGCCTGAAAATAGTGCTAAGATCTGGTAATTTTAGAATGGGTTCTTTGGAAAAATAAGATAGTACTTTCGCAAATGCAGGCCTTAAACATTCGCTATTTACAATGACATTTGGATGTTTGTTTGTTAGTAAATCAGTAAAACATTTGGTCAATTCAGCAAAATGAGGAATGAATTGTCTATAATAATTCAAAAGACCTAACACACTTCGCAACTGTTTCTTGGTTGTCGGAAGCGACAATTTTAAAACTCTGGACATTATGTTATCGTCAGTTGATATGAAGCCATTTGAGATCTTATAGCCCAAAAATGAAATTTCTTGAAAGGCTATATCAACTTTGGATGGTTTTATTGTCAGTCCATGTTGCCTAATCCTGTCGAATGTCTGCTGCAGTGCTGTTATATGGTCTGTCATGTTGCTTGTATGTATGCAAAAGTCGTCCATATACCAAATGATGTTGGGAATGTCTGTCAGAAGTCGTCTTGTCATTCTGACAAATGTTGCTGGAGCATTAACTAGCCCGAATGGCAACTTGCACCATTCGTATAGTCCCCAGGGTGTGGCAAATTCTGTCAAATGTATACTGTCAGCATGTACAGGTATTTGCCAGTAACCTTTTGTCATGTCAAGTTTAGTAAAGTACCGTGAGTCAGTCAGTTCCGTCAGTATGTCTTCACAGTTGCTCATTGGTTCTAAATCCAACTGTGTAATGCTGTTGAGTTTCCTATAGTCAACACAGAGTCTTATTGTGTTGTCCTTCTTCTTCACAATGACAATAGGTGAACAAAAATGTGATTGTGAACGTCAGATGATATGATTTGCTTCTAAGTCAGTAATTTCTTGATGCAATTTGTCTTTGTAGTGTATAGGGATGGAATATGGTCTGCATTTTATTGGAATGTCAGATGTCAAAATAATATGATGCTGCACTAAGTCTGTCTGTCCTGGGTTGTTAGAAAAAATTGTACTGTAGTCTTGTAATACTTGTCTGCAACTGTTAATCTGTGTCTGAGTCAGTTTGGGATTTACCTTTATGTCCTGTAGATTGGTTGTCGTGTCAAGGACTGGTGTTGGTATCTCGTCAGTATCGTTGTCGTCTGTCTGGTCCACTATTGTTGTGCTTGCTGTCGTCTCCACTTGTTCGTCGTCCCTGTGGTAGTATGGTTTAAGCATGTTAATATGGAAAATTGTGTGTTTGTCCCTAACTGCAATTTCGTAATCTACCGTCGAAATTTGTCGTAGTACTTTAAACGATCCTTGCCATGAGTCTGTCAGAAGATGTCTGTCACTTGGCAATAAGAGAAGAACGTCCTGTCCTGGCGTCAGAGTAATGGTTCTATTTCCTCTGTTAGCGTATTGTCGGTAGATAGCACCAGATTTTTGTAGTGCTTCTTTAGCTAACATACATGATCTCATAATTCTATCGCACAATGATGTTACATGTTCATATGATGAAATGGGTGTACAAATTGTTTTACTTTCAGTTAGCATAGAATGGTACAATGATAATGGGCCGCGTGGTTTGGCACCATACACGATTTCGAATGGTGAGAATCCAGTGCTGGAATGTGGCACTTCTCTATATGCAAATAAAATAGCAGGCAGATACGTGTCCCAGTCTTCGGGATGCTCTTGGGTTACTTTTGCGAGCATATGTTTAAGATCGCCGTTGATCTTTTCTATGATACCTGTGGAGTGTGGGTGGTATGGGCTGTTGAAGCATTGCTTCACCCCCAACATTTTAGTAAATGCTTGTGTAGCTGCGGCAATAAACTGGCTACCCCGATATGAAAGAATGGTGTCAGGGAATCCTACCCTTGCAAAAATATGAAAAAATACTTCCATGATATCTTTGGAAGTTATATTCTTCATTGGAATGGCTTCTGGCCACCGACTACATAAATCAATTATTGTAACAATATATTTGTTTCCCCTTGATGTTATGTGGTTAAGGGGGCCAACTATATCGACCGAGATCTTTTCAAATGGTCTACTTGCCAAATCAGTGACTTGTAGTTCTGCTTGCGGGTGTTTCCCCCTTTTAACAAGCTTTTGGCAGATGTCACAAGATCTACAATATACTTTCGTATCACTGCAAAATTTAGGCCAATATAATTGAGTAAGTAACCTTGCTCGCGTTTTAGCATACGCCATATGCCCTGCAAAGGGTATGTCATACGCTAGCTGTAATGCTTGGTTGCGGTTTTCTGAAGGTAGCACCGTTTGTTCAGTAGTGCTAGAACCTTTGGTATAGTACCGAGTCAGAATTCCGTTTTTCAGAGCAAAATACCATTTAGCGTTCTTTGCTACTCGTGGCTTTTGACCAATTAGTTTAAAATACTTTTGCAATGATCAATCGGCTTTTTGAGCTGTTATAAATTTCTCCCTAGTTGTTTCAGGAGATGTTACAACTGGGCTTATTAGCTGTAAAGCCTCTGTCTGATCGATTCGATCTTGCCTTTGAGCAGTAGATCTAGTTACTGCATTTGTACTATCACGGTTAACATGTATATTACAACTTGGTGTCACATTCACACAACTACATTCCTGTGATGACATTGCCGAATTGGCATACATACATTCATTTATGGGTGGTAATACATCAATATCATGAAAGGTGATTTGTGATGATGATGAGATGGTATGATTGGTGTTACAAGTGGCAGAGGATACAATACTGACATGTGGCATGTCATTAACCTCTGGAAGGTTACCGATGATAACATCGCAACAAGGATTGTTCAATGCTGCGCATTTAACCTTTCCGGAGAGGAATGGTGTATTTATATATGCCCATGCAAGAGGGTATCTCTCGATGTTACCCGAGAAAGTTCTGCAAGTAACATATTTACCACTATATTGTGATAGTAAAATATAGACTTTCTTAATGCCAATGAGGGTACTGCCGCTATCACGTAAAACGGTGGCAGCTCTACCGTTAATATACCCCTGGTAGATGTTTAGTTTACCTTGGGAGTTTACAACTAAGTTGGCTTCCTCATTTGTAACAGGAATTGAATGGCCACATGTCAAAATGCCATCTTCATGAAATTGATCACAGACAGTACATTTGTCGTGTTAAAACACATCAATAGCATGTGCTGCGTTTACATTTTGATCTTCTATACTTTCATCATCTGATGACGAACTATCAATCATAGCTGCATTAGCCTTTCTAGACATAGCTTTGGCTTTACAATCTTTACGCCAGTGGCCGAAAGCTTTACAGAGGAAGCATTTGGTGGCACGTCTGTATACCTTTCTTTCCTTGTCTTGCTTTGCTATGTAGTATTGTAAGTAAGACATGTAACCAGGATGTTGGTCACACATATCAGTTTCGATGTGTGGCAAATGACAATATCTGCATTTGTTACTCTGATCAGCAGATTGCCTATAGGGCTTTTGTTTGTTGCAAGGCACTGACTTAGATCTATCATAAGTAGCGGCTGCTACAAAGTCTGTGCTCGTCAATCCAGTACTGAAACATTGTTTATTGGCTGAAAAATAACCTGCTCCCCGACTTTCAATCTGTTGTACACTTTCACACTGACATTCTAATAGAAATTTAGAAAATGGTGGTGGGAGAGATTAATGATTTTATCTCTCAAAATAAGATCAACCAATTTATCAAAATTACCATTTACTTTGGCTGCAGATAGCCACTTAGAGAAAACATTTTGTATTTCTGAGATGTAATCAGAGAACGTTTGTGTTGGTTTAGGAGACAATTTACCAAGCTGTTCTCTGTAGCCTGCTTCATCTAGCAGAAAATGAGCCATAATTTTTGTCTTAATATGCTAATAATCTTTCTTCAGGTCATTTGGAATGGCCTCTATTACTGTCAGAGGATCTCCAGAAAGACTTCTCATATATATTATACTCCATTCTGACTTTGGGATCTGATAATGATCCATAATACATTCAAAATTTTGAGTGAAAGCTGCTATGCAGTCACCTGTGGAGTAACTTTTAATCAGCCCTTGGTATTTCTTATATGGCTGGTCTTTGTCAGCTTTTCTATCTTCCTTTTCTTTGGAAGTTTCTGCTTTCAGCTGTTCAATTTTTAGCTGTACTTCGAGCCCTTCTTTCCTGGTTTGGGCTGTAATTTCAGCTTATTTTATTTCTGCATCTGTTTCAGCTTGCTTAAGTTTTAAAGCAGCGTCTACTTCTGCTTGCTTAAGTTTTAAAGCCGTGTCTGCTTCTGCTTGCTTAAGTTTTAAAGCAGTGTCTGATTCTGCTTGCTTAAGTTTTAAAGATCTTTCGGCAGCTCTTTCATCACGTTCATTAATCTTCTCCTGGTGTAGGAGGTATTCTGCAAACGTTTTCTCACTCCAGGCTCTCAACTCTTCACCAGTATAGTTCATTTTTAAACCCATTTCAATGTACTCGTTCAAACTAGCCATGATGAACAAAATGTATGATGAAATCGATAGACACAAAATTAATAAAGTTGTTAGTAATTTGAGTTCAACGGTTTACAGTATTTAATATTATAGCTAGTGTTTAGGCCTGCAGAACGAAAATATAAGAAAGAGGAAAAGATTTTATACTCAAGTACTCCTGAGATAATGTGTTGGGCAATGGCTGCTTACTACTGCTCGAAACCGCACTGGTATTTGCTTTATGTCGGCCCAAATTTTTTGGAGTTTCCGAGGGACAGGTGTAGATGACCCCAAACAACCTGTTCTTTTTGGACTAAGAGAAATTAGAACATGTGCAAATGTGTGGTGTATGCAATGTCACTTAAGTTTTTGTAGGTTTGTATGACGTCAAGTATTGTTGTTAGTCATATCACCACAATCAACAACTTTCTATTCACACTTTCCACTCGTTCCGCTTACACTATCACTACTCAATGACATTCAAGGACATGGCCGCCATTTTGTTTTTGTCACTTTGATGCCTCGGTTGAAATTTTCTAAGTTCAAAAACGTAATTTTGCTTTGATTAAATTAACTCACACAATGATATTTATGTTCTAAACTATAACGCACACGCTTTCTATACTAATAATTATAATTAACTTATCCAAAATTTTGACCGCAGTCGCTATGTTCACATTTGTTACCAACAAAATTCTATCTACTATCGGCACATTTCTGTAAACAGTTGATTCATAAACCGGACGAAGGCCACCACGTTCGCACTTGTCAAAGTCTTGCTTAGGGCAAGAATTAGGGCTCGTCACTTGACAAAGTACGATCTTAATTATCCTATCTAAACAACACAAGGCTAACCGCCGATAAGATATTTCGTGCTATTTATTCGCGCACTGCACACATCGTGAATCAATACACGCTTCGCGCAATCACAAGTTACAATATACAATGGATTACAACAGTGCAAGTAATCAATACATCAATACAATATAAGATATCAATGCACTCCAACTTACAAGTCACACAGACATGCACTCCTCTCAAGCTGTCAAACAGGCTAGCTTTCGCGACATGCAACAACTCTCAGCCGCTTTCACACGTCTGTCTCTGACGACCGTCCAGCTCAGTCTGACTGGACACAGCACACTCTCTAGTAGCGCTTGGGTTAGCACGCGTGACCCCTCACGGTTCACGCTGTGTGCTAGCTGCCTGCTTAGCATCGTTCAGCGCTTATCGCCTGTAGTGCTTATAATAGCCCAGCGCTACACTATCGAGCGCTGGCTGCCTGGCGCTAGTGAGGCCGCCGCATTATAACTGTAGGGCTTATAATATCTCGGCGTTGCATTGTCGGGCGTTGGTGCAGACAACGCGTTCTATCCTCGGGTGAGACTCTGACAATTGACTAGGACTTATAACCCGTAAATGTTACCTCTCGATTTGATTCCGAGACATGTTAAGACCAGGGATGGAGTTATTGCCTCTCCATAGCACAAAGCCTGGGCTAAAATATAGAGACCATGTGTCGCCCATGCAGCACGATCCCTCTCTTGGCCTGCCTAGTTCACTCCAGAGGAATGTTAATACCAATACATCTGGACAAGCCGCAGAAGCTGCCGGATCAGTAAAGCAATGCTCTAACTGTTCGCCTGTCGAAGCTTCGATCCTAGACCAGCTGCCAACGAAGACTTAGGGCCTGTTCTGTCTTGCATTGACATTTTATCTTTAGGTTGCATTTCGTCGCACCAGGATAAGGCTTGTACCCTCCCAATTGCGCTCTCCTGCCCGAAGCCGTTGGCACAATGTGGGGTGTCGGATTTGTGTAATCGCCGCCCAACATTCGGGGCTGACAGGAAGCAGGTAGTACCGTCTACTGTCATACGGTAGCTCAGTCATATCTGACAAAGACCTGACACTTAGCACGGCATAGTACATAGTTTAGTTTAGTTTATTCGATGGATCAACATCACGCCACACGGGTGTAACCCATAAGTGCTCCGTTCTCCCCCTAACTCAAACCTAAGTCTGGAGAAACTCAGCCCAGTGCACGAACTCCGTAGCACCTGGCGAGGATCCTGAAACACTTTGGGTAGATTTTTAACTCAAAATTTTTCCAGGGCAGCGCCGTTAGGCTACTCTTTTTCGATTTCCAACAGCCAAGGGATATTTTACGTGAGCAACAATACACACGAGCGTCCGATCTCACTACCCAGAGACCAGGGGAAATGTTATTACTAGAAGTCCACATGAAATAAATCCCGGTCCTCACCGCGGCTTGAACCCGAGACTTCCAGCACTCGAAGCGGATACCATACCTCGAGACCATGCAGGCCCTAAAAATAATTATTATTAATATTGACCTTTCACAGGCCTGACAAAAATATTAAAATAAGAAATTGCTATTATCATAATAACGTTTGGATAAAACATCAAATGTGATATTGACGAGAAATAGAAAAATGTGTTATAAAATTTTCACGCATGTAAAATCAAATCAAAAATTTTGTATAAACTTTGAAGATAACCTATAATTTATATCTATTTTTTATAAATCATATAACTTTCATTAAATATTTTTAAATACTTATGAAGAATTGAAACTATTAGAATTATGAAACTACATAATATAATTCAAAACTTTTGGGAATGTCCCTTGAAATAACAGATTGTTGTTACGTCCCTTTCCATTATTTTAATTGCATGTTTTCGTTTAATGTGGTTTTTGATGTGGTCTGGTTGGGCAATGCGCCTGGTAGGTAACTCTTTCTGTTACAGACAGCCGTTACTTTAACTCTTTTGGTTATTGACAGTCGTTATATTTACTATTTCTCTTGCAGACAGCTGTTTCTCTAAGTCTTTCTATTTCATCAGCCGTTATTTTAACTTTTTCTCTTACAGACAGTCGTTACTTTAACTCTTTCTGTTACAGACAGTCATTACTTTACCTCTTTCTGTTATTTACAGTTGTAACTTAAACTCTTTCTGTTACATACAGCCGTTTCTTTAACTCTTTCGGCTATTGACAGTCGTTATATTTACTATTTCTCTTGCTGTTTCTCTAACTCTTTCTGTTACAGACAGCCGTTACTTTAACTTTTCCTGTTACAGACTGCAGTTAAGTTATCTCTTTCTGTTACTGACAGCCATTATTTTAACTCTCTCTGTTACAGACAGCCGTTACTTTAATACTTTCTGTTACAGACAATCGATACCTTAACTATTTCTGTTACAGACAGCCGTCTCTTTAACTGTTTATGTTACAGACATCCGTCACTTCAACTTTGTCTGTTACAGACAGTCGATACTTAACTCTTCTGTTACAGACTGCCGTTCCTTTAACTCTTTATTTTACAGACATCCGTTACTTTAACTCTGTCCTGTTACAGACAGTCGTTACTTAACTCTTCTGTTACAGATATCCGTTACTTTAACCCTTTTTACTACAGACAATTGTAAATTTAACCTTTTTTTAAAAGACAATCGTAACTTTAACTTTTATTTTTACAAAACAGCCGTTACTTTAACTCTTTCTATTACAAAGACCCGTTGGTTTTTTTTTCTTTAGTAGCAGACAGCTGGTTACCTTACTCTTTCTGTTACACACATGCATTACTTTAACTCTTTCTGTTACAGACAGTCGTTAAATTAACTATTTCTCTAATAGAAAGTCTGTACTTTAACTCTTTCTATACAGACAACCGTTACTTTATCTCTTTCTGTTACAGACAGTTGTTACTGTAACTCTTTCTGTTAGACAGCAGCTATTTTAACTCTTTCTGTTAGAGACAGCCGTTACTTTAACGATTTCAGTTACAGACAGTCGTTACTTTAATTCATTCTGTTACACACATAGATTACATATGTTATACACTTTAACTCTTTTTGTTACAAACGCAGTTACCATAACTCTTTCTGTTAAAGACAGTCGTTTAATAACCACGAACAATATGAAGAGATTAACAGGAAAATTAGGAAGCTGTGCAAAGTGGCAAAAAATATCATGGCTTGTGAAAAATTGCAGTGAAACTGAAAACCAACACAACACCCGGAATACCAAATTAAAGCACACACACACAAAATGACAAATGTGGTAAAAGAACACACACATCAACGAATTGCCTAAAGAATTAAGACGTCAAAATCATATTAGAAACAGATCAGATTTTACATGCTAAACGCACTGATGCGTGGTCAGATTACGTTAATGACCTTTATGAGGATACAAGAGAAGAACAATATGATATTCAGAATAATAACGAAAGACAATCAATTTTGATGATGGGAATTCAGAATGCTCTTAACCATATAAAAACTGGCAAGACCCCCTGGTCTAGACAACATCATAACATAAATAATCGCCGTAGGAGACGTGGAATAGACCAGGTCACCAGAATGCTGAACACAATATGTGATACTGGATATAGACCTCCTGAATTATGTAATTCAATATTATTGCAATTCCGAAGAAAACAGGGGCCTTGGAATATTATCAACATACCAACATCGAACAATTAGTATCATGAGCCACATCACAAAGATATTGCTAAGAATCATCATGCAAAGAGATAGAAAGACAATACAACCCGAAACTGGAGAATAACAATGTGGGGTCGTAGAAGGCAAGGGCACAGTAAATGCTGTGTATATTCTCAGAACAGTAATTGAATGTTCTATAGAAGTAAACAAAGACCTACAGATTTGGTTTAGTGTCTACATGAAGGCTTTCGATAAAGTAAGACATTTCAACATGATGAAGTTAGTTAGATAGTCAGTCAGTCAGTCAGTCAGTCAGTCAGTCAGTCAGTCAGTCAGTCAGTCAGTCAGCCGGTCGGTCGGTCGGTCGGTCGGTCGGTCGGTCGATCGGTCGGTCGGTCGGTCGGTCGGTCAGTCAGTCAGTCAGTGAGTCAGTTATTTAGTTAGTTAGTTGGTTAGTTAGTTAGTTAGTTGGTTAGTTAGTTAGTTAATTAGTTAGATAGTTAGTTAGTTAGTTAGTTAGTTAGTTAGTTAGTTAGTTAGTCGACAGATCATCCTCATTGCACTTCGAACCATTCAGTCCATAAGTGCTCCGATACCCTCCTCTGCAAATCCCGCAGCGTGTAGCGGCTCACGACACCAGTTCTGTGATGGTTTATTACTCTTCTTTGGCTTGTAGTAGTGTCCTTGTTTGGCCACACCTCTTTTAACTTTCTGTTCTCGCAGCGTGACCATGGTTGTATATTCCCAGTCATCGCTTGGATTCTCTTAACCAACTTACTTCTCGTATACCCTTCAGAATGTCTGCATGGTCCATGGCTCGTCCGCCTTCAACAGTAGGCCTACCTGTAAGCTTGTCAGGCTTTTCATTCCCTTGTACACCCGCATGCCCTGGCACGAAGATGAAACTAATCTTTGCCAACCGAGACCTCTCCAGAGACAGCAGCCACCCTCTTCGGACCCACGCCATCTCTACCCTCCTGAGCATACTCATTGAGTCACTAAAGACATGCCCTCTTGAATGTCTGTGTCTCGAGCCAAGTTATTGCTTTACTTATTGCCATGACTTCCATAGTCAGGCTGCTTGTGGTCAAAGCCACAGCGCCAGACTCATCCTTCACAGTTTTCCCTCCGGCCTGAGCCGTACAGGACCATAAACTTCTCACCCCTCGGACGACCAACCCATCCATGTTAATGACAGCATCATCCTCTAAAGAATCCTCGAAGAACAGAGCCTGTACTTCCACCTCCACAGCAGCTGGATTTTCTTGTCTGCATTTACTGTCTAGTTGAATGCACACTGAAAAGGATGTACAGAACTCTGTTGGCACTTGTACACACTCCCCGCCAGGTTCTAAGTCCTCAGGTGAACACACCTGCTGAAGAATGTCTTCGGCTTGACCCATCCACGACTTCCTCATTTGAACCTGCTGCCCTTTACCTGTTTAATCTCGATATGCAGTGGGTGTTGTGTGCTTGCGTTGACTTTTAGATAGGCACGTGCTTGGCAAATATGAATTCTGTCCCTCATGATTGGAAAATCAAGAAGGTAGCGCATCGCCCTGCATGTTGTATCTCTTGTACATCCAAGAATAATGCGCATAGCTTCGTTCTGTATCCTTTCCATCCTTTTTATCTGCTTATGGTTGAGAGTCAGGATCGCCATCGCATACTCCAAAACAGAAAGGACCAGACCCTCGTAATGAAGACATAGATGGCGCTGCTCACAGTTTGCTGTTGCCATCACCCGCATCGCAGCCAACCCCTGCTTGGCCTTTGTGATCACCTGGTCTACGTGCTCAGTATAAGCTAAGCTTCGATCAAATAGAATCCCCAGGTAATTCATTGCCTGCGTTCTTTCCACCGTCTCTGAAACCAGATTTACAGTTGGCGTTGGGGTGTCGATAATATAGTTATTCAAAGAGAACCACGTCACTGTTGCCTTTGTTGGGTTGACCATTGCCATAGCTTCAACACATCTAGTGCTTATGCGACTGAGTTCGGTTTGTAGTTCCACAGCAACCTGATCTCTAGCCTTACCCTGACGATACACTAAAGCTTAGTCTGCTTACGGTAATGTCCTCCCCGGTCCTATTATTTGATCGCTGGTGATTCTCACAGTGTAGGCGTTGAACTGCACCAGAGATAATGGTGATCCCTGTGGTAGGTCAGTATATACTGTTGTTGATTCTGAAGTCCAACTGCTACATCTAAAAACTACTTTCCGTTGGAAGAGGGTTGCAGCGATTCAACTAAGGAGGTGTAATAGGATGACCTATACATATGTCCTCACTGTTGAGTAATCCCCTACGTGGGTCAAGGTTATCAGAATAGTTTCCTGTCTAAGCTATTTATAGGCTGGGGGACCCGTTTGAATACGGTGATTCGAGACGTTTGGAGAAAGATCCAGAGAATGATCGGTTCAGTACCGAGATTGTCACAATCACGTAGGACATCACTCAACCGAAGAAACACGGGAAACAGGAATTATCCGTGCGGCACTAGGAGCTCGTGTGTCGAGTGGGCTACAGAACTCAGCGGATTCACTGAGCAGCTTCAGTCGCCAACCTGATGTCACCCAGAACGGGAGCAGATTCAGCTATGGTCAATAATTGTCTGCAAGGCGCTGGACGGGGCCCGACAACGAAAGAACAGAGATCTGCTGAAACTCTCTTAATAAGGTAAATGCAATAGTCCGTAGTATTTATTTGTACTGCCCGCATACCGTCGCGTTGGTGTTTCCATCGAGCACGTGAATAATGTAGTAACGTTACTGATTGAGCCGAGTGGATGTAGGTCACAGTCTCAGTGGTAACTGCGTATATTATGCCGACTCTAGCAATGTTGTGTGTTTAGGACTGGAAATTCCTTCATACAGGCGCGGTGTTACATAATATATTTAATATTCGTGTGTTTATAGCATTCACATTTATTTGTTAATGAAGGAGAATAACCAGGGATTTATCACTGCTACATAGGAGTGTTTGTTTATCAATATGATAAGATTTAATAACATGTATAATTAATTACCTTTTTATTGATAGAATAAATAGTGATGTGTTATTTCTACAAGGACGTGCAGTGCAGTGATTACCATGTGCTCTGGCAGTGCTAGTTATTTTATAACGACGAAGTGTGATGTAATTACCATGACTGGAGAAGTAGTTTATTGCGCCTAGAATCGTGATGTTGCTACTTGCGTAAGCCGAATGACTGACCTGTGATGAGACGATGCGTCACAATCGAGGACGTTTGCGTTTGTAATGACGAGCGGAGCGACCGATGATTTTCTTTACCCATCTCCCAAAGCCCAGTCATGCTGGTAGTGGGGATACATCTACTAGGGGAGGGAAATAAAGGGGAGAGCCTTGCTACACTTACAGAGGGACGATGGGATTAGGGGATGAGTTGTCAGGGGTCATTATAAAAGAGATGGGATGGCCTAATATGCCATGGACACCGTTCACTCTTTTTCCACAGCTGATCAGGGGTAAGGGAACGGGGAGGGCTTGCCACCAAACATAGGAGGTGGAACTACGCACTCTTGACTCTTCAGGAAGAAGGACCAACTAAGAGAAGTTCTATAAGCTCTGGAGCAGGGATCCCAGAGCTAAAGCTTTCACTTCTTTCATAATTTGTTAATGATCTTGAGTTATTAATGAATTATTAATTGATTAATTAATTATTCATTTACTTGACTGATTGATTTGTATAGTTATGTTGAGGATGGGGAACGGTCCAGACGGACACCCTCAGAAGATAAAACCACTACACTATACCATAGTTAGGTGTATTATAAGGTTGATAGAAGATGAATGGAGAAACTAGATAGCACGAAGTTGTAGGATCCTAGACAAGGGCCAGATAGACTACTCATTGAATAGAGAGATGATTTCATATAACTTATTGTTATGGTTATATGTAATTCTGATGCATGTGTTGATGTTTACGTGCAAATAAGATACAGTTGTTGCCGAGTGCTCTCACCGCCCCACCACTATTTTAAGGATTTGTTTATCTGAGGGTGATTTTGAAGAAACACTATGGAATAGTGTGGACCAGCTTGATCCAGTGAAATTCATGATGATGATGTATGATTTCCAAACTGGGCGCGATCCAATGACAATGCAAGAGTCACCACAACCCATTTATATGAGTTATGTAATTCAACGACCCGTCCAGCCGGATGTTGCTTTGATGAGTCTGACGGAGTGAGATTTTGAAGATCTAGCTGGGATCTATACTGAATCGTCTAAGAGACCCCTGAACGTAATTGAACTCGGGTGAAACATACTTTATGGCTTTGAGGATTGACTGCTTGTGTCAGTGAACTGTGCTATATCCAAGGTGAATATTCTTAAGTGAAGTCAGTATCTTACAACGAAGATGACACCACCTAGATTGTTTTGGACCCAGCCTGGGTCTGAGGGACTTTGAACTCTGAGAGCTGTCACGCTCTGATGCTTTTCTGCTACTGGTACTTCGCAGAGACACTGTTACATTGGCAAGATGCCATGCTCTAATGCTGTCTGTTAATATTACTTCGCATAGACATTGTTACAGGGGCAAGATGCTACGCTCCAAGATTGCCATGCTGATATTCTGTTTATCGAACATGGTTGCTGTTGAAGTGAGTATAACAGAGTCGAATGAGTTTAATACAAAGGTTGTTTATTTCTTATAGATGACATGTGGACATGATATGGCGTCCACTCAGTTCTTGTTCTGTATATAAACTGCAACATGACAACAAACTACGTCACGACTTGAGCATCTCTCTTCCCATTCTCTCCCGATGCTCAATCGTGCCGTAGCCTTTTCCCACCTAATACTAATACTCTACTTCTGTTACACCTCCCTATGTTTTATTAAAGAATTTTTCTTGTAAAGGAAAAAATCTTTACTCCTAATCCCCCTATTCTATTCCCTCTCTTTTCCTTACCTCCCCTAATTCCTCTCATCTTCCCCAAACCAACTTTATTTTAAATAAACAATCTATTCATAACTCTTCCCCGTACCATATATCAACCCACTTCTTCTTCGTTTCTGGCCCTTCAAAAACATAACATATTTACATAACATTTAAACCTCAACTTTATACAATACATCATAACACGTCTTCTTAAATACTTCTTCTTCTCTTCATAAGCAATCCGCTTAAAATTTCAAACGCTGTACTCATCTGATACCAACTCCCTATTTTCATCACCAACCCCACTAATTCTCCACTTTTAATCAACCTGAAATCACTCTCACACGATAGAAAGACAAAGAATCGGTGGCCACCGGAATTTAAAGAAGCAGTAGAACTCTTTCACCCAAAGACCACACTCAGCTAAATCACACACCCCTTTACCCCCCTATGTCATTTGAGACTTTATGTAATAAAGTCTAAAACAATTATATCTCCTACAGTACCACTCATTATGGTAACAGTTTACGCTGCTATCTACAGCATCAAATACCAACCAACAACTTCCAATTGTCTATATATTACAGACACTACTACTTTTATGGCTCTGAACCTTACTTCAACCTCTCATTGTAATGTCAACCACAAAACATATCGCGAGGACACAATTAAAAAATCTATTATCCCTTAAGACCTCCTCTAACATTATACACATCACCTCACATAACTAATCTTCTCCTATACCTCACCCAGAATTCTCTCGCCGAAAATTTCAGCGACCCCTTACTGTCCATTTATTATGGGCATATCAACCAAAACCTCCACTTATCAATTTATGCCGTTATCAACAGCAACCATATACTACCCCTGAACTCATGTGTGTGATTGCTTGCAACTAACTTTATTCTATCTCAGTCCATATATCACGGACTCTCAAAAATCCCATGTCATTATGTTTCCACTATGTTCATTTCTCCTTAACACACTTACACCCCTTTACTATTTTACTGTTATCTACAGTGTCTAATCAAACATGGATCCAATTCATGTTTATTCTTTGTCTGGGGTAATCTTCTTATTCTTCTATAACCCAGCAATCTCGTGTATATCATGGCTCTTTTGACCCCATGGAAACTATGTTCAAAACTTTCCCATCATTTTACCCCACTGCTATATTCATTACTCTTTTCTTCTCCCATATGGCTTCCAACCCATATATTTCCAATCAATGCTGACTTTAGTGTAACTCTAAACTTTCCCATAACCATCCCCGGTATATGTTTCCACTACTTCATAACCATATCAACCTCATTATGCTGATTATCACAGCAATATAATACCCATAACTTATTCTTCACAAAGAGAATGTGTCTCTCTATTAGCTCTCAGTAGTTTTATTAACTCTTTTCTGAACGAAGGGTCCCAATTAAACCCCATATATTGTCTTTATTCTAGACAAAACTATGTAAACTAAACATAACTTAATTAACTACTATTTAACATACAAAACAGCGAAATAAAATCACAACAGGATATCATATCCCCCCCAAATTTTTATAACATCATTTATGTTTCCCCTCATCTCAATTAAAGGTATGATGATGATGGTGATGATGATGGTGATGATGATTAAAATAATACAACATACATCCTAATCTATTTTTACCTAATACTACTGGTCTCTTTTACGGACCAGTAGTTTGTACACAAAAGTCTAAGAACACAATAACCCTATTCTAAAATAATAACAATCATTTTACAGGACCAAATCAAGCAAAAAAAACATACTATATATGAGGCATTAAAACTCAGACTCAATAAAACAACTGTCTTCTCGCTAAAGAGAAGGTTTCCAAAAAAAAAATATAACTCCCTTCAAATTACTACGTACAGTGGCCCATCAACCTTGGCCTCCTATATGAGCTAATGTAACACATATCTATCTATACAAGTCATTCCACTATTTCTATAACCGAGAAAACAAAACACTTCACTGCCACGTATGTATATCTGTTAACTACAGACTAATTTCTTAACTTAGAACAATATCTGTTCTCTCCACAAAAAACCACTAATCAACAATAACCGTGCTATCGTTGATTCTCTCCCCTCACAATTTTCTATCTTTTTCAAAACTAACTCCTAACACCTCATAATATCTGGAATATCATCTTAAACAAGCACTGTAACTACAGATCAACTCACTTTACCTATTACTAATATGGCGATTATCTCAATGTCATCTCAATGTACCAGCAGTCATCTATCTACTAATAGAACCTGTGGCTCGTCACACTAATTGTTTCCCTTGGATTTGTACCAAGCATCACTACCACTTCTTAATCAATATTACCGTTATCTACGGTATCTCCACCCTCCTACGTCCAACAAAACTTTGTCTATTTACTATAGACCTCTCACCAATACATCTACTTACTGTACCAATAACTAATTCAAGTTTTAAGTTTCTCGTCTACCCGACGCAACTAATATTTCATTCTCCTGCATCAGTACTTTCAACGTCTCACCACAACTACTCTAAACTATCCTCAAGTCTCTCCTAGCGATGATACTAGTCACACTTATCGGAACACGTTCTCCAACATTCATTTAGCTAACCTTATTTACCTTCGTATCTTTCACTCCTCTTCTATTTATCGGGACTCTTTCAGAACAGCAACCCACGCCACTTATAACTGACAACGGACCTCACTTTCCTCATTTCTCCGTATTAGGCATTCCTGCTTCGACATGTCCCTGTCAAGAATACTAAACATGTTTTATGAAACGTCATTCAGAATGTTAACTCTCTTTCCATCAACCTGTCATACAACTTCCATAATTTCCTTCCAAGATCACCCATTCCAAACAAAAGACACCACAATTCTCTAATCACGTTCTTTCTATCTCTCAATTTTCGCATACTCTACGTTCCACGTTTTATCAACGTCACTTATCAACCACTCTTCGCATATTCACACGGACAATGACACACAACCTCGATCTCATCCTCACGACTACTCTCGCATCGCGACAACCTAACGTGTCCATACTATTACTACAAAAAACAATTTAGACGCACATTCCAGCAATCACTCACCACTATCTAAGCGTATCGATCTCCTCCACACACATTGACACAAGATATATCAGCGCAACTCTTACATTTTATCTATGTATTTCACTTAGGCGACGTCACCACACCTCTATCCTATTTCACTCATCGCGACGAACACCTGTTTGACTACAGTTATACTCACGTATGAACAACGCATAACCAGACGAGTTACTCCACAGGACTTTCACAATTCACTACTTTCTTATTTCTACTTTACTCAATCATTCACTCCTATACGAAGGTCAGACCCTACACATTACCTCTCGCAACTTATATTGCTTTCACAGCACTATCTACTATCTCTTCAAAACAAACCTCATTCTGGTGAACCACTAACCTTGTAACTATCATTCTATACTTCTCCACACAACAACTTACTCCACAAGCACGACGTAACTCGTATTTTTCAAGCATCAACCTCTACAGTTTTTTTACTCTTAATATTCTTGCGTTCAACTAGCTATTTTACACACAGGATACTCAATTCCTCCTCAACCTATATCTCCTCACCAGACACTCTCGGTTCACCTGTCAACAATACTATACTTTCTTCTCAAACCAACAAG
Source organism: Cepaea nemoralis (assembly GCA_014155875.1). NCBI lineage: Eukaryota > Metazoa > Mollusca > Gastropoda > Stylommatophora > Helicidae > Cepaea > Cepaea nemoralis. The sequence goes on from JACEFZ010020345.1 coordinate 156,267, forward strand.
CAAAACTATCTCAGACATCACGTCATAGCTCTGAGTCGAACCATTTCTAGTACGAACATTCATACTTAGTTTATCTCTCACTCTCTACTAATTCTGTGCTGAATCTCCTCTACTTTAATTACACCAGTTACACATCACTCGACGTGATTAACTCTCTGTATCTTTCCATTCCGGACAAAGGAGTATTTTTACCTAGTTTACTCTCCCTACATCACAACCAAACACACGATATCCTGTATTTCGTATCCACGTAGAATATCATTTGCCGTAACTCTCTATCCTCAACATCACTATCACCTACCCTGTACCACGTGATGCTACACCAAAAAATTCATCTGCCTATTTTAGACAGCTCATATATCTATATGCTCAAACCGCAATTCTTCTCCTCAGCCAAAACTATTCCATATGTCCTTCGTCACCCGAAGAATTTTAACAGTTATAGAGTGTATCCAAGTTAAATATTTCATTGTCTCTCAATACATTAGTCTGTCCTTCTCTAATTATGTCATCTTCACTATCTGTTGTTAACCTGTTGTTAAAGTACTCAGGTCTTAAGGTCATAAGGTCTTCTATTTTTCTTAAGTCACTTTCTGTCGTTGAGTAAATTCCCGCTATCTGTCTACTATTATTCTTCTTCTTAAATGATTTCTTTCTATTTCCTTTATTTGCGTCGGTCTGCTCACTGTTTCCTGTATATCTTACGTAACGTTTGCACTTGCCCATCTCGTCTTCAGATGACACACTGATAATAGTTCCTTCATCCGATTCATAATAATTTACTGCAGACACGTCGATCCTATTCCCATAGTCAGCTTTAGAACGTTTGACTTTCTTTCTCTTTCTTGGTATTCGTCTCTTAGCCTTCCCTACTTTCTTGTCATATAAACTAGTATCTAGTTCTAAAGAGTCACTAACCAAAACTCTGTCCGTCTGTCCACCAGCAACTATACCGTATGAGGAAACATCACGCTTCAAGTCAGGATCTGTTCGTAGTGCAACTCTCTCATTCTCCGAATCATCAGTATTTATAGCTGTTTCAGCATCACTGTATTTACTATCTTCTCCGTAACCTGAACTCTGACACCTAATATTTCTACACCACTTGGGGATAAATTTCATATCTATACCTGAGGAACTTGACATCTGCAGTGTACCTCTATTAACTATCATACTACTATTTCTTTCTTCAATACTTTTCCTCTTTGGTTTTCTTTCATCTTTGGTTCTCGTCTGTCTATCTTTCTTAACTTCAACCGTGTCTCCCTTAGTCAAGTGAGTTAGTTTTGACTGAGTCTCTATTAAGTCAGTTTGACTTCCCTTTGTTATCTTGCTGGCTGGTTGTACCTGGACCTTTTTCTCTACTGTATCTACTTGAGTCTGCGTACTATTTTCTATCGTATTTCCTTGCCTGCGTCTGTGTCTCTCGGTTTCTTTTCTTTACTAATATCTTCGTCTTCTTTTCCTGTTCAATCCTAATATTGGCAAGTACTTTAGGAGTCGTTGAATTCTTATCTTTGTTTTCTACTCTGTCCTTCGATCCTGACTTCAAATATTGTCTTTGTCTCTTTTCAAACCAGTCGTTACGTCTTTTTCTAGCGGTTGCACTGTGAGAGGGCCAGCCCCATGATTTCTTTGAAAGGTTTCTCTCACGCCCATTTTTATATTTATAACAGCTATACCAGTCCGAACTTTCACCATTATGTCTGTTCTCACTGTCTTTTACTCTATATCCATTAGGCCTTGGTTCGTCATAACTATATTGTCTTCTGTCTTTATCAAGCAGTGGCTGTCTCCTGTTATTCTTTCCTACTCTATTGTAATCTACTTCAAATCTATAAGGGTCTTGTCTAGTCGTTCTGTTCTTCAACGTTTCTATAAAATTCTCTACTTCACTAACTGCCTCCCTTAATTCCCCCAACCATGTACTAATACGTTGTAATTCTACATATAAATAACTCATATTTCTACTTCTTCTTCTGCATATTCCTTGGTACCTGGAAAAAAAAAACTCGAAGTCTTGAACTCAGCCGAAATTATGCCTGTTTCTCCACTGTGCTGTGATGGGTCTGCTATGCTGAAATATTATTATACAGACCAAGCAAACAACTTCACATTTGTAACTTACTAATTTAAGAAATACAAATCACTTATACACCAAGAACAGTTCGACCAGTTAATAGGTTTACAAATTACCCTACTCTTGTTTCCCGATCCAAGCAAGACGTATTCTTCTAGGTTCGCCGTCAGGTTAAACTCAAACGCTGTATTAGTTGAAACCAATCGCGCACTTCAGGTAGTTCCTTCTTCTAAGGTAGTTCTCTTCTTGGGATGCCTCAGTACAGTACTTCAACCCTTGGTTGGGTCCCTTCTGAGATGGAGTACATCAAATCGACGTCTTGAGAACGACTCACACGTAACAGAGCCCAAAAGGATTAGCGAGCGGCTCTCATTTGTAGTGGAGCCCTGAGATAGTCTGACACGTCAACAAAACATGGGCCAATCCATGAAGTAATGAGGTATTTATTTGCTGTCTTGATTGTCTTTTAACAACGTTCTTTTTTTCTATCACGACTCAGTTGTTAGCGAGCTCAAAACAAAACCTATTAACGTTGTCCATAATATTTTGACTTGATGACACGAGTTGTCTGAATTTGATCAGTATTCTGGAAAAACTTTGAATAAGTCTTAAAGTTTATTATTAATTTCTGCACATTTGCTTTGAGGCGAGGCTGAACTTGATTGTGCTATTGAAAAGTTCTTGCTCACCTGAAACAACGATCAGACTGGATTGACCTTCAGCAAAACTCCTGTTCGCTCAAGACAACGGTTAAACTGGCTTGACCTTCAGCAAAACTCCTGTTCGCTCAAGACAACGATTCAAACTGGGCTGACCTTCAGCAAAACTCCTGCTCGCTCAAGACAACGATTAAACTGGCTTGACCTTCAGCAAAACTCCTGTTCGCTCGAGATAACGATTAACTGACTTGACCTTCAGCAACACTCCCGACACGTCCGCTAGATGAATGGACAAGAGGAGCCGTCAGGATGGTGTTTACAGTTGATGCTCGCCGGTTTGATGACAATCGCAGGCGCTGCAACCCGTTATGGCCAGTTGGTCTTCATTCTTTTCCTGACGCCAATTAAATTTTGATAGCAAGTCTTGAAAAAGACTTACAGACAACCACCCCTGGCCGGGCTTTTGGCTTGCTGTACTTCTCACATACGCGTTATTGGCCATTTTTACTTTGCTTTTCCTTTTAACATAAGTTTATAGACTCGTGCCGAAATTCTGTCTTTGGATACTTGACGTAAACAACACGCGATCTCCTCAAAAGTTTTAGTTTAGTTCTATTTCGCCTTAGATAGCATGTTGTGATTCCGCGACGACACTCCAGATTCGTATCCTGGTCACGGCACCATTTCAACTCTATAACAGAGTCAATTGAGTTTATTACAAAGGTTGTTTATTTCTTATAGATGACATCTGGACAAGATATGGCGTCCACTCAGTTCTTGTTCTGTATATAAACTCCAACTTGACAACCAACTACGTCACGACTTGAGCATCTCTCTTCCCATTCTCTCCCGATGCTCAATCGTGCCGTAGCCTTTTCCCACCTAATACTAATACTCTACTTCTGTTACATGAGCTACCACGCTCTAGTGTGCTGAGGGTCAGTACACGACATTGACAGTCATATCTTAGAGAGCTACCGCGCTTCAGTAGTATATTGCTGGTAGGATTGTTCCTGTGACTTTGTTCTTGACTGAGCTACCACGCTCCAGTCTTGTGCAGTAGGATGATTATCTAGAGGGGAAGCCTTGGGCTCTATGGTAGCCCTGATCACCCAGTTGTGAGTCTTCCATAATGATTGATTACGTCGCCGAGGGACGACATCATTAAACCGTGCTGTTACAACACTCTAATATCGGACATGAGAATGGCCATTCCGACATAGTCATTACAGTGGACTTGGAAGACGTCGAAGGAGTCTACGCTTCGGAAGTCTACTACGCCGGAAGTTAGCCGGGTGAGTGCACCGCAACAACGGGAGTTACGCATGGACTGAACTCACATGCCTGCGGATGAGACTAGATCATTTCTAGTTCTTTTCTCCTCTTTCCTTTAGCTCTGTATATAGACATACTTCTATCCAGGCTTTTCAGCCTTCCAACTCTGAATTATTTTGTAAATAAATTATTGGCTTTTGTTACCATTTCTTGGTGTGAGGGTACGACTGCTGTCTTGTCCGATCCCCCTATTGGTGGATATCCATGGGTAGGAAGGGAAGGACAAGTGGAGCCCCGGCTCCGTGGGGGGCCTTGTAGACGGAAAGTCCTATTGAGTTGGCCAGTGCAGTGTGGGGCATATAACTACCTGTGCATTACCTGTCCAAGCCCCGGCGGTCCTGTTACAGGGAGAAAGGACTTATCTTGAGTTCAAGAAGCTGAAACATTAAAAACTCCAATGGCACACTGTTGTACGCGTCCTCAAGATCAATCACTGCAGCAAATGTTTCAATGCCTGAGTGGGAACCTTCATAGACATCATGGGCAAAAACTGCTGCATTGGTCCAGGCTTCCCTTTTTGGACGGTACCTTCGCAGGGTAGGTGGGAAAACACCTTGCCTCTCTAGCTGGCTTGATATTTTTCTAGCAATTAACTTCTCCAGCAGCTTACCTATTGTATTCTGCATAGTTATTACTCGATATTCCTGAATTTGTGTGTGGTTTTTGCCAGGCTTCGGCACGGGAATCAGATAGCTGTGTAACCATTCCTCCTTGATGCTAGCACTCCCTATACTGTTGCTGTACATGTCTGCTAGTTTCTCTAGCTCGTAGTCGGTACAAATATTGATGTCGTCATATCTTATGCCATCTGGCCCTTGTGCGCTGTTTTTGATCAACATGATGAAGACGCTTGCAGATCTACAAATTGATGGGAAAGACATTCGACTTGTAAAATCATATAGTGGAAACAACAAGCTGCCATAAAGATTGATAATGAAGTAGGTGCACCAGTACCCCAAGAGCTTTGACAGGTAGGGTACACTTCTTGATCCCAGCCCTGCCCTGACCACTAACAAGGATTATCCGTCTACTAGGCCCCCCAAAACGTCAGGACTCAACCTGTCCTTCCCTTTCCACTTATGGACACCCACCCACAGGGTGCTCGGACAAGGCAACAGTCGTACTCTAACACAAAGACATGATAAGAAAAGAAAACAGGTTTATTGACAATATAATCCGAGATCTGAAGGCTGAAAAGCCGGGAAGACAGTAGGGCTATTAGCATAGCTCGGATGATTGAGGAAAGAAGAGCTAGAGATGATCCATTTCACCAGACATCATGTGATATCTATTCTGTGCGTCAGTCCAGTCGTTAAAGTGCGCTCACCCGGATAACTCCAAGTACTGCGGTCTTCCATGATGTAGACCCTTCCTAGTTCTCAAAGTCCCATGTGATTACCAAAGTGGAATGGCCATTCTAATGTCCCACAACAGAATGTCCTCACTACAATGTTCACTGATGCCGTCACCTCGTAAAGCCCTAACACCACAGGGTTCTCACACGTTGTCCTATAGGGCGACCCTAGGAATCAAGGCGTCCCCTGGGATAGTCTGTACTGCAGACAAACACTGGAGCGTGGTAACCCCTCACAGTCACTACAGTTATGTAGACCAGGCTGGGTCTGGAAAAATCTCACACATTCCATCGCCAAACAATAATAGCACATAGTCAATTAGACGATACTCAACCTGAGTAGGGTGACATCAGTCACAACAGAAGTCTTCATTCTGGGCAATAGAGTCTGTTGCCATCTTGTTAAATCGTATAAGACTCATAGGATAAAATCAAAATAGACGAATGGTAGAAGATCGCATCTGGATCAGTCAACTCAGGCTTCGTGGGACTCTCAACTGCTGCATCCGATAGTACAGCCAGTTATCTTCTTCTTCAGCATTCCGAGCCATTGAGGTTCTTTGCTGCAGATAAAATCCGTCTCCATTCGTCTTTCTGGTTGACCTTCTTTTACCAGTCGTTGATTCCAAGTGCTTGTAGGTCTGTATATATATTATCTCTCCATCGTCTTCTTGGTCTACCTCTGGGTCTACGGTCATTTATTTCCTGAGTGTAAGCGAGTTTTGTTTCCCTATTATCTTCCATTCTTTCTATATGCCCCAGCCATTGTCGTCTATTAGCCTTCATGATACCAGTGATTAGCGGGGACCTAAACAGATCATAAATGTCTTTGTTACCTCTTCTTTTCCACTTTCCACTTTGTGTATCCCTAATGGGTCCAAAGATGCGTCTTATAACTTTGTTCTCAAAGGTCTGTAACAAGGCTTCGTCTCTTTTCGTTGTACTCTTTCAGAGCCATACAGCACAACTGGTCTGATCAGTGTTTTGTATATTGTGATTTTGGTGTTAAGATAGCGCATTTGATTTTAGTAGATGTTGTAGTGCATAGTGTATCTTATTTCCAGAATTGATTCTAGTTTGTATTTCTTCCCTTATGATGTTGGAACAGTTGAAGATTGTACCCAGGTATTTGTATGTTTCCGTTCTTTTAATGGTCATATTATCTATTTGTATGTGGCCACAGTTTCTAGCCATTCCTTCTCTTGAAATTACCATATATTCTGTCTTATCTTGGTTGATAACCAGCCCCATCTGTTGGGCTTTTCCCTTTAAGTGAGTCAATATTTCCTATGACTTTTGTTCATTTTCCCCTATAATATCTATATCATCTGCATAACCAAGCAGCTTGGATGTTCCTCCAATGTCACATTCCTATTTACCTTCCTTCCAACTGTTCATTACTATACACTTTATTTCCCATTTTAATTGCTGCTACTTGGTTCCAGTAAATATTCTTTAATATCCTTAAATCGTTTCCATCAATGTTGATATCTTCCAACATTTTAATCAGGTAATCACGTTTTACTTTATCAATTGCCTTAGTATAACCTATGTAGCACAAATATATGTCTTTTTGTTTCTCTATTGACCTTTCTATATTGTCCGTAATGTATATATTGCATTTTTTGTGTCCTTTCCCTCCACAAATCCTTACTATTCTTCTCTAATTTTTATTTTTATTTTCTTTCTGGTTCTTCTCATTATGATTCTGAGTAGAAGCTTAGTGATATGGCTTATGAGGTTAATTGTACGAAACTCTTCACATTCAATTGCTCCTGGTCTTTTTGGTATGGCTATAAATACAGATTTCAGCATATCACTGGGTAAATATCCACTACTGTAAATATCATTGGATATTTTGGTTAATATATCTACTCAAAATTGTTAAGTAAATATAATTAAAGTAAATATTAACTTGTATAAACCATTGCCTGGAAGAAGGTAATGATACTACAACATTATATACAACAATAAATAAAAAGACAAACATCATTCTTTGGTCATGTGATGAGAAGAGAGGCATTTGAGAATATCGTGACAACTGAAAAGATCAGTCGGAAAAGAGACAGAGGCAGACCAAGAGAAATGATGCTGGATGGACTGAGACGGTGACATAGAATATCATGAGTAGAGATGGCCCAGAACAAGACGGACCGAGATCTATGGAAAGACACAAACGCCTAGGTCAGCTGGGAGGGCACATGATGATGATGATAATGATGATGATGATGATGTTGATGATGATGATGATGATGATGATGATGATGATGATGATGATGATGATTATGATGATGATGATGATGATGATGATGACAGACATCATGCACCAACAAGAATGTTCTTTGTTGATCTGTTTTTGCTCTGTTTGACTCGACAGTAATTTAAGCGTTTATGTTCTGTTTGACTCCACAGTTATTTGGGTGTTTCTGCTCTGTTTGATTCCACAGTTATCTAAGTCTTTTTGTTGTTTGATTCACGTTTATTTATCTGTTTCTGTTCGTTGACTCCACGGTTAATTATGTGTTTCTGTTCTGTTTGACTTAACGAACGTTGGGTGGCGCTTACCAAACCCGATACCCTACATTGTGCCAACGGCTTCGGGCGGAAGAGCGCAATCGGGAGGGTACAAGCCTTACCCTGGTGCGAGGAATGCAACTTAAGGACAAAATGTCATGGCAGGGCAGATCAGGCCCTAAGCCTTGGTTGGCGGCTGGTCTAGGATCGAAGCTCCGACAGGCGGACAGTTAGAGCATTGCTTTGCTGATCCGGCAGCTTCTGCAGCTTGTCTTGTTCCAGATGTAGGGGTGTTCCCTTTCCTCTGGAGTAAACTAGGCAGGCCGAGAGAGGGATCATGCTGCAAGTGCAACACATGATCTCTATATTTTAGCCCAGGCTTTGTGCTATGGAGAGGCAATAACTCCATCCCTGGAATTAAAAGTTAAAATGCCTTTTTGAAGCACAAACTATCGTCTGTCAAGACGGCAAGGTGCCAGTGTGTGTGTGTGTGTATGTGTGTGTTCTGTTTGACTCCACAGTTATTTAAGTGTTTCTGTTCTATTTGACTCTACAGTAATTTATGTGTTTCTGTTCTGTTTGACTCTACAGTAATTTATGTGTTTCTGTTCTGTTTGACTCTACAGTAATTTATGTGTTTCTGTTCTGTTTGACGCCACAGTTATTCATGTAATTCGTTCTGTTTGACGCCACAGTTTTTTATGTGTTTCTGTTCTATTTGACTCCCTAGGTAAGAATACTTTTGTGTTTCTGTTCTGTTTGACACCACAAGTATTTAAGTGTTTCTTTTCTGTTTGACGCCACAGTTATGTGAATGCTGGTTTAATTTATGGCAAATGAAACATGTAGGATTGCAAGAACTCCTCCCGTTTGATATTGAACAAGGCATGTCTCAAGGTTTTATTCTTGATCTCCAGGTAGGTAACATTTAAATCTTAGTTTGACACGCACTACATCAAGTGGCATCTCCTTCGGTTAAAGATTTACGGAATCCATTTTATGTTTGCTAGTGTCCGTATTTACCTTATCTGCATACAGCACGCCGCGGGGACACATTAGTAAACTTGTTTCTGTGGTTAGTTTATCCTATGACGGCGAGTCAATAAGTACGTCACACAGTTCTGTGGGATGGCAGGTAAATATAGTTGATGTTTTCTACAGGTGTCATTAGGTGACAGCAACATTGAACTTTATATTCCCGTTTGTCATGTGGAGCTAGGTGTCTCATGCGCATGCGCAGTGCATAACCGAAATGGCGATTATACTTACGGAACCGAAGAGCAACGTGCTGTTGTGCGTTTTTGTGGGTAAAAGGACCAGAGAAAGATATTTTGGCCTACACCTGCTTCATTTTGAGGACAAGCTCTATGGAGATATCAACAAGCTAAAGTTGACTGCAGCTTACTTTAACTACATTCAGGTTGACATCTAAAAGTGCATGAAGAAGTATTTAGACTGCCACACTTCATATCACAGGTATGTCGGTTACAAAAACCTCCCAGAGGCATGAAATTGAATATTGCTTGGATAGCAAATCCATTACGTGGAAAGTCCGAATCGAAAGCTCACAGTGTGGATGTCATCTGTAGACTGCATTCTTCTGGTTTCCGGAAGAACAGACTATGGTGAACGGAAGGCCCAATATACGGAAGTGAGGCTAAGCAGCCATGTGCAGAACGTGACGATTCCTTGGGTCAGCCCAGTACCAGAGCGCTGTGTGTCGACTCTGCAAGTATGGAATCCTCCTTGGATGGCAGGGAATGCCCATGGTCTGCCCCTGCCTTCCCTTAAGGGCTGACCAGGATGTCTTTGGCTGTTCTATATAGACCAGCTGGGATGGGGGGATAACACCACAACAGTGAGAGTCAAACGTCCTAAGGAACCCCCAGGAAGGTTAACCTGGTCAACAAATGCCCGCAGAAGACCGCAGCTCTGCTGTAAACACGCACAACGCAATCACATCACACACACAAAAACACTCCTGATGAACGCAGCAGAAGAAGAAGGACTGCCTCTAAATGCCATTCATAAGGAAATGCTTCCTGTTTATGCTGACATATGTTTGTCTCGTAAAGCGGTGCATAGCTGGGTAGAAAATTTTCTTAAGGACGCTCTAAAATTGTAGATGAAATACGATCTGGTCGTCCTGTTCTATGTAGCCGGTTTGGGAGGACTGATAAAACGATTGGATAAGTGCATTAATTTTGGTGGAAATTATGTTGAGAAATAAAGGGACAATGCATGTATAAAAATAAACTGTTTTCAAGTTGTCATCATATTTAGTTATTTTTCTACAGCCATTTGTGACTTCTTATTGACTTCCCCTTGTGTCTGTATGTGTGTGTGTGTCTGTGTGTGTGTGTGTGTGTGTGTGTGTGTGTGTGTGTGTGTGTGTGGGTGGATGGATGTGTGTTTATGTGTGGGTGGTGTGTGTGGGTATGTGTGTGTCTGTGTGTGTGTGGGTGGATGGGTGTGTGTGTGTGTGTGGGTGTGTGTGTGTGTGTGTGGGTGTGTGTGTCTGTGTGTGTCTGTGTGTGTGTCTGTGTCTGTGTGTGTCTGTGTGTGTGTGTGTGGGTGGATGGGTGTGTGTGTGGGTGGATGGGTGTGTGTGTGTGGGTGTGTGTGTGGGTGTGTGTGTGTGTCTGTGTGTGTGTGTGGGTGGATGGGTGTGGGTGTGTGTGGGTGTGTGTGGTTGTGGGTGGATGGGTGTGTGTGTGTTTGGGTGTGTGTGGGTCTGTGTGTGTGTGTGGGTGTGTGTGTGGGTGGATGGGTGTGTGTGTGTGTGTGGGTGTGTGTGTGGGTGGATGGGTGTGTGTGTGTGTGTGTTAACCAAGACTTCAACCACTGTTCTCTCCAAGCAACTGTGACGTTTACCATGACCCCAGTATTTCAGTATCCGAGACATGATGCTCTCCGTGAGTCACTTTTATTCCATGTTCGGATGCCTTACCCAATATAGACTCCAACATTATAATTATTATTTTTAGTAGTGGGCAATCTAACAATTGTAATAGAAATGTTTTCGAGTCTATAATGGAGTAGTGGACAATCTACAAATTATAACGTGTATATGTTAGGGTCTATAGTGGAAAAGTCGACAATCTAAAAATTATAATTATAATGTTGGATAAAGCATGCGAACATCGAAGAAAAGTGGCCCAAGAAGAACGTTGGAAACTGACATTTTTGGGTCACATTAAACGTCTCAGTGATTGAAGTCATGGCTCCTGGGAAAACAGAGGCAGGGGCCAACAAGCACGAAGAAGGTCTCAGAACATTGCAGAGTCATTGGGTGTCTGTTTGCATGAGAGAGGTGAACTATAGCGTTCAATTGTTATGTTCTCCAGTGCGTTCTCTAGTCTCTAATTCTTTCTTCTAATTCTATGAGCGTCAAACAATACCCGTGTTTATTTATGGACTGCATGAGAGGGGGAACTGAGGAGGATTGGAGAAACATTTCGACCTCAGCCACAAAAAACCAATAACATTATTCCACAACTACGAGGGGGATTCACATGAAAACTTTAAAAGTGTGATAGGAATTACAATAACCATGCTGCCATTATCTTATAACCTGTCAAAATTGTTGTTAAGGATGCCAAGAGGGCTTAGCACGTGTAATCACGGTGCAGACGAACACGGTGAAGTCATAGGACAGCTTAAAGGTGGCCGCCCCACTTTTGACATACACAAAAGAGGAGCAGCCTTCCGCTATCCGTTTTTTTTTAATTAGTGAAGGCATGAAACGTATAGAAATTCATCGGTAATTGAAGGTCCATTATGGTGATCACGCTTTCAGTCCAGCAAGTGTATGAGGGAAATAGGAAGTTTGAAAGCAGAGTAACATCTGTAACAGATTGTTCATGACGGGTCGGCCACACCGAGGAGTGACCCCAGGGTCGATTTGTCTACAGAACTGATAACGTGAATTGTGTATCGATCCATTAAGATATCACTTCCATTCTCATATCGGTGATGGTAGATCAGCATAACCGTGTAGATAAGAGCGCTAGTTCTCAAACTTCCGGTGTGCTGATACTGAGGCAGCGCTGTTCATACCCTACACCGGTAAGTTGGACTAAAATGTTGACTTCTCGCCTATGACCCCGCCTGCACTGAGAGTTTGATAGGATACACAACTTTACTGAATGTTTACATAGACCCGGCAAGTGCACTGAAGGTTTCGGAAGATACTACAGAAGTGTCGAATATTTAGATACATACTGCAACATCCTGCACATGGCTGCTTAGCCTCACTTCCATATTTTGGGCCTTCCTTTCACCATAGGCTGTTCTTCCGAAAACCAGAAGAATGCAGTCTGTAGATGACATGCACACAGTGACCTTTCGATTCGGACTTTCCACGTAATGGATTTGCTATCCAAGCAATATTCCATTTCGTACCACTAGGACACTTTTCCCACCTTTGATGAAGCCAAAACTGGTTCTATATAGCATTTTTAGCACTCTCTTATACTGTTTATTTATGGAATGCAGACTATGTTCCTATATAATTATACTATTTATTTATGGAACCCAGACTACACGTTCCTATATGTTATTTTTTATGTGAACTATACTAGCTCTTTTATCGCTTCTTTACTTATTCAGTCGTGGAGATTTGTCCGCAAAAGACGAGCAATATCTCCGGCGGGCCTATTCTCGCTGGTAGCGTGATCCGCATAGTGGTAGGCAGGGAGATTTGCTCGCAACAGACGAGCAATATCTCTGGCGGGCCTACTCTCGTTGGTCGCGGGAGCCGCACGAGTCAGGCGGGGAGTCTGACGGTAGTACACGCTTACACAGGTCCAGACACTTGCGTTTGACAGGTGTACGCGAACAGTGGTTCGGGCGCGTATACGACCCTTACCTGCGGGATTTGGCTGAACGCCTCTAGGTCAAATCCCAAGGGTTTAGGGTCTGGTCAATCGCTCGTCTCCTGCTCGTGGTGGCGAGGTCTAGGAGGTTTGACGCTGAGTCGCCAGCGTCTGCAGCCTAACTCGTTCCAGACGTATTGGTTATCCATTCCTCAGGATCAAACGAGACAAGGGCGAGAGAAGGAACATGTCGTTTGGGTACCACATGTTCTATGAAGCTCTGCCCAAGCATTGTGATGGAATTTTGGCCAAATTCCAACTCACATAATTTGGTCTGTCAAGACTGCAAGGTGCCACTCACTGCAACATGTGTTTAGTGTTTAGATAGATATTGCACATGCCTTGAATGTTTAGGTAGCAGCTGCAACTAAACTATGGATGTTTAGATAGGTACACCACTCTGTCAAACAATTATATACATGCCACTCGAACACTGAGTCTTTAGAAAGACCATTCACGGACACTGTATATTTTTAGTGGGTTTTTATCTGTCTACACACAAGTACATGCATTCTTTCTACTCGTACCTTCACATTGCCATGAGATGGATAAGAGAAAACAAAGCAAGTGTTTCATCATTTTTCAACACGTGTGTGTACTGGTGTCACTAAGACACGAGGTGATAAACTAACCTGACACCGGGACACGAAAGGGGCGGAGTTATGTGGTCACATGACGCGCCCAGGTCAGAAGCTGGAAAACGGGTGCAAAGGAGACCGAGCTGGGACGTGAGACAAGAAGGTTGATTTCTGGGAGAGTCCTGGGTTTGAGAGCGTTTGGCGATGGTTGCAGTTGTTCAAGATGCAGTCAACAGTTGAAAAGTATTCTTGTTTAAGAAAGCTGTGAGTGAAGAAGCAGTACACCGAAGTTAACGACTGCCGATGGCCCAGTAAATGTCGACCGGCTGTGGCGAGAGAGCTGACCTCGTTTTGTGAACACTGTGAGTGGCGGAGAGAGAGACACGCCGTGCCACGTTGGTAACCAGTGTAATGTGAGTAACTAGAAACTATTATTAACAGTTAGCAGTCAATTGTAGAGTCTGTAGTGTGCAACAATAGCAAGGAATAAATAACGATTAGTGGTATCATGTATGCTCTATTGCTAGACAGTGGGTGTGTTGGTCATGCCCAGAACGCTAAAAGGTAAGATGCTGGCGGGATATGATAGCAACCACGGTGATAACTGTGCTACAATAAAGTTATCGTGTGCTCTGAGGACGCGTTTTGGACTTGTGTTGTGTGCACGAAAGATTCATACAGAGTGTAAGCGAGCCTGTTGTGATATTTCTAAAATCTTCTAAACCCTAGACCAAAACCAAGATGTCGGGCATGATGTGTGAGTCCGGCTCTTGGCTCTTCTATTGCCATGAGATGGATAAGAGAAAACAGAGCAAGTGTTTCATCATATGTCAACACGTGTGTTTGCTGGTGTCACTAAGACACGAGGTGATAAATTAACTCTGGCCTCTTCGTGTCCCGGCGTCGGGTTAGTTTATCACCTCGTGTCTTAGTGACACCAGCACACACACGTGTTGAAACATGATGAAACACTTACTCTGTTTTCTCTTATCCATCTCATGGCACACATCTAGTTCAGATACCGTATCTACACAGTCGATACAGGTGCGATATTTATCTCAACATTTAGTTGTATGTGTAATATATATCTAAACATTTATTCCAGGAGAGGTGCCCAACTAAACAGGCAGGCACGATTTCTAAACATTCATTGCAGGTGTGATGAGTGTGTATATTTAGTGCAGGTGTGTTATCTTTCTATACATTCAATGTAGATGTTGTACCTGTCTAAACATTCAGAACAGATATTGTATCTTTACATTCAATGTAATTGTGGTATATGTCTAAACATTCAGTGCAGGTGTGGTATTTAACTAAACATTCAATGCAGGTGTGGTATCTGTATAAACATTCCGTGCAGGTTTTGTATCTATCAGTGTAAGTGGGAAATCTCTATACTTTCACCGTGCCGACCTATCGCAGAACAGAATACTGTGATAACACTTTGACACAGTTGCGACCCCTGTCTTTGCTTGGCGATGTCTTTCAGTAAACTGTCATGTCCGGTTGGCTGCCTATGGCCACTGAACTGCTAAGGGTTTTCCGCAGTTCGACCACACATCTCTTATCGAGGCCGCTCTCCAGAAGGACTATGGTTGTGTCCCTAGCTACGAATGAGATGTGAGCTTCTCTCGTGTTAGATGTTGGTGTGTTACTGCCCTGTTGTTTGTTCCCGATGCTGATTTCCATTCAAGGTACTTCTTTAAAGGATGTTAATAATTTCTTGATTGGGCGTTTGTCACGACATATGCGCCATTTGATTTGGCCGTGTCGTATAAGGCAGACAACCCTACTATTTCCCCACCCGGTTCTCTGGAAAATTAACGCCCTTTAGTTGGCGTTCGAGATGATTCTAAAACATTGGCCGGGTGAACATGATTCACAGGCTGACAGCACATGGTTGTCGCATGCGCAGGTGATTAGGCCTCTCGGACAAAGACGGCAGTTGCTGGCTGTCAGGTCTCGTGAAGAGACGCCTTTTTGGTGCACCGTGTGTTTTCATTATGGAGAGCTGGGGCGACCGATGTCTCAAGGTTGTTAAAGAAACCTGACGTCTAGTTCTGCTGAGTTACAGCTACTCCGGTATGAAACGGTGTTCAGATATCTGAAGATATGTGTACCCTTTAGTTTATTTATCTTTGGTACTCGGTGACCCGATAGTGCTAAACGGTGTGTACTAACCGTGGCACGGGATAGTGGGGCATGTGTGAACAGACAACTGGCGTTGCCTGAAGTCAATACCTGTTGAAAGCGTTTATTGGCTAGCAGTGTAATACAGGGATATGTATTGCGTTAGCGGCGTTGGGGTTATTCACAGCTACTGTAGGTTGGGTTAAGTGGGTTCAGGACAAAGAGAGCTTTAATTTGAGGTCACACATGAACCAGCTTCCTGAAATCGAACGACGTCGATGCGGAATGACGTTACGAGGAGGAAACCGGAAGTAGTATAGGACGTAGCCTATACTAGGGCATGCGCGGTCTCGATCGACGCAGTTCTGCGAGGCGAATGTAGTGCGAAGATAGGTAGAGCTTACGGAGGTCGTTTCAAGGTCGTGACTTGAGTCGAAGGTCTTCGTCACCTGGTGGGGCGACCACTGGCTTTTCTTCTTGGCTTTCGTCTTATCTGTCTTATAGATAGTGTCCCTCAATGGAATGCCAGCTTAATATATAGTGGATTCTAGAGAGGTGGACCATGTGTGAGAATTGACCGACGGGACAGGGCTGTTATATAAGGGCAGTGACACCATTCTAAATGCTCCGGCCCTTGATGAGGGAGGGGAGAACGGGGTGTGGATCTTTGCTACATGGAGAGTTATTAAGACCTTGTATATACATTGGATTTGAATTTTGTACCGGAGGCAGGGTACTATATCTGCGCTGGCTGGTAATAGGGACGTGAACCAGGGAGATTGGTGGGAGTCAGGGGCGGGGTTCAGATGCTCATCAGCGGCCCTACTTCAGGGCCATTCTGCCTACCATTACTAATGATTCACTAACCCTATATTTCATGTAGATGTTTTGCAGGGTAGGCCGACACCTCAGTGACGAGTGACCAGCAACCTTGGCCCAAGCTATCCTCCAGTCCGAGGAAGATGAAGCGGGACACTTAGCATTCTGCCAGGTCCTAGACCCAGTTTCTTTCCGGCACCTGTGAGCAGCATATGAAGGGACCGGGACTCTCATGAGAAGAGTCCATTTGGTTGAGGAAGGAGGTGAGAGAGAGCTCGCTTATGGTAAGCTTGGTTCCAGATACTTTCACTGAGTGTTGTCTTCCACAGGTTCTACCTTCTTGAGTGAAGTCTTATCAGTTCGTGACGGGTCCAGTGATTGGGACCAGGCAAGTGCGAGTAGCGGACCTAGAACTCCAGTATGAATCATACCTGTAATGGTCACAAGAGATTACTACAGTGAAGGTTGAGTCCTGCTAACCCTTGGCCTTCGTCATTACAATGTACGTTCACTATATTCACGCTATCTGCCGATCGACTACACTCACGGCAAGTACCTTTGTGGAGTGATTGTGCCTTGTATCAGAACTATTGACAGATCCACGACCAGCTAGAACCAGATTACATTGACTTTTTGTGCCGGGCCATTTTGGCCTATGAATCCGCTGGAGTCTATAGACTATATCTCCAGCACCAACATCCCACATAATTACCTGAGAAGTTGCTCTCATATTTTTGACACTCTCTAGAACTCTGTAAGAGAGGGCAACTCTGAGTTCATATTGGGGCCAACCACAAGACCTGGAACATTTCGTCATCTGTGTGGAACACCAAGTTGGAGAATCACAGAATAGGTGTTCCGAAAATAGTCCAGGGCGACCAACCATTATCCATTCACCTGTGCGAAGACGAGAGCTGGATGGAAGACTAGCTACCTCCGGTGAGATCTGGTAGCAAGATTACCTGTAGCGTCTACTCGAAGCCTTTCCGGTGATGACTGCTCCATACTGAAGCTACTCCCAGGCTTACTGTCTTGAGATACCAACCAGTTAATAGGTCTATCTCATCATCATCATCCCCATCATCATCATCACCCACATTTGTACAATACACATTTCTGTTACCATATTGATGCCAGAGTTGGGTGTTGAGTCATGCAGTCAGGACGAGGTGTGAGAGGGTAGTATCCTTTGGTTGGTTGAACACTGAGATAGGTATTCAGAGACCGGTGGGGTAAAGTACACTGAGGTTACCTAGTCCCTGGCAGATCACCTCCCGTTAGTAAGGTGTGGCATCAGTTTCCCCTCACCCCAAGGAGTGCTGCTACAGTTGTGTTCTTTCAACTACGAAGTCTGCTTATAAACTGGAAAGTTTGCACATGAACTATGCAATCTAAGTATAAAGTAGGAAGTCTAGATGTGAACTAAGGAGAATGCATATGAATTAGGGAGCCTGCGTAGGAACCAGGAAATCTGAGTAGGAATTATGGGGTCTGTGTATGGACATAGGGAGTCATAATACACGTCACAGTGCCATACTACACAACCCAGCGCCATATCACACATTACATCGCCATATTACACTTCCCAGCGCCGTATTACACCTCCAAGCGCCATATTACACCTCCAAGCGCGATATTACACGATCAGCGCCATATTACACCTCCCGGGGCCATATTACATCTCCCAGCGCCATATTACACCTCCTAGCGGCTTTGGAAGAGCAAATCTAGAAGGCTGATTCCTGCAAGTAGACGTAGAGGCGGCGTAAACAAGGATAAACACATGAAGTTACATGCACACTGGCCCTGAACAAGTGGCAGAGGAACTGATAAAAGATCAAGAGTCTTCCTAGAAAATGTAACAAATCATGTTTAGGAATAACTTGAACGAGAATAAAGACAGCAAAGAATATCAAAATAAAAAACAAACGGACTTCAATAATAACCGGCGCTGCAGAAGCAGGTTGAACGTGGCCGAAGGTGTATGTTTTTTTAAAAATTATTATTATTGTGTTTTGTTTGTGCGCTCACTCGCTTTGAACTCAAATGTAGTCCACATACACTACTTCTAGTAATGTTTGGCTGAACTTTGCGTGTGGATTAGCTTTCCCTATTACCAGTGTCCCTCGCCATCAGGCGAACCCACTCCCACTTCAGAGGTACTTGTAATTAACGTCCAAAATTCAAAGACGAGAGGTCAACATTTCAGTCCAAATTTCAGGTGTAGGGGTTGAACCCCTTACCTCGGCATCAGCACACCGGATTTAAGAGCACGCACGCTTATCCATTCGGCCATGTTGACCTACAGGGCGAATCATGACTGCCCTCGCATATCGGCATAGCACATGATGATGATAAATATTGACCTTACACAGGCCTGACAAAAATAGGTTAGAAATCATTTTAATTAACACTGCAATAAATGGGCGGACATATTCATTTCAATTGATGAGAAATAGAAAATTATGTTATAAAATTATCATACTGTTAAAATAAAGCCAATAGCTTTGAAAATAACTTAAAATTTCTATCTCGCGTTTATGAAACCTATTACTGTCATTAAATTTCTTTAAAATCTTGTAAAACATTTAAGATATTAGAATTACTATATCACATAATATAATTCTTAACTTTTCGTAGTATTCCTTGTAAAAACTGATTGTTGTTATGTCCCTTTCCATTATTGTAATTACACGTTTTCCTTTCAATGTGGTTGTTAATGTGTCTGGCAGGACAATGTGTCTGATAGGACGATGTGTCTGGCATGACAATGTGTCTGATAGGACGATGTGTCTGGCAGGACAATGTGTCTGATAGGACGATGTGTCTGGTAGTGCAATGAGTCTGATATGACAATTAAATCGTTCTGTTACAGACAACCGTTACTTTAACTCTTTCTGTTACAGACAGCGGTTACTTTAACTCTTTCTGTTACACCGCCGTTACTTTAACTCTTTCTGCTACAGACAGCAGTTACTTTACCTCTTTCTGCTACAGGCAGCCATTACTTTAACTCTTTCTGTTACATACATAAGTTACTTTAGCTCTTTCTGTTACATACATAAGTTACTTTAACTCTTTCTGCTACAGACAGCAGTTACTTTACCTCTTTCTGCTACAGGCAGCCATTACTTTAACTCTTTCTGCTACAGACAGCGGTTACTTTAACTCTTTCTGTTACAGACAGACGTTACTTTAACTCTTTCTGTTACAGACATAAGTTACTTTAACGCTTTCTGTTACAGACAGCTGTTATTTAGTTGTGTTCTGTAGCTGTTCTGTAGTTTGATTCAGAGGCTGATTTGCATTCAAGGTACTTCTTTAAAGGATTTTAATAATTTCTTGATTGGACGTTGCGTTCTTTCAACTACGAAGTCTGCGTATAAACTGGAAAGTTTGCACATGAACTATGCAATCTAAGTATAAAGTAGGAAGTCTAGATGTGAACTAAGAATAATGTATATGAACTAGGGAGCCTGCGTAGGAACTAGGAAATCTGAGTAGAAACTATGAGGTCTGTGTATGGACATAGGGAGTCATAATACACTTCACAGCGACATATCACACGTCATAACGTCATATTACACGTCCCAGCGCTATAATGCACGTTACAGCGCCATATTACACGTCCCAGCGCCATATTACACGTCCCAGCGCCATATTACACTTCCAAGCCTCTTTGGAAGATCAATTCTAGAATGCTGATTCCTGCAAGTAGACGTAGAGGCCTAGCAAACAAGGATAAACACATGACGTTACATGCACACTGGCCCTGAACAAGTGGCAGGGGAACTGATAAAAGATCAAGAGTCTTCCTAGAAAATATAACCTGTTAAGGATTAACTTAAACGAGAACAAAGACATCAAAGAATATCAAAATAAAAAACAAACTGACCTCAATTATAACAGACGCAGCAAGGGTACCATATCGCCACTCCCAATGTTTTGGACACGTTATGAGAAGAAATACTTTGGATAACATAGTGACAACTGGCAAGTTTGAGGTGAAAAAACAAGGTTGAGGTAGAGAAGTAAACAGCTGCATGGCTTGGCCACGTGATATAGTCGAGATAAAACCACAGAGCTGATCCACGACTCTGGTGATCGTGTGAGATGGCGAAAAAAATTTTTTTCGCTCGCTTTTGAACCGTCTCCCTGGCCGAGGTTATGCGACTTTCTCTGTTATCCCGTATACTCTCGTGAGTAACGTGACGACTGCGAGAATCGGTAGCGGTTCTAACCGTGTCGATAACTTAGGGGGATGTGAGCAGGTCGCTCAGAAAGCAATGGCAAACTACTGAGCGTAAGCTTGCCAAGAAATCAACAATCAGCTAAAAGATGCTGATGTTGATAGCGATGTCCTGTAAGTAAAGGATATGCAAACATTTTTTTACAACTCAAGCGTAGTCCATATACACTATTTCTAGTAGTGATGGACTGAATTTTGTGTTGAATTAGATTTCCCTATTAACAGTGTCCCTCACCATCAGGCGAACCCACTCCGACTTAAGACGTATTTGTAATTTACGTCCCCAATTCAATGACGATAGGTCAACATTGTGGACAAAATGTCAGGTGCAGGGGTTGAACCCTTACCTCGGCATCAGTGCACCGGATGCTTAAGTACACGCACTAGTATCCATTCGGCCATGCTGACCTACATGGCGAATCACGACCGACCTCGCAAATCGGCGTAGCACCTGATGATGATAAATATTGACCTTATACAGGCCTGACAAAAATAATTGCATGCATTGTATTTCGGTAATAAATGGCTAAACAAAACATCACATGTTACATTGACGAGAAACAGAAAATTAAGTTATAAAATTATCATGCAATTTAAATAAAGCCAAAAAATTTTATACAAACTTTAAAGGCAACTTAAAATTTGTAACGCCATTTGATAAGAATTAATATTTTCATAATAGATTATTAAAATCTTTTAAACAGTTAAGAAGATTAGAATGACTAAATCACATAATATAATTCTCAAATTTTCGTAATATCCGTTGTAATAACTGATTGTTGTTATGTCCCTTTCCACTATTTTAATTACACGATTTCCTTTCAATGTGGTAGGACAATCCGTCTGGTATGGCAATGAGTCTGGTATGGCAATGAGTCTGATATGACAATTAAATCGTTCTGTTAAAGACAGCCGTTACTTTAACTCTTTCTGTTACACACCCGTTACTTTAACTCTGTCTGTTAAAGACAGCGGTTACTTTAACTCTTTCTGTTACAGAAAGCGGTTACTTTAACTCTTTCTGTTACAGACAGCCGTTACTTTAACTCTTTCTGTTACAGACAAAAAGTGACTTTAACTCTTTTTTGTTACAGACAGCAAGTTACTTTAACTCTTTCTGTTACAGACAGCCGTTACTTTAACTCTTTCTGTTACAGACAGCCGTTAAACTCTTTCTGTTACACTTCCGTTACTTTAACTCTTTCTGTTAAAGACAGCGGCTACTTTAACTCTTTCTGTTACAGAAAGCGGTTAATTTAACTTTCTGTTACAGACCACCGTTTTTAACTCTTTCTGTTACAGACAAAAAGTGACTTTAACTGTTTTTGTTACAGACAGAAAGCTACTTTAACTCTTTATGTAGCAGACAGTCGTTACTTTAACTCTTTCTGTTACAGACAGTCGTTACTTTAACTCTTTCTGTTACAGACAGCCTTTACTTTAACTATTTCTGTTAGAGACAGAAAGTGATTTTAACTCTTTTTGTTACAGACAGAAAGTTACTTTAACTCTTTCTGTTACAGACAGCCGATACTTTAACTCTTTCTGTTACAGACAGCCGTTACTTTAACTCTTTCTGTTACACATCCCTTACTTTAACTCTTTCTATTACAGAAAGCGGTTACTTTAACTCTTTCTATTACAGAAAGCGGTTACTTTAACTCTTTATGTTACAGACAACCGTTTCTTTCACTCTTTCTGTTACAGACAGCCGTTACTTTAACTCTTTCTGTTACAGACAGAAAGTGACTTTAACTCTTTTGTTACAGATAGAAAGTGACTTTAACGCTTTCTGTTACAGACAGTCGTTACTTTAACTCTTTCTGTTACAGACAGCCGTTACTTTAACTCTTTCTGTTACATACAGCCGTTACTTTAACTCTTTCTGTTACAGACATAAGTTACTTTAACACTTTCTGTTACTGTCATTCGTTACTTTTACTTGTTCTGTTACAGTCCGCCGTTAAATAACCTTAAAACACGTGAATAGCTTCACAGGAAAATTAGGAAACTCTCAAAGAAGCAAAAGAAGCTTGGCCTGAGGAAAATTGCAAGGAAATTGAAAACCAACACAACACCCAGAATACCAAACTAATGCACAAATGAATTAATGACATCTTTAATAAAAGAACACGGACATCAATGGGTTACCTAAAATCTAAAGTTGGAAAAATCATATTAGAAACAGATCAGATTTCACATGCGAGGTCAGATTATGTGAATGACATTTATGATGATTTGAGTTGAGTTAAGAACCGACATCACTGCACTCTGGACATTCCCATACGTGCTCCGTCCCCTCATTCAACAGCCAGCGAAGAGTCATACTACTAATCGTTCCCGCCGCTGTCTGATTAAAAGTTCTCATGGTCTTCCCTCTCAGTTTTGGGATTCTTCCAGAACCCCTGCCGATCCCCCGCAATCTCATTCTTTCCACATGTGGGTTCTCAATCTGTTCCTTTGCCTTTTCCACCTGTTCCCACAAGCGCTTGACCCATCCTTCTTGTCCATAGGCAAACTACCACCAAGAGGTGCATTCCCTGCTAGCCTATCATCCTGTTCATTCCTCCGTACCCCCGCATAGCCAGGGCAAAATATCCATACAATTCTCACAATCTGTGACCTCTAAAGCAACGAGAGCCATTCCACACGAAACATTCTTTTCTCCACATTACTAAGCATACTCCTTGAATCCGTAATGAATACAACGTGTGTTGCAGTGGTCTCCTCTAGCCACCGGAATGCCTCTGTTACTGCCTCCACCTCCATTCTCATGCTGGAGGTCGTAGTCTCATATGCCAGACTCTCCTTGTACAAGACTCGTCCATTAGCCTTTGCAATAAAGCCCCAGCCACAACGCCTGCTTCTCACCACTGACCCATCGGTGTAGATGACTATGTCACCTTGATGTGTGTTGCTCTGGATCAGCTGTTGCACTTAAAGCTCAGTGCGGCCCACTGCCCATTCTTCGCACTCACGGCCCAGTGTTATTATGACATTGTGCCAGTATGTAATGTCTTTCGTAACTTCAACCCACTCTCTTTCACGATTGATTGTCTCTAGATCACACACTTGTCGTATAAAAAGTTATGCCTGTGCCATCCAGGACCTGCCTCGTCTTAGTGTATGACCCTTGACCATATCCATGGCTGCATGCAGCGGGTGATTCCTATCTGCAGCAACTCTCAGGTATCATTTGGCCTGAAGGACCCTATGCCTGTCCGTCATTGTTGGTAGCGGCAGGATATGCCTTATGCATATAATTAGTGTGTCCTATGTGCACCACGAGATTAACCGCATGGTTTATTAGAGCGCATGTTATAGTTAGCGAGAGAGTTAATTTATGTCGATTTGTATATGAGCTGTGTGAAGAGAGGCGACCACTGTATTTATTTCGACAGGCCGTTACCGCCTTGTCAAGAGTGTGTGAATATCAGGCTTGCCTGAATAAAAGTATTTGAATCTCATCCATGCAAGCGAGGTTTTTCTTTGAGGTATGGATGAAGTAGCGAGAGTGCCTGTGTACAATGCAGGATGTTGACAGCTATTTATCTGTATACTTAATGGGCCCGGCGATCTGCTAACTCGCATTACTTCGGTTTTGGCTGTGTTTATACTCGTATTGTATCTGCTGCAGGTTGAACTCAGATTATTAATATGATGTTGTAGTCTGCCCTAATTGATGTAAAACAGGCACTGATCGTCTGCAAATAGAAGTTCATTTATTTCCTGTGGATCAGTTGTTTCACACAGCAATAAGCAACATAATATGCCATTGTCACTTACCAATATTAACTTAATAAAAACAGTAACAGTCTTCCACTTATCATTAACAAGTTGTATCTTCACTTCAGAGTGGTTCAAATCCTACATCTATTGTGTCTTAGAGTTAAGTTTTATCTTCATTCTGTATACTTCAGAGTGGTTCAAATCCTACATCTATTTTATCCGATGCATATACTCTATAGAGTGATTAAATTCCTACATCTATTCTATCTTATGAATATCTATTATATCTTATGAATATACTCTACAGTGTGGTTCAGATCCTTCATCTATTGTATCTTAGAGTCAAGTTTTATCTTCATTGTGTATACTTCAGAGTGGCTCAAATCCTACTCTATCTCATGTATATACTCTTCAGAGTGGTTCAGATCCTTCATCTATTGTATCATAAAGTCAAGTTTTATCTTCATTCTGTATACGTCAGAGTGGCTCAAACCCTAAATCTATTCTATCTTATGTTTTGAGATTTTATTTCTCTTTTGAATGTGTCTAGGAGTCTAGGTGGTGGAAATAAAACATAATTTTCTTCCATTATCTACTATTTAGGTTCAAAACTGCACCCCAAAATCAAAAACAAAAATTGTTGCTGTGCAGTTATCTTTTCCCTTCTTAATGACAGCTAAAATCTATCCGCTAATTGCCACAAAACAAC
The DNA here is from genome assembly GCA_014155875.1 of Cepaea nemoralis. Classification (NCBI taxonomy): domain Eukaryota; kingdom Metazoa; phylum Mollusca; class Gastropoda; order Stylommatophora; family Helicidae; genus Cepaea; species Cepaea nemoralis. Next base: position 181,300 of record JACEFZ010020345.1, read on the forward strand.
AAGTGTCTTTAGCATTTTGTTGTATTCTTGTCAATGCTGCATACAACGTTCACCGATGAATACAATTTGGTTTTGTCACATTCCGGACAAGCTGTTTATGACATCTGTCTGTGAAAATGTTCTTTTAGTCTCCAATGCATGACATGCCTTTGCTAAACTACTCTAATGAGTTGTTTTCATTTTTCTTGGAAGGAGCCTAGATCTGCAATTGTGTTTCCTTTTATGGTGGGCACTGTTGTCTCTAGATTCTGTTGGCTGCCATGGAGTATGACATCTAAGGCTGTTTCATCCAGCACAGAATAAACATTTCTGAGCTGCATCTGGTACAGTCTTAAATTATATGTTCTGTACAGTCTTAAATTATATGTTATGTACAGTCTTAAATTATATGTTATGTACAGTCTTAAATTATATGTTATGTACAGTCTTAAATTATATGTTCTCTACAGTCTTACAGTATCTGTTCTGTACAGTCTTACAGTATATGTTATGTACAGTCTTACAGTATCTGTTCTGTACAGTCTTACAGTATATGTTATGTACAGTCTTACAGTATATGGTATGTACAGTCTTACAGTATCTGTTCTGTACAGTCTTACAGTATCTGTTCTGTACAGTCTTACAGTATCTGTTCTGTACAGTCTTACAGTATATGTTATGTACAGTCTTACAGTATCTGTTCTGTACAGTCTTACAGTATCTGTTCTGTACAGTCTTACAGTATCTGTTCTGTACAGTCTTACAGTATCTGTTCTGTACAGTCTTACAGTATCTGTTCTGTACAATGTTACAGTATCTGTTCTGTACAATCTTACAGTATCTGTTATATACAGTCTTACAGTATCTGTTCTGTACAATGTTACAGTATCTGTTCTGTACAGTCTTACAGTATCCGTTCTGTACAGTCTTACAGTAACCGTTCTGTACAATCTTACAGTATATGTTATGTACAGTCTTACAGTATCTGTTATGTACAGTCTTACAGTATCTGTTCTGTACAGTCTTACAGTATATGTTCTGTACAGTCTTACAGTATCTGTTCTGTACAGTCTTACAGTATCTGTTCTGTACAGTCTTACAGTATCTGTTCTGTACAGTCTTACAGTATCTGTTCTGTACAGTCTTACAGTATCTGTTCTGTACAGTCTTACAGTATCTGTTCTGTACAGTCTTACAGTATCTGTTCTGTACAATCTTACAGTATCTGTTCTGTACAATCTTACAGTATCTGTTCTGTACAATCTTACAATATCTGTTCTGTACAATCTTACAGTATCTGTTCTGTACAATCTTACAGTATCTGGTCGTAGTCTATAAAGGTTTTGGTTTGGTTGTTGGGATAATTTTGCGAACTGTTGTTGGTAACCTGCAGTATCTAAAGAGAATTGTTGGAGAATGCGTTGCTTTAAGTAATCATAATCTTTTCTCATTTCCTGTGGCACTGTCTCTATTACTTTCAAAGGTTCCAGAGCTAAGTTTCTCATTAAAATAAATGACAAATCTGATTTTATGATCTTATGGTAGGACATTAGACACTAAAAATTTTCCAGGTATGCACTGATGGAATCTCCTGAGCAGAATGCCTTGACGAGGCCTTTATACTTGTTATATTTCTGTTCCTCCTCTTTGCTTCTCGGTTTATTTACAGATATTTCTACGTTGGAATCGATTTCCATCTTTTTTAGTTTTATTTGTGTATGGGCATTCAATTGGGCTTGTTTGGCCGCCGCCTCAAGCTCTAATTGTTTCTCTTGAGCCTGCAATTGCATTTTCTTCTCTTCAGCTTGTAGTTGCATCTGCATCTTTTCCCGTTCTGATTGCATCTTTTTCTCTTCTGCCTCAATTTGCATCTTCTTTTCTTCTGCTTGCACTTGCCTTTGTTTTTCTTCTCGTTCTATCGCTCTTTCTTCACGGGCAATGTTCTCTGCGTGCGTCTTCTGTGCCCATTCTGACAGTTTGTCTTCTTTATAACCTAATTTCATACCTTGCTCAATACATTTATCTAAAGTAGACATCTTGACTTTTACTTGTTGGTAATGTTACTGAAGTTAAATCCCTTAGAAAAATGTTGGGGAGTAGAAAATTTAGTTATCTCCCTTAATTATTGCATGCGCAAATACAAATGCAAAGTTATGTTGGTTACAAGGTCATGAATATACATACAAATCAATGCAAAGCAAAATGATACATGGATGGATGGTGATAAGTACCGCTTAGGGTTGCAATGGGCATGATATGAAACTTATCTTATAATCCCAGAACTTGCGAATGTTGTCTTGTACTCTCGCCACTGTTGGATAGATTGCATAGGTTACACACCTCACAATTCGCGGAACAATCTGCTCGTAGAATGAGAAAACATTAGTAACAGTCAAAAAATGTCACAGTCATGTCAAAATAGTTTATAGTAATAACATCATTGAGAGACTAGCTGCAGAGGGACTCATATTAATACTAGTTGATCACTAGATAGATGCAAATTTGTTAAACTTCTTCAAACATCAATTTGATATGATTAATTTACTATTTTACTTGGCAATAAATAGCCGTCTATATGTAAAGCCCATGCCAAAATCGGAGATTAGCCCCCAAAAAGCCTGTCAGCGTGTTGGATGTCTAGGTATGTGAGCTCGGGCTCACACAGGCAACAATAACTCCGTTAAATATAATATCTAACATTTATTGTATTTCAATATACAGTGCGTTGGCGCAGTGGGTTTAACACGCCCGCACTGAGTTGCATATCACAGAGGTTTAACATCATCACACAGTTTAACATCATCAAACATTCTAAGCAAACTATCTAGCATATATCTATGAACCCCAAATACACATGGGTCTAAACTATTGAGTCCCTCTAAGGCAGGCCCTGTTGCCTCTTCGATGTCCCGTCTCTCTCTGCCGATTCACACGTGTCGCAATCCCACACGGGTGGTAACTCTGTTCGAGTTCCTCGTGGACCCCGCAATAGGCGGGCCACATCAGTGTCCACGGGACAGTGGACTCACTGACCAGTCCTTCGAGAAGGTTCTGGAATACTCTGGCCTTCGAGGGTCTTACTTCTTTCCCTTGGGCGGGAGTTGTAGCCCTTGGCTAATATCTATTACCTAATGTTTGGTTTACCGGATAATGTGGATAATGTGAGGCTGTGACACAGTCTTACAGTATCTGGTCTGTACAGTCTTACAGTATCTGGTCTGTACAGTCTTACAGTATCTGGTCTGTACAGTCTTACAGTATCTGGTCTGTACAGTCTTACAGTATATGTTCTGTACAGTCTTACAGTATATGTTATGTACAGTCTTACAGTATCTGTTTTGTACATTGTTACAGTATCTGTTCTTTAAAACTACAACTAGCGTTTGAGTCGACTACTGTTAGAGTTCACTCCTGTTCAAGTTTACTACTGTTATGTTGAGTGGCGTTCGTGGGGAGTACAGTAATGTGTGGAGGATTATAGAATAACTATCAGCTAAGTTATATGCTGAGAAAATGACCTTGGTGATGACTGGGGAAGAGAGAAGAATAAGTCATATCCCTTGTTGGACACGAGCAGAAAGAAGTAATTTACGAATGTTCGACCCATAAACCCAGTTGCATCCTGGCAGAATGGCTTTTGACGTGAGCAATTACACAATGGTTTGTATAAGTGGGGTATGTCTTATGACGTTGATAATTACAATGTGGTGTGTACAAGTGAGGTATGTCTTACGCTTGGGTAATTACATTATGGTTTCATAAGTGTCGTATGGCTTATAACAGGGGTCACCAAACTACGGCCCGCGGTCCGGATCCGGCCGGCGATGTCATTTCATCCGGCCCGCCGATGGTACTCGAACTTGCTTGATATAACGTATGGAGCACGAGAGGTTGTGATGCAATTTAACTATAAATACTATGTTTAGAGTAATAGTTAATATTCACACGTGCGGAGACCTCCTGGCTGCTATGTGTCTTAAATTTACTGTTTTCAATTACAAATTATTGTATCTAGATTTTCTTGTTTATTGTAATGTTTGTTTATTTCGCATCATCCCAAGTACTTCCCTGGCTCGTCTGGGGTTGATAGAAACAAGGCGGCATAAAATTTGCAGTGATGAATTATGATCGTAAATTCTTTCAGAAGAAGTAAATGGAAGAAGTAAACAACCACTTGTGTAAGTTAGGTAAAGAAAGCACACTTTGGAGTTAGGACGGAAAGTCGACCATGTATATTTAGACCCAAATTCGAGAGAATGGCTCAGAGCTAGCAAGATGTCAACATACATGGTTTGTTCGTAAGTAGTTAGTGTTATGATCATTGATAAGGATGCAACAGAGATAATGATCGACGGTTGGGGAATTATCTTGACATTCTGATAATTAAATATATATATGTATATATATATATATATATATATATATATATATATATATATATATATATATATATATATATATATATTTGGACACGCCAATGAACAGCTAATATTATACGTATGCTTATTAACATGGCACCGGCCCTCCCATCAACATGGGGACAATGACCTTTTTCTATGACGTGACAAATCTAAATTTGTAGATTGAATGAAAAGAAATGTCAGCCTTCCTCAAGTCATTTAATGTTCATTGAAATTGCTCCTGTTACTACTGCCGGACAGTATTCTGGCAAGGTAAGTGAACTACAAGTGTGAATAGAGGCAATAAAGTAGCAAACATAGAATAAAAATACCATAGAATCTTCGTATATATTTTTTTTTGCATATCTCTTACAGGACGTTGCAGGCAACATCAGCATTTTTCAGCTGCTGTCGATGTACTAGGCAAGATTACGCTCATTAGTTTGCCAATGCTTTCTGAGCGACCGGCACACGTACCCTGTAAGTTACCGAAGCGGTGAGGACCGCTACCGATTCTCGCGCAGGTTATTCGTGTTATTATGAAAATATTATCTCCAGCTCAGAAGAATTTCCCAGTAAAAGTGTTAATCGAGCTGGTGTCTAGGCCAGTGGTTTTCAACCTTTCTGCTGGAGCAGATCCTTACGCAAATGTGTACGTTTCTCTAGGAGCTATGTGCGATGATCCAAGTGTCTGTGCTACATCTATATATATATAAAATCTTTGTGTGTATGTATGTATGTATGTATGTATGTATGTATGTATGTATGTATGTATGTATGTATGTATGTATGTATGTATGTATGTCCGTCCTTTATGCGTTCGCGAACGGTCCAACCGATTGAGATGAAATTTTCTACACGTTTTCCTTTCATTCCTGTGCAACCAACTGTGATAGTTTTATCTATCAGCTATCAGCTATTACCTTCCTAAAATTTAATTTTGTAATTACATGACTGAACATAAGAAAATGTAAAAATATATGACAAAAAAGGGATATAACTTTTAGTACCATTGTTATATCTTAAGTTACGTCCCCTGGCTATAGATTAAATGAGTTGATTGACGATGAATTAAATGAGATGCTCCACATAGATAGATAGATAGATAGATAGATAGATAGATAGATAGATAGATAGATAGATAGATAGATAGATAGATACATAGATAGATAGATACATAGATACATAGATAGATCCCCGCCAGAGCCTGGGCGAAGCCGGGCCGGGCAGCTAATATTTATCAAGGGGACTTAACATAAGAAAAGTTATTTCAAGGGTCATAACTTTTAATAACATCACTATTATTTTATGTATAGATTGTTGCATTGTTTTCACAGATTTATAAACTCTTTTCTATAGTTATTTACAGGCATATGAGTTATAATATATAGTGATATAATCTTTAAGGCATTTTCATAATAATTATCATAAAAGTAATGCATCTATTTAAATAGTGAAAATTTTCTAACACATCTTTTTATGTTTTTAAAACCAGTGTTCATTAAAAATAATGGATTTATTTTAGATACGTCAGAATTTTACTTTTTTTCGGAGTGGAACTTTTGAAGTAATCGAAGCATTTGTTTTTTTCGTTCGCTTGGCAGAGAGAAGGTCAGTACACAATTAAATGGGTATATTCTCGATTTTGTTTTTGTTTTAAAAAAAAAGTTGGCCGCGTGTGTGTCAACATCACATTTTTCATTCAATGTTGTGGGTGTGCATACCTTATGCATACCTTACACGCAGCACGCCTGTTAAAATGCAGGTTGTTTTTTTTTTTTTGTCTAAAAAAAGAAGAAGCCTATCCTTTGAAGTACCCAGC
>JACEFZ010020345.1:190000-213033 GCA_014155875.1 Cepaea nemoralis
GAACACCTGCACGTTTCTTCACATTTTATCCGCAGTATTCTAACTATTTATTTAAGTTCAACAACCAAACTTTAATGACTGTGATTGACATCCGTATATGTATGTTGTGGGACAGATTCATGTCTTCAACAGTATTACTTGCCTTGTATATTTACTGTTTTGTCTATGCAATGCAATCATTACATTACTCGTGGTGTAATGACATATTTAACAGTAGTTCCACAAGCAGTAAAGTTGAAGTAACAGATTACAATTAAGTATTTTACTTTTGACCACCGGACGCTAATGCATATGCTGGGGGGAGGATCTGAGCACCTATGGACATGTCCGGAGTGCAACGAAGATACCCCAACTGATAACTGATAACTGATTTTACTTTTGAGCTTCTACAACCACGTATGTTCTCCAGCATTCGGTTGTCGAATACATAGTTAGTTAGTTAGTTATCAGTTGGGGTATCTTCGTTGCACTCCGGACATGTCCATAGGTGCTCAGATCCTCCTCCCAGCATATGCATCAGCGTCCGGTGGCTAATAGTGCCAGTTCTGTGTTGGTTGACGAGGCGCTTTGTGCTTTGTTTTCCCGATGTACCTCTCGCGTCTGGCTGTGCCGATTCTTACTCCCAGGTCTTTCATCCTGGAAAGCGATGTGGAATCACTAGTAGTGTATCAGGGAACCCAGACACATATTATGCAACCAGAATCTGGAGGCTGATGGCGGCTGATGGTTTTATGAAGGAAATATGGGGGTATTTTTGGGGGAAAATTGTCGACTCGGTAAATTTTTTGGCGGCGTGTGGGAACGGTTTTTTGACGGGTGTGAAAGTAATTAAGGTAAAAGTAATTGGTTCTAGAAAGCGAGGTTGTTAGTACGGATGAGTGGGTAGTACTGGAAATAGAAAGAGAGGGTGTGATGGGTCGTGGTTTCTACTCATGGGTTGGATATATGGTGGTGGCGTAGACATAATGTATTAGTATGCGTGGTGTAGTAATGTATAAACAAGGGTGTGATGAGCCGTGGTTATACTCGACGAAGTAAGAGGTGTAGATGGTTACTATCATCTGAACAGTGTGATAGTAGTGTCTAAGTGAAAGTAAAGGGTGGTATGTAACTTATTCACTATCATCATTACAAAGGAAATCTTATAAAGTTATAATGGGTGTCATTTGATGGTAAGGGGGGTATTAGTGATCAAGTAGGAGTGATATAGGGGTGGTCATAAATGTAATAAGAGGTGTTCGCAGTTACACACTGGTCAACCAGTGGTCAAGCAATGGTCAAGTAGGGTCAAGTAGTCAAGTAAGGAAATTTTAGGGAAAAGTGATTGTAATGAGATGGTGATGATTAAAGAGTGGTAAATTAGAGGTCAAGCAGTGGTCAAGCAGTGGTCAAGTAAGGAAAATTTTAGAGAAAATTGGTCGTAGTGACATGGTAATGCTTAAATTAGTGGTAAATTAGTGGTCAAGTAGTGGTCAAGTAGTGGTCAAGCAGTGGTCAAGCGGTGGTTAAGTGAGGAAAATTTTAGGGAAATTTTAGGGAAAAGTGATTGTAATGATATGGTGATGATTAAAGAGTGGTAAATTAGTGGTCAAGCAGTGGTCAAGCAGTGGTCAAGTGGTCAAGTGAATAAATTTTAGGGGAAAAGTAGTTGTAGCGACATGGTAATGTTTAAATGAGTGGTAAATTAGTGGTCAAGTAGTGGTCAAGCAGTGGTCAAGTAGTGGTCAAGTGGTCGAGTGACCACTTAAATTGTAGAGGACGATGTGCCTAAGATTATAGTAGTGATTAAAGTGATCGATGACGTGGTCAAGCAGTGGTCAAGTAGTCAAGTAAGGAAATTGTAGGGGAAAGTACGTATAGTGCAATGGTGGTGGGTAAAGTGAGGAAGAATCAATAGTAGTGATAATAGTACTACCAATATTAGCGACAAGAATATTAGCTGGTACGTTGTTATTATACTATATTTTTGTGGGGTGTGTAAAAATCATACAAAGAGGGTCATACAAACACAAAGACAGCCAAGTACACACATGTACACACTTGATACATTTGTACATACATACACATAAAGACAGACAAGCACACAAAAACACACCCATACCATTACTACTGGTACCACAACTATACAGACACTCACCCATAAACAAGAAACACTCAAAGAACAATACAAAGACACAGACACAAATTGTACCATAACAGCAAGACGTACAGACAACCCATACCATTACTACTGTCACTATCAACAGATATACACATGTGCAGAGACAGCACAGACACACTCGTACCATTACTACTGGTACCACAACCAGTACAGATACACTCACCCATAAACAAATCGTGGCCCTACAAGAATATCACAAACCACATACCCCTTTGTGGTAAAGAACGCGGATGTCCGAGAAGCCCCTACGTCATCAACCCCATATGCAAAAGTCATTAAGTGGTAGCATGAGTCATCGGTGTGTAGGGAAGCAGGCGGGCGTGAGAATAGCTTGTCTTCAAAAACTGCCACGTCAGCTACGTCGTGTGCAGAACCCAGTGGTATAAAATAGACGGCGTCTCTGTGAAGCTCAGTACCAGTTCACGTGCTGACTTGGGTATCTACAGAGTATTTGTGTACAAGGCGGTGTGAGCAGTGTTCGTGTAGTAACCAGATATTGTTCACGTACTGACTTGGGTAGCTACAGCAGTGAAACTTGGTGTGAGCATTGTTCGTGTAGTAACCTCGCATAGTGTAGTAAGCAGATATATTTCACATAGTGACTTGGCTAGCTACAGCAGTGAAACTTGGTGTGAGCCTTATTCGTGTCGTTGGCCTCTGATAAAACAGTGAAACATTGTATACATCAGAACTTTTTGGTGTTGTAAGACAGAAAGAAAGAAAAAAAATTTAAAAAAAATTTTAAAAAAAACAAAAAAAACCAGTTTATCAATATGGCCACCAGATCTACTTTCACGTGTTCAGTGTGCGACAAAGACTTCCGTGATGGGAATAATCTTAATCGTCACATTCGGACCATTCACGATACGAAATCATACTTATGTCATATCTGTGGACAACTTTTCAACAGAAAAGACAATCTACAAAAACATGCGAATACGTCATCACCACGTATGGATACATCAGAACCAGAGACAACTACCTCTTCACCATCAGAGACAACACCACAACAACCTCGACGACACCACCAACTGAAACCAATATAACTAACAGTCAGATACAACCAGACGAGAATATTCTTGAACAACTGGTAGAAGACGAAGTGAGCCATCTTAGCAGCCGGAGAACCAGAGACACTACACATCCTTCCATCGGATATTCAACAAATATATAGAGAAAATTGGGAAGCTATCAGGACACATCACAAGATTAACAAGTATTTATCGACATACACCTTCTTTATTAGCCCGGAGATACAATACCCTATCAAATGGACAGATACGTTGTATAAGATTTTCAATGCTCAAATTAGTCGCTTTAAGATCAACTTTAGCTTTCATCTAGTGTTACGACATAGAGAAACACAAGATCTTAGATTCTATCATGCATCATTTAACAATTCTTCTGTTTTAGAATTTCCAGCGCTAATAAATAACAGATACGACTTTGACGCCTTCCTTACAACAGTACACGAACATGACATTCATTCCTATGCCATCCAACAACGTACAGACACCAAATATACACTAGAGACAGTAGCTGGCATATGTTTTTACCTCTTTCATATGCCCGAGTTCCCGATAGTTTGATGTCTAGGTCATCCCCCAACTACATTGTTTTATATTTTTGTCACTAAGCATGTATGTCATTGATGTTTTCTTATATCACTAAACTATTTTCATGAATAATACATTCTTTGATATATTGAAACCAAGATTTTTGTTGATTTTCTTTAGTGGTTTTGTTTTTACTTCTTGTTCCGAGAGACATCAACACTGACAGACAATGAAATAAAGACACATACTGAAATGTATTATGTATTTATTCAACTGATGCTTGCAACCAAGTATAGAAATTACACCATCCACCTCGCAGTATCCAATGATGTAGTTTATCAGTCATATACGTACCGACAGATGTAGCGAAGCTTTCCTCCAGGTCCTGGACATTCACGTCTGTATTGTAAGAATTATTAACCAGATGCATACCCAGACGCATACCAAGTGTAAAAACCATCATTATTCTCCCATAGTTGATGACGTTATCGGCAAAGACTTCGTCAGCAATTGAAACAAAGACCGGGAAAACCTGTTCGGGGTTGATACAGACTTCTAGTCTCGTGAATAACACATCGTGTTGGTTGGCTATCTGACGTACTAAGCGACACAACCTCGAGTTATTGGTCTTTGCGGGGTTGTAGGAACTAATAATAGTCAACGCCATACTCACCACCTCGGTGTGAACTTGTGTCAAGTCGACCTATTGGTTCCATCATTATTATACAGATAGCTACCAGAGACCCACTGGCGTGCAGTTGGTGGTCAAATGGTCTAATACTATCACCCGATACGTTTATAAACACCAATGCGACTAGATAGCTGTTTATTAATTCTCATGGATCCTAGGTGGAAACATCCTTTTACGGCTTTGATTGCGGGCCCAACGGGGAGTGGTAAAACCGTCTTTGTCCAACAGGTTCTTGGCCCATCTACCAGCCATGGTAGACCCCCTTCCAGAGGAAATTATATGGTGCTATGGGGAATGGCAACCCATCTACGAAACTATGAAGGGTGTTCAATTTAATGAAGGTCTGCCAGATGTGGAAAAATGGACAGGTGATAGACGTCGGTTAGTAGTCATAGATGATCTAATGTCTGAGACAGATGACAGAGTGACTAAATTATTTACTAAAGGCAGTCATCATCGCAACCTCAGTGTTATGTATATAGTACAGAACCTATTTGGTAAGAATAAAGAACAAAGAACTATCAGTCTGAATTCGCACTACCTAGTGGTGTTTAAGAATCCTCGAGACGGGTCTCAGATTACCAATCTCGCCAAACAGATGTATCCAGGCCGTGTGTCATATGTCCAAGAGAGTTTTAAAGACGCGACATCGGCTCCACACGGGTATTTGTTATTTGACCTGCGACAGGAAACACCGGATCAGCTCCGCTTACGAAGTCATATATTTCCCGACCAGCAGCAAGTCGTCTACGTCCCCAAATAACATGTCTAACCGACTTAAACGTAACGAGGGTATGTTACGTTTCTTGGGTCAGACCAACCCAGCCACTGTGAAGGCAGTAATGAAATCAGCTTCCCCGGATCTCGTCCAATCAATTTGCGAGTGCTGTCACAACGTTTTAAAAGGTAATGTTCCCCTGACACCAGCTCAGAAGAAGCGTCTGCAACGACACAAAGACAGTCTGAGAGCACTCACTCATAAGAAATTATCGCTCAAGAAAAGGAAAGAGATTCTACAACAAGGTGGTTTCATAGGCGCCTTACTAGGCCCCATACTAAATGTGTTGAAAAGCGTGGTGGGATTGTAATGGCCAAGAAGATGATCTTGATCGATCCCCGGTTGCTAGAAAAACCCTATGTACCACCCGACACACTAAATGATAGTCTACAGGATTTGGATCGTCAGATGCAACAAGTCCTGGAAACAGAAGATCTACCACCCCGTGACAAGGCCAGAGCGTATCAGCAAACACTACAGAGGTATCTGAATCGACTCGAACAGTACAGACACAAGCCTCTGGGACTAGTAGATATCAAGGAACAAAAACCTGAAGTCACCAGTGTACCGACACCAGTAGCCGAGACACCTCTTCAACCAACACCTCTTCAACCAACACCTATTCAACCGGCTCAAGTAGTCGAACCCAAAACAGTCGAGACCACACCACATTACAAACTCAGGCGAAGCAAGAAGAAGACTAGGATACCTACCCCCAAGTGGCAAAAATGGCCGCCCAATTAAGAAAGTATTACTATGACCCTAAGAAACCCGGAGCCTATGGTGGAGCAGCCGCCTTAAAAAGAAATACTAACCTGAAGAAAATAGATAAATGGTTACGTCATCAGGATACCTACACGTTACATAAACCGATCCGTCGCCGATTTCAGAGACGCCAGACCATAACCGGTGGTATAAATCAACAATTTCAAGCCGACTTGATAGATATGAGACTATTACAACGATACAACGATGGGATGTCGTACCTAGTGACTTGTATCGATGTGTTTAGTAAATATGCTTGGGCTATCCCGATCCAGAAGAAAACGGGGAAAGCGCTGGTGGTGGCTATGAGTAAAATCTTTGGTGATAGCCAACCGATAAATTTTCAGAGCGATAAAGGTTCGGAATTCGTTAATCGGACCTTCTTAAAATTTCTGAAAGATCGAGGTGTGCACTTCTTTACCACCGAGAATGAAGATGTGAAGGCAGCGATAGTGGAAAGATTCAATCGAACCCTGAAAGAAAAAATGTGGCGTTATTTCACCAAGACCAATACACTGCGCTACGTCAACGTGATAGATAAATTGATCCAGAACTACAATGGTTCGTATCACAGAAGTATTCGCATGGCCCCTGTACAAGTCAACTATAGTAATCAAGAAGAGGTGTGGGATAACTTGTATAAGCCGACATACGTATCGAAAAAAGTGTATTTTACACCTGGGGATCGAGTCAGACTGGCTGAACCCAAACAACCTTTTAAAAAAGGGTATATGCCCTCGTGGACAGAAGAATTGTTTACCGTCAGTCGCATAAACCAGACCAGTCCAGTGACCTATGTGGTAAAAGACGATTCGGGACAGGAACTACAGGGCTCGTTCTACAGAGAAGAAATACAACTAGTTGGAGACAAACAAGTGTATCGTATCGAAACAATCTTACAAGAAAGACCCAGGCGAGGTGGTGGGAAAGAGTATTTAGTGAAGTGGTTTGGTTATCCCCATTCATTCAATAGTTGGATAGCTGACACGCAACTAGCTAGTTATGGAGACTAGTGGTGTGACTGAAGACAGGGTGGAAACTATGGGGGTGCGCCCACAACCGACAGAGGGGGAAAGAACATCGATCTGGTCATTCTTTGGACAACGTGTACCGAGGCCAGAGATTGTATTTCTGTGTCAAATGGTGGTTATATATGCCGTAATTGCCGTGTCTTTGTTCAATCTGACTCAAGGCAGCGCAGACGCACCAGACGGCAAGTTGTGGGTAGCTCTAATGAGTAGTTGTTTGGGCTATATGCTACCTAATCCTAAATTAGAAAAACGATGAGTTTCTACGTAACTTTACCGAGTAATTCTGGACCAAAGGTATTTCCCAACAACCAACCCGGTCACTTTTTTGTCAAGTTGCCGCAGACCATTGATGTAACGACCCAATACGAAGTGGCCCTGGTCGAGATTCAGTTCCCCAATTCGTATTTTAATGGTTTGCCTGGTGAAATTTGGTTCCAATACTTTCCACCTAAAGGTAGTGGTATGGAACCTATAACCCTTGTATGTCCACCGGGTCCGTTCAGCAGCCCTGAAACTTTCATCGAGGAATTGAATAAGTTGTGTGTAGAAACCCAACTAGACGAGAAAGTAAACATCAAATTCATGCTAGGTACACCTTGGAAAAAAGTCGGGCTGAAAATATTTGAAAAAGGCGCCCAGGCAAAAATTAGTGACAGATTGAAGAATATATTGGGTTTTCCAAGCTCGACTCTATCAGACGATAATGTCTTATTATACGGTAATACAGAATTAGAGATGGATAACGAAGTTAAAAATATCTACGTCTATTCCGATCTCGTAGCCGCGAGACCAGTTGGAGACGTCATGGTTCCTTTACTAAGGACTGTTCCTATATTGGACCGACTGTCACCTTCAGTGTTTCGTCTTTATGATAAGCCACATTATGTACCATTAAGTCGATTCTCCTTCGACACGGTGGAAATACTTTTAACTGACGATACGGGTAAAACACTCTCATTCAACGATGGGACTTCAGTACTAACTTTACATTTTCGAATCAGGAAGCACTCAGACCTCGAATAGACTAATATGAGTTTCTACGTGACGCTGACGAGTAATGCGTCATTACAAATATACCCCCAAAATAACGCCGGACATTTCTTTGTCAAACTACCACAAACTATTGAGCTCACCTCCCAGTACGAAGTTGGTTTGGTTGATATTCAGTTTCCCAACACCTATTTTAATATTTTGAAAGATGAGGTGTGGATAAAGTACTTTACACCTCCAGACCTAGACGAACCACCGATGACGATTACGCTGACGCCTGGTCTGTACAAATCAACAGAAAAATTCATTGGTGAATTGAATAGATTGCTTTTCGAAGCTGAGAGATTTATCAATGAACTGCAATGGCTGCGTCTCGATGATGCCTTACAAGAACATAACCGAATGATGTTCTCTTATAACGATATTTCGAATAAGGCTCGTTTCCAATTATATGAACAGGGGGCTGAAGTTAGACTTAGTGACAAGTTTCCCTCGACACATGTCACCGAGACTGAACCCAGTCTGTCTGGTGTGGGTGAAGTGGATTTAGACCAGGGCACAAAAAATGTCTTCGTCTATTCCGATATTGTCACCTCGCGGGTGGTTGGTGATGTGATGGTACCATTACTGAGGACACTACCTGTTCTAGACAGATCTACCACCTCGGTATTTAGGATGTATGACAAGCCACATTACGTACCCCTCAGTCGATTTTCATTTGACACGATTGAACTTCTTATAACCGACGAGCAGGGGAAACCTATCCCATTTACAGGTGGAACTTCAGTAGTGACGTTACATTTTCGAACAACCAAACGGTTTGATCTGGGCTAACCATGGTTAGGCACGTGCCAATCCAACGCAACCCCAAACTATACGAGGACTATTTCTGCAATCAAGCTGGAAGTGGTCTCCCTGTTTTTGTAGGTGGTCGAAGTCAGCGAGGTCATGGATTTGGTAGTTTCTTTAGTGGTCTTGGGCGCACAATTCTTCCTTGGTTGAAGACTGGTGGCAAAGCCCTATTGAGAGAAGGACTGGGGACGGGTTTGCAAGTGGCTCAAGATGCCTTAGCTGGTAGAAATGTTGGTGAGTCCTTCAAAGAACACGCCAGAGATGCTGGTCAACGACTACTCCAAGGCGCAGCTCAACACATCAGCCAATCAGGTAGTGGTGTTAGGAAACGAAAACGAGCCGCCCCGCCAGGTCAGCCCAGTAAAAGAATAAAACCAACAGTCAGAAAGTCAGTCGAGTCATAAGACACATCACCACCAAGCGGGACATTCGGATATTTTCTCATAATGGCGTTAATTCATCCCAAGTCGTGTGAGTGTCTGCATTCTGGTCTGGATCTGTTTAGTGTACCTCCCACCCAGACAGCCGTAGGAAGAGGGACAGTTTGTGGAGATTCATCCATTGGCCACTTTAGCTTATGGGGCACCCATCGAATTCACCATTTCTGGTGTCGGTGAAGATTACATTGATTTGTTTAATACTTTTCTGCACGTGAGAGCCAAAGTTACACTGCCCAATGGCGACGACCTACCAAACACAGCCGAAGTCGGTCCGATAAATTATTATTTGCATAGTTTGTTTTCTCAAGTAGACGTGTCCCTGAACGACACTCTTATTTCACCGAGTGAAAATTCGTATCCGTACCGGGCCTACTTGGAAGCTCTTCTGAATTACGGTGAAGAGGCCAAAAAGAGTCATCTGACGTCAGCTCTATACTATCAAGATACTCCTTTGCACATGGCAGACACAAAGGGTGATACCAATACAGGTCTAGCCAAAAGAAGATCTTTAGCCAGCTATAGTGTGCCTCTGGATATGATGGGGCGCCTACATTCCGACATTTTCAATCAGGACCGGTACATGTTGAATGGTGTCGATATTAAAATCAAACTAACCCCATCAAAATCCGTCTTTAATTTGATTGCCACGGATGTAAATGGTGGGTACAAAAGTGTCATTACTTACGCCGCCCTCTTGGTGAGGAAAGCTAAGTTAAATCCAGCTATCTCTCTGGCCCATGAAAAAGCCTTATTGAGATCCAATGCCAAGTATCCTTTTAAAAGGGTCGTGGTAAAGACCTTTTCTATCCCTAAAGGTATGTTTTCCCACACACAAGATAACCTTTTCCTCAGCCAGACACCGACCCGGGTGGTGATCGGATTAGTGAATGCTTCCTGCTTCAATGGCGAGCTGAATACGAACCCCTTCATATTCAATCATTATCAGTTAAACTATTTGAGTCTGATGGTAGATGGGCGTAGTGTTACAGGCAAACCCTTAACCATGAATTATACCACAGGTCAGTACATGCGAGCTTTCCATAGTACCAACTTGGCCCTTGGTCTGACCGGTAAGGATGTCGGGAATGGTATAAATTATGAAAGTTATAGTCAAGGGAATTGTCTCTATAGTTTTGATCTGACTCCCAGTATATTAGATGGAGAACAGTTTGAAATGGCGAAATCTGGCCCATTGTCAGTAGAACTAAAGTTTGACGTTATAACGACTGTACCTCTACAAGTCATCGTATACGCCGAACTCGATTCGGTCCTAGAAGTTTCCAAGACGAGACAAGTGCTAACAGATTACATAGCATAATGGATACCCAACAACTAAGACAATTACTCATGTCTGATCTGTTTGTTCGTCGCCTTCCACTAGTCAACGTATGCGCTAGAGATCATTTGCCTAGACACATTGATAGAACACAGCCAGCTGCTTTGATCGTCAATACTGACACCAGTGCTTACTCTGGTTCACATTGGATCGCCCTATATTTTAATGGTCTAGGTCAGTTTGAATATTTCGATTCGTTTGGCTTGCCACCATTACACGCCGACATTATCCATTTTATACAACGAAACTCGGACAGATCACCCGTGTACAATACCCGTATGCTACAAGACATTAATAACAGTACTTGTGGTCTGTATGCGTTGTATTTCTTATTGATGAAATGTCGCGGTTCGAGCATGTCACGTATCCTGCAACCCTTTGGACACAGACAACACGTGAACGATCGTCTCGTGTTTCGATTGGTTACTCCGTGGTTAAAAAAGACAAGTCCAGAACTGTTTAAAACTAGATAAATTCGTCGTTATAAAATGAGACGACCAATCGTATTTTTGTGTCTACAACGATCAAGATTTCTACACCCAAGTGGTTATTCATGTCAAGACCTGTTGATATGCCCAGACAACTAGACAACAGTTTGAAAGCGGTGACAGTTTCTCAAGACACAGGAACAACGACACTACATCTATATCAATCTACCGACAGTCAAGACATCTTTCTACAATAATCAAGTCCCCCTCTGCTCCCTTTGGAACATAAAACAAAACCCAGTTTTAATTGTTGTATACCAATAAAAGCCATTTGAAAATGTTATTATTTGTTTCTCTATTTTATTATGTATTTGTTCCATTGTATAGTTTTTCTTCTCTCTCTCTCTCTCTCTCTCTCTCTCTCTCTCTTTATATATGTCACTAGTGATGTCTCTCGAACAAAGAAGGGAAACAAAAGCCACTTGAAACAACCTATAAAACCATGCTGCAAACATTCATACCAAGGGGTTATTAGTACCATCGCGTGTTTGCCGCAGACGCCTCACATTCATACCACTGGTGTACTGCTACAATCGCGTGTTTTTCTCATTAAAAGTTGGTATGAACCCGAGTGGTTGTTCTATAATAGCTGGCATGTTTAGTGACTCGTTGGTCTTGGTTGTATTTGAATGTGTGTGCGAGCTTGTGTGTCTGTCTGTCTGTCTGTATGATTCTGTGTATGGCTGCACACGTGTCTGTTTGTTTCATTGTATGTATGTGTATTTGACTATATGGTGCTTCTATACTCACTCACAGATATAACACTGGCCCATATGACAACGAAGCTACTACACCCCTAATATTCTGTTCTATCACACTTCAACTATTACAGTATCTAAAGCTATACTTAAATATTCAACTTCCCTCTCTGACTAGAACCAACTAACTAGTGTGGGTTACCTTTCTTCAAGAAAAGAGAAGTACTGAGATCGTATGACTTTCCGCGCTTTCTCACGCTCGGCGGTAGCGTGATTAGTTTTCCAGACGTTCACCGGCGCCAAGCTACTCGGGAAACAGCGGGTGCTGTTAGTAATGGCCGTATACGTCTGTCTGTTATTCTCATTATCATAGTCTTGTAGCCAACTATCTGTTGGTAGAATCTCGACTTCGCACGACATGAAGAAGACTGATTAGTTTTCCCAGCGTTATACTACACCCATCTATTTTGGCATCAGCCAGGTTTGTATTAGTAGTGGCCGTATACGTTTGGTTGTTTTTCTCATTAAAAGTTGGTATGAGCCCTGCTTTGG
Source organism: Cepaea nemoralis (assembly GCA_014155875.1). Taxonomy (NCBI): domain Eukaryota; kingdom Metazoa; phylum Mollusca; class Gastropoda; order Stylommatophora; family Helicidae; genus Cepaea; species Cepaea nemoralis. The sequence continues at coordinate 202,339 of JACEFZ010020345.1, forward strand.
CTTGTTCTAACACGTTAGTTTGTGTGAGTTTATGTATGTGAGTGTGCGCGCGATTGTGTATCTGTCTATTTGATTCTGTGTATGGCTGCACTCGTGTCTGTTTCGTTGTGTGCGCGGTTGTATTTTAGATTCGTTATACTTGTGTGTCTGAATCTAAAATGGCCCTGATTGTATGGTTGATGTCTGGTGTATACTTGTATGGTTGTCGTTGTGTTTGTGTTTATGTATTTGTTATAGACAAGGAGACTCGTGTAGACGCTGATATATCGCCTAGAGGAACAGTTCAAGCACCTGGAACCGTATTGACACCGGGTGATCTGCGGGCCCGATCGACATCACCATTTACACCGGACATCAACCACTCTACGACCCCCCTCACTATATTACTAAGCCCAGACTCTTTTTTCAGATTATATCCTCTTATTATAAACATCGCTATATCGACCCCTAATACCCCTTACCACCATATCCTTCTTTATAAGCTTTTCGGTGAAGAACCCACCCTTGCAGTTACTACCACCTATAGCACCACCCCGGCGGCCTCTTTTATCCCTAAGACGGGATAATGCATTCGTATTACACCACGACCCTGATTGTTTCATTGTTAAACCCATTCCCCCGCTAGTAATAATTACCATCGATTAATTCATAAGTGATTGTACTATTCGTTTCCATTCACCTTCTATTATTAATAACCACAGACACAACAGACCTCTACAGGACCACTCATCTTTCTACAATATTCCGCTGATCCCCTTTGGGGTCGTAGTCCCTTTTTAATGTGTGGGTCGTAAACCTTTTTTACCTGTAGTTTGATGTTGTATACCAATAAAAAACACTTGAAAATATTACTTTTTTGTTTGTTTTTACTTTTGTCTCTGTGTTTTACTGTGTCAGACTCCTACAACCCTCTTTTGTTCAGTAACCAACTACACCTCTTTGTTCAGTAACCAACTACACCTCTTACTTCGTCAAGTATAACCACGACCCATCACATCCTTGTTTATGCATCACTACACCATGCATAGTGAACACATTATGTCTACGCCACCACCATATATCCAACCCATGAGTAGAAACCACAACCCATCACACCCTTGTTTATACATTACTCACCACGCATACTAATACATTATGTCTACGCCACCACCATATATCCAACCCATGAGTAGAAACCACGACCCATCACACCCTTGTTTATACATCACTACACCACGCGCATACTAACACATTCATATACGTAACCAAAATATATATAACTTTTCCCCTCCCTCATCCCTGCTCACAACCTCGCTTTCTAGAACCAACTACTTTTACCTTAATTACTTTCACAGACACCCGTCAAAAAACCGTTCCCACACGCCGCCAAAAAATTTACCGAGTCGACAATTTTCCCCAAAAAATACCCCCATATTTCCTTCATAAAACCATCAGCCGCCATCAGCCTCCAGATTCTGGTTGCATAATATGTGTCTGGGTTCCCTAATACACTACTATCACTGGCGTCAAAATCCTCTGTTCTCGCCATATCTTTAAGGGCGTTAATAACATCGGCACGATCCATGGGCTGGCCATCTACAGGGGGTGCAGAGCCAGCCAATTTATCAGCTCGTTCATTTCCCTCGACTCCCGCATGTCCCGGGACGAAGATGAAGGTGACTTTGCGGACAACAGACTTCCGCAGCGAATCAGTCCACTGTCTACGTACAGATCCAGCTTCGACCTTCTGAATCATGCTCATTGAATCACTTAGTACACACACGTTGGTATAATGCTGTGATTCCAGCCACATGAAAGCCTGTGTAACTGCCATCACCTCCATCGTCATGCTGCTCGTGGTCATAGAGTGGGCACCACTGGATTCTTGAACGGTTCGGCCCGCTGAACGGGCTGAAATGCCCACGCACTTCTCTGCTGCTTTACAACAGATCCATCTGTATAGATGAGCACTTCGGGGCTATCTGAGTGATCATAGATGAGCGCGTTAACCTCTGCATTGACAGCGGCAGGGTTCTGCTCTCTGCACCGTCTGTCGAGTGTGATAAAAATACATTATGTCGAATACATTAGGTAACCTAGCAAGATGCTGGAATCCCTCAGAAACCTGTACGTTGCAGTCTTTGTTGGGGTGGCTTGTGTCCTACAGTCAGCAGCTAAGGATTGTATTTACAATGCGACCGTAAGCACTTACGGTATCGCAGGAAAACGTTATAATACAGTAGACTTGTACGCGCCTTAAGGGCCATTGGGTATGTGTACTATATCAATATTTTCCAAGACCAACCGGCACTCGATGGCTGGTATGGTCGGCATCACGGTTATTGCCTTTACTTCCCAAGGAGTTTCTAGGTACCCGTGTTTGGTTGGGGCGAATTGGGAGTCCAGGTTAATTTTCAAACTTCGAATGCGCCCAGATGAGGATTGAACTCACGATCATCGATACAATAGGTGACCGCCAAGCCACTGCGCCACGGCAGCTTCCTGAGAATATGGTGCTATACCAATATTTGTAAAGACCAGTCGTCACTTGGTGTGTGATCTGGCCAGTATCACGCCGGCCGCCTTAACTTCCCAAGGCAAATCCTGGTATCCATGTCAGTTTTAAACATTTGCCCAATGCGGGTTGGAACCCAATATCAGTAGCCGACCCTACATCCACGTACCAACCGCTGCTCCACAATCCTAGTGTATCGTAATATACGCCAACGCTCCCACATATATGTCTGCCCTATCCATTAAGATCAAAGATCTGTTTGTTCTATAATGGTTTCCAATGTGGATGATTAGACCTAACCTAGCTCTGAACCCTATGTTACTATGAGGACAAAGGCATGCTAACAGCTGCTCACAGGCCTGCCAATAGCCGCACAGACGGAAACCTGCCGACAACCCACAAGACAGAGATACATATAATTGTTATTTATTTTAAGTCGCTTAAAAGTCGACAGGGTCGACTTCATTGCACCGGGTTGTATCCCATATGGCTCGGTCTCTTTCCGCAGCACGGAAATCGTCGCACAAAGCACGAACTCCGTAGCTTTTAGCCACAACCCACAGGAGTCTCCGAAACATTTAACTCGTAAACCAAAGGGTGCGGCCCGGAATCGAACCCACAACCTTCTGATCACGAGTCAAACGGCTTATTTGTTATAGTTGACGTCTGTGTTTCATATTTGCTCAAAGTCCACCGTACTAGCGGAACGTGTGACTATGTATGGCAAAGCGACCAATGGCTATGTTCTCCCAAAATCAAAAACCTTTCTAAAAGGCTTCATTTATGCTTGTGTATTTATTTTTAATATTAGCACGTGTCTCAATATAAAGATGCCAGATGCAGTCGAATTGTGTGTCTGCTTGGCCTTTGTGGGGTATGTATGTGTCCCTTAGTGTGCGTGTGTGTGGGTAGATGGAGGGTGTGTGTGTGGGGGATATATGGGTAGGTGACAGATGGGCCTCATAACATGGTAATTTGCCTTATTTATGTTTACAACATTCATTTCACAATGTTTATTTTTCTTCCTATGTAAATGTATAATGCTCTTGATGAACGAAAGACGAGTGATTGGAAGGGCCGAATGTAAGACGGGCCTGCGCGCCCAATTTGTGACCCTAATAAAGTTGATTTGATTTGATTTCCTCAGAGTACTAAGTGTTGGCCAGATCCTCCTGTCACTACCTGCCCAACTAAACTCTCTAGGCAATATACACGATCCTACAGGGAGGGCTCTGATCACGTCTGCGCTATCTTGCACCAGTACCCCACCAAGCGGTGCAGACCACACCAGCATGTCCTGGGGAAAGGGTCCAACAGATGTTCCATATCTGTGACTTTCTCTATTAAAGCATACAACACTGCAGGAAGCATGAATGTCTTAAACCTTCTCTGTATGCTCTGTCAGTCCCTTCCATGATGGTGTGTGTGTGCTAAATGTCCTTTAGCCAGTGGGCCAACAGTGGGTTCCCCAACCTATTTTCTCCCCCACCCCTTTTCTCTCCCCCTCCCCCACTTCCCCCCCCCCCCCAGACATTCCGATCAGACTAGATCTTGTAGAATATGTAGGCGAGTAGACTTGACTGATCCAGGTGCAGAACGAGAGAACGCATAAACTTTATTTTCATGGGTCACATATTGGGCACGCAGGCCCATCTTACATTCGGCCCTTCCAATCACTCGTCTTTCGTTCATCAATTATCTATTGTGGATGTTACATTCAGATAGGAAAAACGCATTGTCAAATGAATGCTGTGAACATAAACTCTGCATATTGCCATTCTATGAGACAGGTAAGCAGACACACACACATACACACATACACACATACACACATACAGACATACACACATAGACGCATACAAGCATAAACACATTAACTGGTTCAGTGCCGAAAGATAGCATACCGCAGTTAGTGACCTACCATTTAGACAGAAGGACGATATATCGTCATACCAGGGTTATCGTGTTGTTTTTTTTTTCGTGGTATCCTCCGCAGTTTTAATACTCAGTATACATTGCAATACTTTTGTGTTTTGTCCAAACCTATTTTTGTTTTGTTTGGCGCTGAATCAGTTAAGCGTACATTCGTTTTGCAATAACGGCTTTCCTTTAGTGGTCGCATGTTGAAATCTGCAGAGGCAATTGTCATTTATTTACAGAAACAAAAAACAAAAACAAAAAAAAATTAATTAAATCCTATGCGAAAGTATAGCATCAGATGGAAGATGTACTAAGGAGGTTAAGAAGATAAATAACAGTTGTATTTCAGAGAATGAAAAGTATCTTATACAGTAAGTCACTGTCATTGAATATAAGAAAGAGTTCCGAAATGCTATATAGATCCTGTATTGTTGTATGGCAGGGAATCTTGGAAGGTGAATGAACAAACTCGGAAGAGCTTTGAAGCAACGGAGATGTGGTTCCTAAGATGAATGTTGCGAATATATTGGACTGTCAGAGTCAATATTCATCATCAAGTGCCCTGCCAGCTGGCGTAGGCGTTCATGGCTCTCCACAGATCTCGGTCTTTGGTGTTCTGAATCAGCTCTGCTGCTGATACTCTTCCATGCCACCGTCTAAATCCACCCAGCATCATTTCACTTGGTCTGCCTCTGCCTCTCTTCCCCTCGATCTGTCCAGTTGTCACGATGTTCTCTAATGCCTCTTCTCATCACATGACTGAAGAAAGATGTTTGTCTCTTTCTTATTGTTGTATATAATGTTCGAGTTTCATTAGCCTCTTTCAGGCAGTCGTTGTTAGTTACTCTGGCAGTCCAAGGAATTCGCAACATTCGTCTCAGGAACCACATCTCTGTTGCTTCTAATTTCTTCTTAATTTGTTCATTTACATTCCAAGATTTACTGCCATGCAGCAAAACTGGTTCTACGTAGCATTTCAGCACTCTCTTTCTTGCATTCAGTGATAGTGACTTATTGCATAAGATACTCTTCATTTTCTGAAATGCGGCTTTTGCTTGCGCTATTCTGCTTTTAATCTCTGTTGTACATCTTCCATCTGATGTTATAAGTGTCCCTAGTTAGTTAGTTAGTTAGTCGACAGATCATCCTCATTGCACATCGAACCATTCAGTCCATAAGTGCTCGGATCCCCTCCTCAGCAACTCCTGCAACGTGTAGCGGCTAACGACGCCAGTTCTGTGTTGGTTTATCAATCTTCTTTGGCTTCCTGCGTAGTGTTCTTGCTTGGCCACCCCTCTTTTAATTTGCCGCTCTCGCAGTCTGGCCATTGTTGTAGATTCACAGTCATCACTTGGTTCTCGTAAAAGTCTTACTTCTCGTAGAGCATTCAGACTGTCGGCCTGGTCCTTGGCGCGTCCGCCCTCAACAGTAGCCTCACCTGCGAGCTTGTCAGCCCGCTCATTATACTTGTACTCCCGCATGCCCTGGCACGAAGATGAAACTAATCTTTGCCAGTCGAGACCGCTTCAGAGACAGCAACTAATCTCTTCGGATCGACCCCTCCTCTATCCTCTTGATCATGTTCATTGAGTCGCTAAGGAAACAAGCCCTAGTGAATGTCTGTGTCTCGAGCCATGTTATTGCTTTACTTACTGCCATGACTTCTATGGTCAGGCTACTTGTGGTTTCAGTGAAAGCACCAGAGTCCTCCTTCACAATTCTCCCTCCGGCCCGAGCTGTAAAGGCTCATGAGCTTCTCATAAATGTCCCTAGGTATCTACAATTGTCCACTGGGTTAAGAATTGTTCCTTCTATTTCTATGTCACATTTTGGTGTCACCAGTTTCTTTGATATCACCATTGTTACTGTTTTCTTGATATTCAAGGAGAGTCCGTTCCTTGCACTCTCTGTTACTACAGTGTCCAACAATTGTTGTAGGTCTGTTGGTTTATCCGCCACCAATACTGTGTCATCTGCACAGCGTATATTATTTATATTATAACCCCCCCCCCCCCCCCCCCCCAATTAGTATTGCTGGCATCTCTTTGATCTCTAACATTATTACTTCGCTATATAGGGAGAAAGAGATCTGCTGACAAGACACACCCCTGTCGTAATACTAGCTTTATCTGTTCATAACTACCCACATTAGCGTATTGGGAATATCTGAAACGAGATGGAAAGGAGCAGGGATAAGGACAGGAGAGGATTGTAAGATTATTTACTCTGGGGGAGAAGCACAGCAAAGAGGGGTAGCCATTATATTAGATAAGCAAACATCAAATTCTGTCAAAGGATATCTGGCTGTGTCAGACAGAGTTCTATTAGTAAAATTAAACTGAAGACCTTTTAAAATAATGTGTCAGTTCAAGTATATGCCCCAACAAGTGAATGCAGTGAAGAAAGCATAGAGGAATTTTATAATGACATGGAGTCTGCTTTGAAGAACTGCAAAATATCAGAGATAAATATCATAATGGGTGATTTAAATGCAAAAATAGGACAGCAAGGCGATGGATGCAGTGTAGGCAACCATGGTTTGGGAGAGAGAAATGAAAGAGGATACAGAACTTGTAGAATGGGCAAAAGAACAAGAAATGGTTGTAGGAAACACCTGGTTTAAACAGCATCCTAGAAGATTATGGACATGGAGGAGTCCAGACAGCAAGATTAAAAACCAGATAGAATACATCCTGATTAGCAAAAGGTTTCGAAATGCGTTAACAGTCGTAAAAACAGTTCCAAATGCAGACTGTTACAGTGATCACAGATTAATTACAGGCACATTGAGGGTAAAGTTAAAGAAAGTCAAATATACAGCAGGAAACCCTAAATATGACTTGTGCAAATTGAAGACTGACAAAGAAATACAAGATAATTTTAACATAGAAGTAAAGAACAAATTTGATATGTCTGATCTAGAGATCCTATTTCAAGATGTAGATGATCAATGGGAAATGATGAAGAATTAAATCAGTTGTGCAGCAGAAAAAACTATTCCAAAAGTAAAGAAAGTGGGCCGTAAGACATGGATGACTGAAGAAATTTTACAACTAATGGAAACAAGAAGACAGAACAAAAATAATCCTGCCAAATATAAAGAAATTCACAGAAAAGTGAGAACCTTTTGTAAGGAGGCAAAAGAAACATGGCTTGAGAAAAATTGCAGAGAAATTGAAAAACAACACAACAGTAACAATGCGAAACAAATGCACAAAAGAATTCAGGAGCTTACTAATCAAAGAACACGTACATCAGCAGGCTGCCTAAAGACAAAAGATGGAAGAGTCATAATAGAAAAAGATCAAATCTTACATGAATGGTCAGATCATGTGAAAAACCTGTATGACGATAACAGAGACGAACAGTATGATGTTAAAAATAATAATGAAGGACCAGAAATTCTGAAGATGGAGATTCAGAATGCGCTTAACCATATGAAATCTGGCAATACCCCCGGTTCAGACAGCATCACAACAGAAATGATTAATGCTTTAGAAGAATATGGAATAGATAAAGTTACCAGTCTGCTTAATACAATATATGATACTGGAAATATACCTCAGGAGTTATGTAATTCTGTATTTATTGCAATCCCAAAGAAATCAGGAGCCTTGGAATGTGATCAACATCGAACAATTAGTATAATGAGTCACATCACGAAGATTTTGCAAAGAATTATCATGCAAAGAGTTAGGAGGAAAACACAACCTGAAATAGGGGAAGAACAATGTGGGTTTGTAGAAGGCAAGGGTACAGTAAATGCTGTGTATATACTGAGAACCATAATCGAACGTTCTATAGAAGTAAACAAAGACCTACACCTTTGCTTTATTGACTACACAAAGGCTTTTGATAAAGTGAGACATGTCAGCATGATAAGGATGCTTGAAGATCTACAAATTGATGGAAAAGATCTCAGACTTGTAAAAAACATATATTGGAAACAACAAGCTGCCATAAGAGTTGATAATGAAGTAAGCCAATATCAGCCTATTAAGAGAGGTGTGAGACAGGGATGTGTAATGTCTCCAGATCTGTTTTACCTGTACAGTGAAAGTATTTTCAGAAATATTGAAGATATGGAAGGAATCAACATTGGGGGACGATGCATCAATAACATTAGATATGCAGATGATACAGTCTTGATTGCAGACAATGAACAGGACTAGCAAAATTTACTAGATGCGATTGTTACACACAGTGAACAACTAGGGTTAGAATTAAATTGTACAAAGACACAGATTATGGTTGTCACTAGGAAGAACGAAATACCACAATGTAATATACAAGTAAATGGGAATATTCTTCAACAAGTGAATAGGTACAATTATCTCGGAACAGTAATAACATCTGATGGGAGATGCCTTGAAGAGATTAGAACAAGAGTCGCCATGGCAAAGGTAGCCTTTAGCAAGATTCCAACATACTGACCAATAAAAAGATGTCAATTGAAACGAGAAAAAGAGTGTTGAGATGCTACATAGAACCTGTACTTTTATATGGATGTGAAGCGTGGACAATGAGCAGTCAGGCTGAAAAACATCTGATGGCTGTGGAGATGTGGTTTCTGAGGAAAATGCAAAGAATACCATGGACAGCCAGAAAGACCAATGAACAAGTCCTTCAAGAAACAAATGAAGATCGTAAATTGATTAGAGAAATTAGACGTAGACAGTCAACATTTTTTGGGCATGTTATGAGACGAAATGGATTGGAGAACTTGGTGACAACTGGTAAGATCGAAGGGAACAGACCAAGGGGAAGACCTAGAAGCAAGTACCTGGATGGCTTGGCCTTGTGGCATGGTCGAGACAGAAACTCGGAGCTGATCCACGACTCTATTGATCGAGTGAGATGGCAGAACATGACCGCCCACGCTTACCGGCATGGCACATGATGGATGGATGGAACTACCCACTTGGGAGGAGCGGCTGGCCGAGTGGCTAGATCGTTGGACTCTCCTTCGGGAGAAGGTGTGTTTGATTTTTTTTAGTCGGGGGCAGTATAATCTATGAAGCACAAATATATGTTTTTCTGTTTCTCTATTGACCTTTCTATTAATGTCCGTAATATATATATATATATATATATATATATATATATATATATATATATATATATATATATATATATATATATATATATATATATATATATTGCATTGTTTGTGCCCTTTCCCTCCACAAATCCTTACTATTCTTCTCTAATTTTTATTTTTATTTTCTTTCTGGGTCTTCTCATTATGATTCTGAGTAGAAGCTTCGTGATATGGTTTATGAGGTTAATTCACACGAAAATCTTCACATTAAATTGCTCCTGGTCTTTTTGGTATAGCTATAAATACAGATGTCAGCATATCACTGGGTAACTATCCACTACTGTAAATATCATTCAACATTTCGGTTAATATATCTACTCCAAATTTTATAGTAAATATAATTAAAGTAAATATTAGCTTATACAAACTATTGCCTGGAAGAAGGTAATGATACAACAATATATATACAACAATATACAACAATATATATATACACAACAATAAATAAACAAACAAACATCATTCTTTGGTCATGCGATGAGAAGAGAGGCATTTGAGAATATCGTGATAACTGAAAAGATCAGTCGGAAAAGAGGCAGAGTCAGACAAAGAGAAATGATGCTGGATGGACTGAGACGGTGACATTGAATATCATCAGCAGAGATGACCCAGAACAAGACGGAACGAGATCTGTGGAAATACACAAACGCCTGCGTCAGCTGGGAGGGCACATGATGATGATGATGATGATGATGATGATGATGATGATGATGATGATGATGATGATGATGATGATGATGATGATGACAGACATCATGCATCAATAAAGAATATTCTTTGTTGATCTGTTTTTGTTCTGTTTGACACCACAATAATTTAAGCGTTTCAGTTCTGTTTGACTCCACAGTTATTTATGAGTTTCTATTCTGTTTAACGCCACAGTTATTTAAGTTGTTCTGATCTGTTTGACTCCACAGTTAAGAGTATTTATGTAATTCTCTTCTGTTTGAATCCACATTTATCTATGTTATTCTATTCTGTGTGACTCCACAGTTATTTATGTGTTTCTCTTCTGTTGACTCCACAATTATTGTTGTGTTTCTGTTCTATTTTACTCCATAGTTAAGAGTACTTTTGAGTTTCTATTCTGTTTAACTCACATGTATGTGAATGCTGGTTTATTTTATGGGAAATCAGATGTATAGGATTGCAAGAACTCTCCCGTTTGATATTGAGCATT
>JACEFZ010020346.1:0-130000 GCA_014155875.1 Cepaea nemoralis
GGTGGGGGGTGGGGTTGTGTGGGTGGGGAATGTGTATGTGGTGAGTGGGTGGAGGGATGTGTGGGTCAATAGGTGTGTGGGAGATGTGTGTGGGGTTGGGGATGGGTGTATGATGGGGTGTATGATGGGTGTGGTGGCGATGTGTGTGTTGTGGGGAATAGTGTCATGTGTGGTGGGGGTCTTTATGGGTGGGGTAATTGTAGATGGGTGGAGGATGTATGTGTATGTGGTGAGTGTGTTTGTAGGTGAGGGTGTGTGGGTGGGTGGGGAGATGTGTGTGTGGGTGAGGGATGTATGGGTGGGGATGTGTATGGGGGATGCATGTGGAGGATGCGTTTGTGTGAGGGTGTTGTGTTGTATGGGAGGGAAGATGTGTGTGGGTGAGGGATGTGTGTGTGGGTATGTGAGATAGGTGTGACTGGGTGTGGAATGTGCGGGTGAGTAAAGGAAGTATGTGAGGGTGGGGTGTGTGTTTGGCTGAGTGGTTGGGGTGTGTGAATGTGGGTGGGTAGATGTATGTGTTGATGGGTGGGAGGGGATGTGTGGGTGTCAGTAGTTGAGGGATGAGTACGTGAGTGGGTGGATATATGTGGGAGATGAGTGTATGGTTTGTGGATGTGTGGCGTGTGTGGGTGGAAGATGTGTGTGGGTGGTGATGTTCGTGGGTGGTGGGGTGTGTATGTGTGAGAGGTGTGTGTTTGTGGATGGGGGATGTGTTGGTGGGTGGGGATGTGTGTGGGGATGTGTGTATGGGTGCGGAGATGTGTGTGTGTGAGTTTGTGGGTGGAGGTGTGTTGGTGGGGCATTGTGGTTAGGGGATATGTGATTGAGTGGTGGGTTATTGTGGGTGGGTGGGTGAAGGATGTGTGGGTGGGTGAGTGTGTGTAGGTTGGAGGTGGTAATGTGTGTGATTATTATGGACGTGGGATGTGTTGGTGGGTGGGGGAAGATTGTGTGGGTGGGGGATGTGTGAAAGTGGTTGATATGTGCGTAGGTGCGTGATGTCTGAGTTGTCGGGGATATGTGTGTGTAGGTGGGGATGTGTTGTTGGGGGATGTGTGTTTAACTGGGTGGTTGGGGTCTGTGCTTGTGTGGTCATCGTCAGGAGGAGTGACAGACAAGACGTTCAAGTGACAAAAATCCATGTGTGGTGCCGAATGTTGGACAGACCATCGTCTCATTGTCTCGAAAATGAACATCCACAGCAGGCCACCAACGGCGTCCTCAATGGGCGAAAATGCAAACAAAGCTAAATGTCACCCGCCCTAAACAGCAAGAAAATGCAGCAGTTCGTTTGAAAAGGATGCTGGAAGACCACCTCAAGCCCAATGATGAAGCTAAACAGGATACAGAAACAGAAATGGAGAGCCCTAAAGGACACACTTTACAACACTGCTATGGAAATCCTGGGTCCAGCCCCCCCCCCCCCCCCCCCCCCCCCCCCCCGAAAGCATAAAGACTGGTTTGATGAAAATATTCCGAAGACATCAACCAATTGCTGGCCGAGAAACATCTTCTCCTCAAGGCACATTTAGATGACCCAAAGTCAACATCAAAAAAAGATGCTTCAAGAACATTCAGAGAGTAGTGCAGCAGAAACTTCGGCACATGCGGGACTCCTGGCTGAGCAGCAAAGCTGATGAAATTCAGGGCTTTGCTGACAGACATGATATGAAAAACTTCTACGACTCACTGAAAGCAGTCTATGGTCCTTCATCACCAGGCATAGTTCCCCTCTTCAGTGCAGACGGGGGAACATTGGTCACCGATAAGAAAAAATCCTCCAACGCTGGGCAGAGCATTTCAGCAAAATCTTAAATGCAACTTCCTTCTTCGATGATGAAACCATCAACTGCCTTCCTCAAGTTCCCACCAATGAGACACTTGATGACCTGCCAACCATAGTGGAAATAAACAAAGCCATCCAGCAACTCTCCAGCGGCAAGGCACCTGGTCCTGACTCCATCCCAGCAGAGATATACAAGGCAGGTGGGCCGGTCCTAACAGAGCAGCTTCACCAAGTCTTCACAAACATATGGATGAACGAGACCATGCCACAAGATTTTAAGGACGCGTCAATAGTCCACCTTTACAAACGTAAAGGAAACCGCCAATCCTGTGACAACCACCGAGGCATCTCCTTGCTTTCAATTGCAGGGAAGATACTCGCCAGAATTCTTCTCAATCGCCTCACAGCCCATCTCGATCAAGGTCTTCTTCCTGAGAGTCAATGTGGCTTCAGAAAAGAACGTGGAACTGTTGACATGATTTTCGCTGCAAGGCAGCTGCAAGAGAAATGTCAGGAACAGAACTGCGAAATGTTCTCCACTTTCATTGACCTTACCAAGGCTTTTGATACAGTCAGCAGAGAAGGACTGTGGAAGATTATGGCAAAATATGGCTGTCCACGAAAGTTTGTCCAAATAGTGCGGCTATTTCATGACGGCATGCAGGCAAGAGTACAGGAAAATGGTGAGCTGTCTGAACCCTTTCCTGACAGCCAATGGAGTGAAGCAAGGATGTGTCCTGGCACCAACACTGTTCAGCCTCATGTTTTCAGCCATGTTGATGAATGCCTTCGAGAACGACGACATTGGAATAGACATCAACTACCGTATGGATGGAAAGTTATTCAATCTCAGAAGGCTGAAAGCTAAAACCAAAATTAACAGCGGCACCGTCAGAGAGCTCCTGTTTGCTGATGATTGCGCTCTATACGCCAACTCAGAGGCGGACATGCAACATAATGTTTCAGCTTTCTCACATGCCTGTGCCAACTTTGGGCTCAATATCAACTTGGAGAAGACTGTAGTTATGTACCAGCCAGCTCCAGGGAATAATCACACTGTGCCGAATATCAAAGTGAATGATCATAGACTAAGTGTTGTGGACAAATTCACCTATCTTGGCAGCACCGTGTCACAAGCTGCCACAATCGATGACGAAGTGAATGCAAGAATCTCCAAGGCCAGTGCAGCCTTTGGCAGACTGTACAAGAATGTATGGGACAGAACTGGAATAAGCCTGCAAACAAAGCTAAAAGTCTACAAAGCAGTTGTATTATCCACACTGCTATATGCTTGTGAAACCTGGACTGTTTATCAGCGACACGCTAGGAAATTAAACCACTTCCACACAGTCTGCCTAAGGAAGCTACTGAAGATTAAATGGCAAGACAAGATTCCAGACACTGAAGTCCTAGAAAGAGCATCCATGCCCAGTATCCACACTCTACTGATGAAGAATCAGATTCGCTGGGCTGGTCACTTGACTCGCATGCCAGATTACAGGCTCGCTAAACGAATTTTTTACAGCGAACTGCGTTGTGGTAAACGCTCCTAAGGTGGCCAGAGGAAACGTTTTAAAGACACTCTGAAAATTTCACTGAATGCTTTTAGAATTCATCATGACACCTGGGAGGCTGCAGCCAGAGACCGAAATTCGTTGCGTGCATCATTGCGCAAAGATGCAGTCATATGTGAGGCAACCAGGACTGCAAGAGCTGTGAAGAAAAGGCAGGACAGAAAAACCACTGCAGGAAATCCTCCTCCAGAGACGTCAAGCATTCTTTGCCCACATTGTCAAAGAACATTTCGAGCCAAAATAGGCCTTATCAGCCATCTTAGAACCCACGGCTCCACACCTTCAACCCCACTGGATGAAATGAATGGTCATCATCATTCTTGATGGACAAACAACAACAACATATGGGTGGGTGAGTGGGTTATGCGATAAGTGGAGGATGTGTGTGTGGGTGGGAAGATGTGTGTAGGCGGGGGATGTGTGGGTGGGCGATGGGTGGGCGGGTGCATGATGTGCGCCTGGGTTGTGTGTGTGTGTGTGTGTGTGTTTGGGTGGTGGGGGATGTGAGGTGGGTGGGATATGTGTGTGTGCTTGTGGAGATGTGTGTAGGTGGGGTATGTGTGTGGTGTGGGATGTGTGTGTGGGGATGTTTAGATGGGTAGGGCCTGTATGTGTGCCTGGGGGTGAGTGTGTGTGGCTGGGTGGGGGATGGGTGGATGGTTGGTGTATGTGTCTCATAACATGGTAATATTCATTTTCTATGTTAAAAACATTCATTTGAAAATGTTTTTTTTTCCTGTGTGAATGCATTATGCATTATTGATGAACGAAAGAAGAGTGATTGGAAGGGCCGAATGTAAGACGGGCCTGCGAGCCCAATTTGTTACCCTTTGAAAATAAAGTCCGTTCGTTTGTTTGTACCTACCTACCTACCTACCTACACTCCTTCCTACATACCTACCTTCCCACCTACCTACCTGCATACATACATACATACATACATAATACATACATATGTACGCACATACATACAGACACAGACAAACAAACACATACTAACATTCATTCGTACGTACATACGTACGTCCAGACAGACAGACAGACAGACAGACAGACAGACAGATAGAACGAACTTTATTTTCAAAGGGTAACAAATTGACCACGCAGACCCGTTTTACATTCGGCCCTTCCAATCACTCATCTTTCTTTCATAAGTGCATAGTACATTTACATAGGAAAAAAACATTGTCAAATGAATGTTGTAAACATAAACAATGCATGTTACCATGCTATGAGATACATCCCCCACCCACCCATCCCATATCCACCCGCGTGTCCGCCACACACACATCAAATCCCCAACTACACACATACCCACAGGCACATACATTCCCCCATCCATCCCCCACCCCACACATCCCAAACACACCGCCACATACACCATCTCCCCGCCCACCCACACACACACATATCCCACACACCACACATCCCCCTATGCACATCCCCACCCACCCACACACAAACCCAGGCATACATGCGTGCATCCACCCATCCATCAACCACCCACACATCACCCCACCCACACGCACACATTCTCCACCCATCCCATTACCTATCAACACTCACCCGCCCACATATCCTCCACCACCCCCGCCACACACCCCCAACCACTCAGCCAAACATACATCCCTTAACCATATATCCAACACCCACACTCCCAAATTCCCGCCAACTCACATATTCCGCACCTACCCACACACATAACCCGCACCCACCCACACATCCCGCACCCACACACACATCCCCCACCCACCCCATAACTACACAAACTCACCCTCCCACTCATACTCAACCCACCCACTCGCCAACCACCCCACCCCCGATCTCCAGTCCTCCAATCACACATCCCTTAACTACACATCTCATCATCCATAAACTCACACACACACACACACACACACACACACACACACACATACCCCACCCACCAACACATTCCTCATCCAAAAACACACACCTTCCACCAACTCACACCCCACCACCCACATATACCCCACCCACACACATCCGCCGCTCACACACATCTTCCCACGCACACACACATCCCCCACCCATACACTCATCTCTCACAGACAGACAGACAGTCAGACAGACAGATAGACTGACATACTGACTGACAGAATGACTGATTAACTGGCTGACAGACTGATTGACTGAGAGACAGACAGACAAACAGACAGACACAGACAGACAGACAGACAGACAGACAGACTAAAAGACAGACAGACTGACAAACAAAGTGTCACACAGACTGACAGATTGACAGAATGACTGACAGACAGAGTGACTGAAAGACAGACTGACTGACTGACAGAATGACCGACTGACAGACTGACAGACTAACAGTCTGACTGACTGGCTGACTGACTCACTGACTTACAAACTGACAGACTCTCTTTCTCTCTATGTTTCTCTCGCTTTCTCTCTATGTTTCTCTCTCTTTCTCTCAATATTTATCTCTTTCTCTTTATATTTCTAGCTCTCTCTCTCTCTCTCTCTCTCTCTCTCTCTCTCTCTTTCTCTCTCTCTCTCTCTCTCGCTCTCTCTCTCTCTCTCTCTTTCCCGGCCGTTTATCCTCATTCATACATATATCAAGTCACACACAAACACACACACACACACACAGACACTCCTTCCCATAAACATATAAGCGACACAAACATACTTTCACACACACACAAATACTCGCACAGTAGTACATCCGAACAGGCACACACCCACCCACACTGCCTTACAGACACACACCAAGCATATACCCACTTACAATAAAAAAAAAGACTGTCATTTACTGCCAATATAGTACCTCGCGGTGTATGGCAGAGGGGTCTTTGAGCCTGAGGAATTAAGGCCGCCTGGCTAGTGCAGTCGCTGCGAACTGTGCAGGTTATGATTTTATTTTTGCCCCCGACAGAAAAAGATCCCACACCTTACCCAGGGATCGAATCCGGGTCTCCCAAAGGAAAGTCTGGCGCTCTAGCCACTCGGCCAGCCGCTCTTCTCACTCACAATAACAAACACTAAATCATTCATTCACACAAACACAAACACACATACTCCCTCTCTCTCTCTCTCTCTCTCTCTCTCTCTCTCTCTCTCTCTCTCTCTCTCTCCCTCTCTCTCTCTCTCTCTCTCTCTCTCTCTCTCTTCCACTCTCTCATGCTCATATATATTCAGTCATACATAAAATCACGCACACATACGCACTCTTCTTCAAAATGTCACTCACGTTAAAATACACAGATGCCCACACTTTCGCATACATACATTGACAATTATCATGAGCACCCACACACAAATGGAAAGCTATGTTATACATACACATTGCATATCTTAAAGTATGTTAATGCAATGCCACATGATAATGTTAGCTAAAATTGATGAAGCAGTGCAATGGTATTCATAATGTATATGGTGAAACCAAGTGGCAAAAAGAAAATGAAAGATGAAAAAACACAAATAATATGGAATAGCATGTGATGTGATTATGTATACGTTCTTGCGCGCTCGCGCACACACACACACACGCACACACACTCGCGCGCGCGCACACACACACACAATAATACATCTAAACACCTACATACGGCTTCACATATCACGGCATCTAATGTGAACAAACTCCCTTACTTTACACACGCATACACTGACGACTGTCGTGAGCATCCTCACAAAAATGGGGAAATGTGTTATACATATGCATTGTGTAACGTAAACAACAGTGATGAAAATCAATAAGATAATATTTGCTAAAATTGATATAAACACTATGAATAAGTAGTGCACAAGTTTTGATACTGTACACGTTAAAATCCAGTGGTAGTAAATATAACAATATGAAAGATGAGGACACAAAAAAACAAAAACAAAAAAGGAATGGCATGATACATGACAAACATGCGCTCAACTCTCTCTCTCTCTCTCTCTCTCTCTCTCTCTCTCTCTCTCTCTCTCTCTCTCTCTCTCTCTTTTTTTTTTCCACACAAACAAACACACACACACACACACGCATACACTCACTAACTCTCTCACAGAGGCAGAGGCAGACCAAGATCAATGATGCAAGTTGGACTGAGACGTTGACTTGGAGGAATAACATGAATACAGTTGATCCAGAATATCAAGGACCGAGGTCTGTGGAGAAACACGTGCAATTACGTCGGTTATCATGGCACACGATGTTAATTATACCCGGATGCTTCACATAAAAACCTTATTTGTTGTTTTGTTTTGTGTGAGTGTGTGTGTGTGTGTGTGTGTGTGTGTGTGTGTGTGTGTGTGTGTGTGTGTGTGTGAGTGAATATGTTCCAATA
Source organism: Cepaea nemoralis (assembly GCA_014155875.1). Classification (NCBI taxonomy): domain Eukaryota; kingdom Metazoa; phylum Mollusca; class Gastropoda; order Stylommatophora; family Helicidae; genus Cepaea; species Cepaea nemoralis. The sequence continues at coordinate 7,674 of JACEFZ010020346.1, forward strand.
TGTTCTGAAAATGTAAAGAACAAATGTATCATTTTCCGATGGAGGCATCACTGCGTTCAATGCAAGTCCTCCAGCCCCGATGAAATGCTTGGTTTTCTGTAGAAAAAAATTCTCTTGGTCGCGTGTGTAACCAATCATCACCATCTGCTTTACCTCTTCTACGGACAGAACAATTTAGAAACTTCCTACCTCACTCATACACTTGCTGGACTGAAAGGCATGCTTCACTATACTGGACCTTTATTTGCCGATGAATTTCTATAGGTTTCACCACTTCACTGATTAGAAACGGATAACAGAACGCTGCTCGTCTTTGGCGCATGTCAAAAGTAAGGCGGTCATCTTTAAACAGTCCTTATGACGTCGTCGTGGTCGTCTGCCGTGATGTCACGTGCTTAACACTATTGCCATCTTTAACAACAATATTGACACATTACAAGACAGTGGCATGGTTATTTTAACTTCCACCACACTTTTAAGGTTTTCATTTGAAAACCTCCTAATACTGGAATATAGATGTCTTAGAAGAGTGATTGCCATTATACAATTGAACTGAGGGGCCGCATACTGACTCTGTACAACACTTTCGCCGATCTCCTTGAGGAAGGTCATACAGACGCGGTTCGTAATCCCGCTTTCGAAACACATGGTGTTTTACGCTATGGTATGGGTGCCGGTAGTTCAGAAAGCAATGGCAAACTACTGAACGTAAACTTGCCAAGACATCAACAACAGCAAAAAAATGCTGGTATTGACTGCAAACGTCCTGCAAAGAATATGCAACTAACTTTACAATACTTGCAAGCCAGAACTAAAGCTCTGGGGAAAAAGACGAAAAACGATGTTAATAATTGGTGAGTGGCGTGTAATCAAACACACACACACAATAAAGACAACCAACATATTTATTTACTTAACGTTATCAAAGAAGGCGACGTTAGCAAAATGTTAGTTACATCAGACCTGGTGTGCACATATCCGAATCTCACAAACTAAACAGCAACAAAGGTTAGTGAGATTTGTGAAACTTATATTCGGCTTTCAAGATATCATCAATGTTTGGTTTGGAATTGCTGCATCCAGTCAAGAGAATTGCTTTCAAATGTTCATCAGTCAATGTCGTTCGATGTGTTGACTTCACATACTTCATTTTTTGAAAATGTTTGCTTACTGACATAAGTTGTTCCAAACACAGTGGCATATTACTTCAGTTTCGGAAACTCAACATCAGGTAAACAGCGGTAAAATTCAACAAGTTATCGTTCTCCTTGCTTCTCTTTCAACAAGTTATTTGCTTGCAATTCAATAAGCTCCAACTGTAGTTTAGCTGCACATCATCAAAGTTACAATCAAACCGATTCTGGAACAGAAGAAGGTCACTCTCAATTATGTCAAGATCTGAAAATCATTAAAAAAAAAGCTTCTTCAAGTCAAGAATAATTTTTTTTTCTCGGAAAATCGAGGTTGACATCTTCGGCGATTATAGCGTGACACTCTTTGAAACAGTGAAATGTTAAAAGTTGTCTCCTTCTAGTTGTAGCTTCAAACAATTATAGCTGTCTCCGAAATCCTTTCATGATTCTGCAGAGATCACAGACTAGGTTATCCTTTAGCTGACGTTTCAAATTCAGTTCATTCATGTGGGATGTGATGTCGACCAGAAATGACAACTTTTACAGCCAGGTAGGATCTGACAGCTGTGGATCAACTCTATATTTTTTCAGTGAGGAAAACATCTATTTCGTTTCGGAGCCTGTAAGAACGAAACAGGACTTTACTGCAGCTGAGCCACCTCACTGATTTGTGATTTTTTTCTCCATTTTCTTTGCAATTTTGCGACAATGCTCACGACAATCGTCACTGTATGTATAGTGTAAAGTGTGGGAGTTTGATCATAATAGTAGGTTTGGGGATGGGGGGATGTGTGTGTGTGGGTGGAGTCGTGATGTATGTGGGTGGGTTCAGGATGTGTAGGTGAGCGGGATGGGATTGTGTGGTAGGGTGGTGGATTTGTGTGTGGGTACGTGTGGGATGTATGGGTTGGCGGGGAGATGTGTATGTGGGTGGGGATGTGTGTTTGGCTAGGTGGCTGTGAGTGAGTGGGTGGATGAGGATATGTGGGTGGATGATTAATGGTGGGTTATGGGATGGGTGGGGGATATATGTGTGGGTGGGGAGAAGTGGATGTGGGGATATGTGGTGGGTGGGAGATGTGTGCAGGTGGGAATGGTTGTGGGTTTGGGGATGTGTGTGTGGGTGAGGGATGTGTATGGGTGTGGGATGTTTGGGTGGATGGGTAGGGAGTGTGTGTGTGTGTGTGTGTGTGGGAGAGATGTGTGGGTGAATGTGTGTGGGTGATGTGTGTGGGTTGGGGGAGGGGTGCGTGATGGGTGTGGGTGATGGATTTTGCGATGTGTGTGTGTGTGTGTGTGGGAAGGGGGGGGTTATGTCTGGCTGGGTGGGGGTGTGTGTGGCTGGATGGAGGATGTATGTGTGGGTAGTGAGGGTTATTGTAGTTTGGGGATGTGTGGATGGGTAGGAGATGTGTGAGGAGATGTGTGTGTAGGTGAAGTGTGTGGGTGTGGTGTTGTGTGGGAGGGGAGCTGGGAGTGGATAAAGGATGTGTGTGGGTGGGTGGGTGTGTGGGTGGGTGAAGGATGTGTGTGAGGGTGGGGGATGTGTGTATAGATGGGTGGTTGGGGTGTGTGAGTGTGGGTGGGTAGATAAGAGATGTATGTGTTGATGAGTGGGTGAGAGATGTGTGGGTGTTAGTGGTTGAGGGATAAGAGCGTGTGTCTAGGAATGTGTGAGGAGATGAGTGTATGGGTTGGGGATGTGTGTGTGGGTTGTGCGTGGATGGGAGGTGTGTGTTTGTGAATGGGGTATGTGTTGGTGGGTGGGATGTATGTGAGGGATGTGTGTATGGGTGGGGAGATTGTGCGTGGGTGGGGATGTGTGTGTATATGGGTAGGGGTGTGTGGTTAAGGGATGTGTGGCTGGGGGATGGGTGGGTGGAGGATGTGTGGTTGGGTAGAAGGTGTGGGTGGGTGATTGTATATGAGTAAGGGTGTGTGGTTGGGGGATGGGTGGGTAGAGGATGTGTAGGTGGGTAGAGGATATGAGGGTGGGTGAGTGTGTGTAGGTTAGGAGATGGTGGGGGATTGTTTGTAGGGGTGGGCTCGGGATCTGTGAGTGGGCTGGGGGAAATGGGAGATTATATGGGTGGGTTCGGAATTTGTGTGTGGGTAGGTGCGGGATATGTGAGTTGACGGGAAGATGTGTGTGTGCGTGGGGGATGTGTGGCTGATGAATGTATGTTTGGCTGGGTGGTTGGAGGTGTGTGGGTGGAGGAGGATATGTGGGTGAGTAATTGTTGGTGGGTAATGGGACGGGTAGAGAATATGTGAGTGGGTGGGGAGATGTGTGTAGGTGGGTGGATGTGTGTGGGTGGGGATGTGTGTGTTGGGAATGTATATGTGCTTGGGGAGTGGGTGGATGGGATGTGTGGTGGGTGGGGTGATGTGTAGGTGTAGGGATGTGGTGAATGGGTGGGGGAATGTATGTGTGTGTTGGTTATGTGTGTGGTTGGGTGGAGGAGTTGGAGTGAATGGGGGATATGTGGGTGGGTGCTGGATGTGTCACATAACATAGTAATATGCATTGTTTATGTTTACAAAATTCATGTAGCAATGTATTTTTCTATGCACTGTTGATGAAAGAAAGATGAGTGATTGGAAGGGCCGAATGTAAGACGGGCCTGCGTGCCCAATTTGTTACCCTATGAAAATAAAGTCTGTTCGTTCGTTCGTTCGTTCGTGATAAAGCAAGTCACATAATTCATAATCAGTTTCATAAAAGCCTGGATTGAGTGCATGTCCCAGAATGAAGTTCACGGCAGAAACGACTGGTTTTAGTACACAAGAAATATCTAAGTATTTCCCACAGAGTGCTTGCTGATGTATGATGCAGTATATGAACAGAGCGCCCGGAATTTCCAAATCTTCCTACTGAGTCATGATCTGCCCCATCAGACCCTTTCTCACTTCAGCCATGTTTTTTTTTTTCTATCAACTGTAACATCTCAAAGCTGATTCCACTGAAGGTTATAGTCTTCCAAAACTGTTTGCACTTCCATGAAAATGTGTTTTCCAGTTGTTGTTCCATGCATGCTGCAAACGGATGCCAACTCTTCCGTTATCTGAAAGTTCAAACTAACACCACGAATAAACACGAGAAGTTGTGTCGTACTCGCGAGATCAGTAGACTCATCCAGCGCCAGAGAATACCACAACAAGTTCCTCTCGCGTGTCTGTAGCACTATGTTCTTTCCAAGTTCTTCTGTTCTTCGCACAACTGAACTTATCGAAAGGCTGATAGTTATAAATAAATTGGCTTTCTCAGGACACAAGTCATTTGCTGCTTACATCATACACTCTTTGATGAAGTTGCCATTAGTGAACGGGTATCCTCGTTCTGCCATCTTATGCACTATTTTGTAACTTGTACGAGTGACAGATTCATTTTCAGCAAACTTTCTCGTGAAGAAATTTCTTTGTGTTCCTAAACCACGTTTCGTGGACTCGTATTTCGCAGAGAGTAACTTTCCAGAAAACGTTGAATATGTTGATAGATGTTTTGTTTTGTATTGACACCGAAGATTATACTCTTCCAAAACGGCAACACTTTCGCTGAATATTACGCAACTGGTTTTCTAGTCCTTTGTTTCCACAAAGAAGTACTTTACTCATCATTCTTCATTGAAAACACGACTCTCGGCGTCCACTTTTCCTTTCTTACTAGCCATAATGAAAGGTGGTTTACACGGGATCTGAAAATGAAAAAGACATTGAATTAAAAACATAATTAAAATCCTATTGAAACACAAGAAAAGCAGACGACTAGTGTTCATTGGTGAAACTACTGCTCACCAAGGGTACATATAACGTTTATAGGTACCTTTGGTAATATAATATATCTCATAATAAGGTTTGCAAAATATATAAATAGGGCCGGCCTAAATAAACAGTCTAGATTGCCGCGGTGTAGATCCACGCCTGCTGAGCCATAATAATGTATTCAGAATCTACAACGAAGCATTAACTCGTCAACTTGAACAATAACAAGCCTCACCTAATAAACTTGGGAATGCGAAATAAAGCACGTAGCTCGGCAAGACATTCAACACCTTTTTAATTCGGTGTTACAGAATTATAACATATAATTCAAGTGGCCTCATAGCGCTCCCGTTTACGCCGGGACAACATCTACTTAAAGCAGCCACAAATAATATATCTATATCTGCATCAATCCCCTTGACGCTCGGCCTATTTCTATTCCAATGTTCTTTCAGATCCTTGCCGTTATGTTCATCAGAGATTCGTCTAGTTTTCGGTCCACTGTTCTTAGATCCATGGCTTCTTCTCAACGAATGCTTCCTCTTGTTATCCACTTGAAGATCATTGTATCATTGCATCCAAACATCCAATTGCCACACCAATTTGGTTCCACAATCGAAATACACAACCACTCATAAAGATGGCTCCGCAACGTATGCCTTGGTTGTCATGTTCGCGTTGGCGTGACGTATCTCGTATCTCTGGCTTTTGGTGCACTATCCACTTTGCTGTACACTTAGAGATTTTCCTTTTATCCTCTATCTAGTGTGCATTGGGCACTTGCTCTGTGGCATAGATCAAATTTTTCAACCGGGGTTCCGCGAGTGGCAGTCAGGGGTTCCGCCGAAACAGGCTGAAATCACTTAAATGCATCATTTCTGCCTATCTGGTTTATTAAATAAAGTAGGACAGACACCTGGATCATCCCACAGAGTTCCTTGAGCAACGTAAACATTTGCGTAAGATTCTGCTCCAGCGTAAACGTTGAAAAACACTGGCCCTAGAGACCAGCTCGATTAATACCATGACCGGCGAATTCTTCTGAGCTTGTGATTATATGTTTGTAATAACACGACGCTTCCGTGGCATTTTATGCTATGTCTGCTACTTTATTGCGTCTATTCACACTTGTAGTTCACTTACCTATCACTGTCAAACAAAGAAATCCTTGTTACATACCTATAAAATGGATGACTGGCAAAAAGAAGTAAATATTTCTGGAGCATGAGACCTGTGTTGACAGCCGGACGCATCTGGGAGAGGGAAAGATATGTGTGTGTGTGTGTGTGTGTGTGTGTGTGTGGTGCGTGTGCGTGTGTGTGTTGCCATGGAAACCGTGGTAATGTCAGAGTATAGGCGGCTCTATCACGAGCCGGGGAAGGACTTGGAATGGCACGGGCATTTCAGTATCTAGATACAGTAATTTATAATTGAAAATAGTAAATTTCAGACACATTGCAGCCAGGAGATATCTGCATGTGTGAAGATCTCCTATTATTCTAACCATAATATTTACATTTAAACTGTATCACAACCTCTCGTGTTCTATACGTTATATCAAGCAAGTTCCATTACCGTCGGCTGGACCGGATGGAATGACGACGCGATCCCGGATCTGGCCCGCGGGCCGTAGTTTGTGACCCCTGCTCTAAGCGGTTCACAAATGATACTTTAAAATAGGGACCGCCATCGTCTGATGCGATTAAGGACTGCTCTTTGTTAACTAGCGTATTTGTAGATATCTTTATAGATCTTTCTATGCTTTCAGGTGTTCTCAGTCTTCTATAAAACCTCATCCCTGGGGACTTCACATAATTGTTCACTATGCTAATAGTCCATGATTAGTAACCGGTACATCAGGATTGGCTTAATATAACACTTAAAATCTCTTTCCCTCACTTCTATTGACAAAGATAAATTACATCACCTTTTTTAAATGCTGACTTTGCTTGGGCTATTCTACTTTTAACTTCCTTAATACATCCTATTAGAAACCAGGTTGATAACATCCGTATTAGCAGAAGGATTCGAAATACGTTAATATTCGGGGAAAAAAAAACACATCCAAATCCAGACTGTTACAGTGATCACAGATTCATTACAGCACACTGAGGGTAATGTTAAAGAAATCGAAATATAGACCAGGGAACACTAAATATGACATGTGAACATTGCGAAATGACAAGGAAATACAAGACAATTTCAACTTAGAAGTAAAGAACATATTCGTTACAGCCTGTTTTGTCTAGAGATCCTATTTCAAGATGTGGATGAATAATGGGAAATTTTTAAGAGTTTAATAAGATTGGGGGCAGAAACAACTATTCCAAAATTAAAGAAAATATACATGGGAATGAAGACAGTTTACACCTAATGGAAACAAGCAGACAAAACAAAAATAATCCTGACAAATGTGAACAGATTCACAGAAAAGTCCGAATACTATATAAGGAGGCAAAAGAAGCATGGCTCGATACAAATTGCATAAACATTTAAAAAACAACTCAACAGTAAAAATACCAAATTACTGCACAAATGTATTCAGGAGCTTACTACTAAAAGAACACATACATCAACAGGCTGCCTAAAAACAATATATGGGAAAATCACAATAGAAAAAGATGAGGTTTTAAATGTATGGTCAGATTATATGAAAACCTTTATGATGATACAAGAGAAGAACAGTAAGACATTATAAATAATGATGCAGGACCTTGAATTTTGAAGGTGGAAGTTCAGAATACTCTTAAACATATGGAAACTTGCAGGACTAACGGTTTAGATAACATCACAACATAAATGATCAATACCTTAGAACAGGGGTGTCAAACTCAATCGCTCAGAAGGGCCAAAACTAAAATCACACGTAAGGTTGCGGGCCGGAGAGGATAAACATTCAATAAGCCGAAAATTGAACCTTTTAAACATTAATATAAATTAAAACAGAAAAATGTTTTAATAATAAAATATCATTGGTATACACATTTTCACTCTTATGTCAATTTGTCAGAGCACAATGTTTGGCATCTTTTCGTGGCTTCAAGTTCGTTTATGTTGGGAGTAATGTTTTGTGTCACTGAGATTCTCACGATGGACTGCAAGTGTTCATCAGTGAGACGACTACAGTGTGATGTTTTGTTAATCTTCCTGACAGAAAACAGCTGCTCACACATATGTGCTACAAAAAAACTTGCTCAAGGTTCAATCCGTATGTAGACGGAGCCGGGGCATCTCTTCAGGAATGAAACGAGTGAACTGTGCAGACGCCACAGTGTTGTGCTTGCCTTTAGTGTCCCATTACACTGCAGCTCTATTAACTCCATCTGCAAATGTACAAGGTGCAGTTTCCTACATCTATGGCAAATGGATTACGAAACAGCTCGAAATTACATTCATTTGCTTCAAAGTCACTAAAGCTGCGGTGCGAACTCGGCGCAATGTGAGCTAAGTTTTTCAGCAAAGTCTGCATTGGGAAACACCATAACGTTGACTTGGTTTAACATTGCCTGACAACAAGAAAAGTGAGGCAGGTCGCATTGGTGTATTTGTGTCTCCCATAAGTGCAGCTTCACTTGAAATGCCGTCACTGCATAATGCATTTCAGTGATAATGTGATCCCGTCCCTGGAGCTGCAGGTTCAAGTGAGATGAGTGGTTATATCAGACAGAAACGTCAACTCACATTTTCACTTTTTATCACAACTGTGGAATCTTTTCCTTTACTGTCCATGAATTGACAGATTTCCTCGATCAACTGGAAAAATCTACTGAGAACTTTTCCTCGACTTCGCCACCGCATCTCTGTATGATAAGGCATGTCACTGAACGCTGACTATTTCCTGCAAAAGAGACTGCAATGAAGGTGATTTAAACCTTTGGCTCTGATAAAGTTGATTGTTTGTTTTACAATGCTCATTACATCTTCCATGTTGAGGACTTTACCACATAGCGATCCTTGGTGTATGATGCAGTGATATGCTATCAATTCACCAGTACAGTTCTCCTGCATCTTTAACTGCATCCTTCCAACGCGTTCACTCTTTTTGCCACACATCGCCGGTGCTCTATCTGTTGTCAGTTCAAAGAATTTGTCCCAAGACAGGTTCATGTGGGTTAAACTTTGACATATGTTGTAAAAAATGTCTTTTCCTGTCGTTATCTCATGCATGGATTTCATATCCAATATCTCTTCTGTTACATTCAAACTGGAGTCGCCTCCACGGATGAAGGTGGCAAGCTGTGCAGTGTCAGTCGTGTCATTACTTTCATCAACAGCAAAGGCGAATGCAACAAAGTCTTTGCCTTTTTCGATAAGCTGTATTTTCATATCAGTGGCCATCTCACAAACCCGATCAACAACTGTATTTCTGCTAAGGCTTACCTTTGCAAACATCTGCTTTTTGTCTGAACACAAGACGCCACACACTTTCATCATCCAGCGTTTCAGATACTCTCCTTCTGTAAATGTTAGGTCAGATTTTGCGATCTCCTCTGACACAATAAAACTTGCTTTGATGTTGAATGCCTCTTCAATTCTTTTATATTATGTAGCTTCTACTCTGCATTCAGGCTGTTTAACTTGTCTTGATGTCTAGTCTCGTAGTGCCGTCTCAGATTATATTCTTTGATCATTGGCACCTTTCCGTCTTGACAGACGATAGTTTGGTACATTGTGCTTCAAAAAGACTTAATAACTACGATCCATGGCGGTGGCGAGTGTGGCTGGTAAGGCCTATTCTTGCTGCAAATGTTTGCCCACAGTAGGTGCATGTGAAAACATGGTCATTTCCACCATTTTGAACCATCTTACGTCTCTCACGCTCTGTGTGTGCTTTATCTGCAATCATTTTCTCCTTTATCTTTATTCCATTTCTGATAGTTGCCCTCCATGCAACACATTCAGCGGCGACGTGCTCCCAATGTGCATTATCAATGCCTGTATCAATCATGTCCCGCTTACACACATCTTTGTATCGTAGTAGAGGCCGACCCTGAGATCTCCTACCCGTCTGTAATTCACCAAAAAAGATGTCCTTTGGTATTCTACCATCATCCATCCTCCTAACGTGTCCTATCCATCTAAGTCTACGAAGATTGAACATGGAATACACCGTCACACAACCTGATCTTTCCAATACTTCAGTATTTGTGATTTTGTCTTGCCACTTAATACCAAGAATTCTTCGTAGACACCGCATATGAAAGCTGTTTAAACGTTTCTCTTGGCGTGAGTAAGTTGTCCAGGTTTCACTGCCATAAAGAAGAGTACTAAGGACACAGGTTTGGTAGACGAGGACTTTTGTTTTGATCACAGCCACATTATCTCTACAAATTAGACACACAGGTTTACCGCCAATATCAGTAAACATATATTCAGCCTCCCAGGGGCTTTGAAAGGCTCTAATTTCAGAATCAGCTTTTCTCTTAGCCATTTTAAAGGCTAGCTTATGTTTTAAAAGATTGTGCTTCTACCAACAGACGCTTGATTGATATCAGGTTAGGCGTAGAAAATGTGATGTAATATCCTGGCATAACGCTACTTTCATATATGTATGCACCAATCCAAAACGAGCATCTGAACGTTGCTAGGTAACTATAACGGCGAACATTAACTCACTACACAGATTTTATTTTCGCTTATTCTAATCGAAGCGAGAACGCTCTCAGGTAGCCTATCATTCGGAAGGCTGCTAATTAGGGAATTTGATTTGCACTTTATATCGTGACCATAAACAAATATTTTAGCCTAAAATTCTTTCTTGGGCCGTATATATTTGTACGTCCGTTGAGACCTCTCGGGCCTAATATGATTGTACGACGGGCCAGATGTGGCCCACGGGCCTTGCGTTTGACACATGTGCCGTAGAAGAATATGGAATAGATCACGTCACCAGACTTCTGAACACAATATGTGATAATGGAGATATATCTCCTGAATTATGTAATTCTATATTTAATGCAACCCCAAAGAAATTGGGAGCCTTGGAATGTGATCAACATCGAACAATTAGTATAACGAGCCACTTCACGAATATTTTGCTAAGAATTATCGTGTAAAGAGTAGCGAAGAAAATACAACCCGAAATAGGAGAAACAAAATGTGGTTTTATAGAAGGCTAGGGTACAGCAAATGCTGTGCATATGCTGAAAACATTAATTTAACGTTCTATAGAAGTAAACAAAGACCTACATCTTTGCTTTATTGACTACACAAAGGCTTTCGATAAAGTTAGATATGTCAACATGATAGAGATGCTTGCAATAAACAAATTGATGGGAACGACCTTAGGCTTGTAAACAAAATATATTGGAAACAACAAGCTGCTATAAGCACTGATAATGAAGTAGGTCAATATCAGCCCATTAAGAGAGGTGTGAGACTGGGATGTACATTGTCTCCAAATAATTTTTCCCTGTACAGTGCAAATATTTTCAGAAATGTAGAAGATTTGAACGGAATCATCACTGGAGGACTAATATCAACAACATTAGATATGCGGATAGTACCGTATTGATTACAGACAATGAGCGGGATCTGCAACATTTAGTAGATGGGATTGCTGCACACAGTAAACAAATAGGGTTAAAATTAAATTGTAAGAAGACACAGATTATGGTCGTCACTGGGAAGAAGAAATACCACAATCTAAAATACAAGTAAATGGGATTATTCTTAAACAAGTGCATCGGTACAATTACCTAATAAATGTCATAACATCTGATGTGAGATGCCTTGAAGAGTTTAGAACAATAATCGCCATCGTAAGGGTAGCCGTTTGCAAAATGAAAAACATACTGACCAATAAAAGGATGCCATCTGCAACGAGAAAAAAGAGTGTTGAGATGGTATATATAACCTGTGTTTTTTTTTATGGATGATAAACGTGGATAATAAGTAGTCAGTAGAGAAGCTGAAAAACATCTGATGGCTTTGGAAATGTGGTTTCTGAGAAAAATGCAACGAATACCATGGACAGACAGAAAAATAAATGACCAAGTCCTACAAGAAACAAATGAAAATCGTACACTGATTAGAGAAATTAGACGCACGGTCAAAATTTTTAGTGACATTATGAGAAGAAATAATAGGAGAATTTGGTGACAACTGGCAAGATCGAGGGAAGAGAACAAAGGGAAAGCAGAGAAGTAACTACTTGGATGGCTTGTCTACGTGGTATGGTCATGACAAGAACACTGAGCTGATCCGCTACACTGGTGATTGAGTGAAATGGCAACACATGACCACGCACGCTTATCGGCTAGGCACAAATGAACTAATACATTCTCCATCTGCTGTTATAATTACATATACTGAGTTGTTTCACATTGATTCCCTGCACATTTCATAAACATAAAGCATGTTTTTTTTTATTTTACGATGTGTCCATCAACTAATATTCCTGCCATGTCTTGTATAGATCTCCCTGTTATTGCGCTGTACAAATTGAACAAATCGGCGGATAGTATAACACCGTTTCTAACACCTTGTTTTATATGTTGACAAGTGCCCAACTGTTTGTCAGTTCTTTATGGCTGCTCTTTGTAGTGAATACAATTCGGTATTATTCTACTATCTTTATCATCAATGTTTAACATTTCCAGCATTGTAATCATTTCTCGGTGTTTTACCTTATCAAAAACATGAGTGTAGTCAGCAAAGCACAAATATTTCAATTATTCTTTCTGTAAATGACACAATCTCAAGACATACATGGCGTTGATTGCGGTTGTATCTTTTACACATCCCCACTTCTTATATCCGATTTCTTCTTGTATTTTATTTCGTGTTCTTCTCATTATAATTGTCATTAGTATTTTAGTTGTATTACTTAATAAACTAATTGTGTCATGTTCTCCACAATCCGATGTACCACATTTATTTATATATAGCTATGACTATAGATTCGAAGAGTTAATCAGGTTCATGTTATTTTTTTTTTAAATTTCTCTCGCTCGCTTTGAACTCAAGGGTAGTCCATATATGTACTATTACCTATAGTAGACTGGACTGATTTTTATGTGATGATTAGCTTTCCCTATTACCAGTGTCCCTCGCCATTACCAGTGTCCCTCGCCATTACCAGTGTCCCTCGCAGGTGAAACCGATTCAACTTCAAAAGTACTTGTTATTTACGTCTTCAAATCAAGAAGAAATCAACATTTTAGACCAACTGACCGGTGTAGAGGTTGAACCCGCTACCTCGGCATCCTCACACTGGATGTTTAAGAACGAGAGATCTTCTCAATTCAGTCATGCTGACCTCCCATCAGGCATATACCAATTGATGCAGATTCATATTTTACCCTATAACACCTATTTAGGTTTAGACTTGCAACCAGCTCACATGAAGCCTTCCAATACTTAGCGATCAAATGAAGTTGAATAACGAAGACACAAACAATAGATTGCACGATTTATTGCCTGGCATATTTCGCTGCATCTCGTCAGGTACATACTGCAGAAATCACACAACATAAAGTGAAAAAACTAGGTAGCTCCTTCAATCTGAAATATACACATGTTCGCACAGTAATGTCGATTGTCTACCACGGTAATTTTAAACTGACTAACATGTCTTTCTGCTTGCACAAGGCCGGTTTACGTTGGTTGATCAATGTAGCTTCTGCAAACTTTAACATGCGACTACTTTGTGTATTGAACAACACACGGAAGGCACTGTCTCTCTCAACCACATGGCCACTCTCGAGCACATGTCTCGCGATCGATGAAGAGGGTCTGTTCCGGTGTGTCGGCCCACCTAGGCTAACATCGTCTGTGTGTATTATCTTGTCGACCCTGTTCGGAATGTGTTCCAAAACCCTGTTACGTAACTGTCGCTCTGTTCTGCCGATGCAGATGACCTCGCACCTGCATGTAAATTGGTAAATACAATTCGATTTGGCGTACAAAGCTACAGGTTCTTTTACTGCTGGGGTGGGGATCTGTGTGATTTTGTACCTGATACTGGAGTTGCAGCACAGAATGTTCGCCTGACTGATGTGATGAGCCTGTTCTGCAGACGTTGCATTACGTCATCCTCTCGGAAGGTTAGCTGGATGAAAACTTTGAGTTTAGGAATTGTAGTTTCTTCTGGTTTTGATTTGGGCTGTTGGCAGTATGTGGAGTATCCATCCAGGTTTAAGGCATTCTTCACGGTTTCAAATTCCTCTGTCTGTGTGTCCTGGGTGCATATCTTCCTAGCACGGTCAAACAGGGTCCGTACTAAACCCCGTTGTTACTGGACAGGTGCGAAGCTCTGAAAATTTAAGTATTGGCCAGTCCATGTTTCTTTACGGTACACCGATCTTTGAATTGTGCCGTCTGCTCTACGTCTCATTAGCACAGAAACAATAAACGCACACTGACACAAATACACAAGGAAACAAATATTGTCTGAAAAATGTCCTATCGCTATAGGACTCAAACATGACTTCTCGTTCAGAAAGCATATATAATTGTCTAGAAAATCAACCTGGGTTTGGGGTTGATCACAACGTCTTGCAAAGAACAAGCAACATGTTGTTGTTGTTGAAGTTTTTGGGACCTCTGAAATCGACACTCACAGACAGAAGAGAAAAAGGCAGACCATCAGCTACAGCTAACATCCTCAATACACACTATTTGTAAAGTAAAGCTCTAATTCTCACGCCTTGAGAAGTATTGTGTATATGGTGCCATCTTGATAGTTTAATAGATCCCTACGCACTCGACGAGTGGTGCAGTCAAAATCACGTTATCAGACTGTAAGTGTAAGTTTCGGAACATTGTCATAGTACACATATTTGGCTGAGTTGACCAGGGTGACCCAGACCAATTTTAAAACATAAAAATCCCAGTCTCAATAGTGATTATACCTCATTACTACCTGGTCGGAATCTTGCTACTGCACTACCGCAACTCACACACACTTTTAATATTACAAATAATTTACTTCGATTTCATACTATACCTTGCACTTCTAAATCACTCTGTTTAAATGTCTCTTTAACGCGTTCAGTTATAACATAAATGAGTGTTTGCAAGAATCTAGCTGTTCGTTTTCCGTACCTGTTTCATTTTCAGTTTATTCAAGTGTCAATATTTCCCAGAAAACTATATATAATTAGTAAATCCCCACAGGAAATATGCATACTGTTACGCTATTACACTGCTGTATTGCGTAAGGAATTTATTTAAAAATACTATGCAACTTATGTGCTAAAAATATTCCTTTGAAACATGCTTTTTATGGATTGCGCTTAACTGTGTCCCATCACCATGGTTACATTTATGTACGAGCACTGCATGTTCGCGCAAACTCAGTAGAAATCTATCTGCGCTGGTAATGTTATGAGCGCGATCGGAAGCGGGTTCGACCCCTGGTTTCGTCGTCTGCGAAAGCGAGGGAAAGCCTGGTCATCTATTCTAAGGAAGGAGCAAAAGAAGAACAACCTGATGTGCCTATTACATACCACCAAAAGAAAAGAATGATCACATCAATCAGAAAGCCACCAAACCTTACTCAAGACGACTACCACGTTATGGACAGATCAGAACAGGTCATTCTTCTGCGCCTCAGAACAGGACACAATAGATTACGCAACCACTTGTATACAAAATTCAAGATTGGTGACTCAGCCATGTGCACATGTGGTTTGGCGTCGCAGACAGCAGAGCACATACTCCAGGATTGCCCAAACTACAACATATCCAGGCGAACCTTCTGGCCTAGAGAGACAACAGTGGAAGATAAACTCTATGGACCGCTGAATGAACTAAAAAAGACTGTTAGATTCATACAAGAGACGACATTGCAGTTGTAGACATGTTTCAAGCGAACGAAAGAAGAAGAGGAAGATCTATTCTTTCATGTATTTATACCTACAACGTGTGATGGCGCTGTCACATCACAGATCCCTAGGAGTAAACTGCTTCGGTACACACACACAGGTAGCGGTAGCGTAGTGGCTAGACACTCTCCTGCAGGCCTGGTTGTCATGGGTTTGATCCGCATGGGGACGGATTAGGCATTTTTAAAATAGACCCAGGCTTAAAGTGGTACCATGAGATGTCTTGAGAAGTAAACGTGACCGGCATGCCACTGGCAACTTGACCCACTGAATGTCGCTGGCTCTATACAGATATGCATGTACAACGTAGCATCAATTCGCACCATTCGATTTGTAGTTGTCATATCTATTATTGGACGTGTCAACTCAGAATTGAACCATGGTAGCGTTCCGAGTCTAATAGACGATTATTTAAGAACGTGACTGAGAGCGTCTTGCAATGCATTGTGGGATGGCTTGGCCCAGCATACTGCACACTTGTTCAAACATAATTCTACTAACGGGACCTATATCTGTCCAATGTGGATTTTAGGTGCCATTTTCTCCCAATTTTGTGTAAGACTGTGATTCTGAGAGTTATGTGATAATTCAAAAGGGAATGATCAAGGTAGTATATGTTGTCCGTGATTTTTGTGAGATTTGTATTGTCCCTATGCCATGAAATACTCTCTCCATATTTGGAAGAGAGCCTACAGACCCGACTTCTGCCCTGTCGCCATTTTCCAATGCCTCGTTTCATTTCTACTGAAATATCAATCCAGTCTATGATTCTAATGCCATTCCGAAATGCATTTCACGCACTGCATCTTTATGCTGTAAGAAGTAATCTTGTCTAGGAATTTTATGCATTTTTCTATATGCAAACTGCTAGCTCTCTTCTTCTGCAAGATAACTATTTTAGTAAGTCAATCCTTGCCTTTCTTGTGCGCTGACAAATACCTTGCTTTTGATGTACAGTAACTCCTAAAACATACAGTGAGAGAGTGAAAGAATGATTATTTCTTGTCATCTGTTTTTGCTTGTAAGTGGAGTTGGGAGGGATGACATTATGTTGCATGACTTGCCGATCGTGCACTCAGGTCCAGTTTGAATTATCTCGCTGTGGATTTATATTTACGTTCAGTGTTTGCACGGTGTCTGATTACAGACTACAAGCATTCTTGATGAACCTGGTGCCAAGTTTTTCTGTCCAGAATAGGGATTCAAACCTCTGTTCCCAACCTAATGTTGATTGCCAACTAAAGGAGGGGCAATCTATGCGTTCAGGCAAAGAAGAAGAAGATGAACTTTGGTATGAGAAAGAAGACCATGCGTTCTGTCGTTCTCATATCTATATATATATATGTGTTTGTTGTCCCTGAATGAGAATAAGTGTGAGTTCCTTTTTTGACCTGAAGTCTTTATTATCTCAGATGTGAGATAGTCATTTATATGAGCTTTAACTCATTGAAACTTCGTAACATTATGGGGAGAATTTGTTCAGATCATAGCACCCCAGTTAAGAAGGGTAGGTGAGCTGATGATGATTGAGAAAGAAGTAATGACACTCAGGAATCGAACCTGACCTATAACAGGCGATTGACAATCTTGCACTGCCTTGATTTGGGATAATAAGCAAATAACATTGATGTTCATGACAACATTGATGTCATCCTTCTATCACCAATGCCTATGTAATAACTTTGGTGACTTTGCCTGCCCATCTAATTCCCCGTCAGACTTCTGATGCCTTGTCTGTTCCTCTGATGTCCATACCTCCCGTGAGACCCCTGGCACATTCAGATCACTATTATTAGCAAGGACCAGAAAATATTAACAATGCAGTTAAATGTTGTGTCTATCAGCAGTCAGAGTTGATCCAGCACTGATGAGAGAAGGGAGCAACAGATCCCACCTCTAGACACTGCATTATTCTTAATCCTTCTCATCCTTCTATCTTTGTTCCCTTTTTCATTCTTATCTACTTCACCGTGACACTATTTTTTAACAACATATGAATTGGGAAATTATGTTCGTATTACTAGAGAGGAGATGGTGTTTGTGGATGATTCCAGTATGATATAAGCAAACGATTTGTCTGGGATGATTATGGAAAAGCTCAGCTTTTTGACAGAGCGGTGTATCAGTCGTCACAATGTTTGGTTGTCCTGGATTCAATCGGAAATACTCCTATATGGAAACTCAGTCTAGTGGGATCTGCCCAATTCCTTCATCTCCAGCAATAACAGGCTGTGAATCAAGTTACTCGGAATACTCAAACCAATCTCATACTAATTTTTTTCCATCTGCATCGAAGAGAACATGTGACATCCTTATAATATGGACTTTCTCAATTAATGACTGAACTGAGTACCCACTCGATTGGATCACAGCTTCATATTACTTCATAGGACCATTGTTCAATATAATGGTATACCAGAACTTTTAGGAAATTTTACACAACACCAAACATTTTATAGATTGATTTTAAACATTACTGGAGGGGGAAATTGAAAGATCTTTTCGTGAAAAGCATATCTTATATAATACTGCACACATATTGTATTTGATGTTTTATAACATTTATGCATGCTTGATGTGTTGTTTGTGCATTTCATTTTGAGAGACCTCTTATTAAATTTCCTTCAGCCTTCAGATTATTTTAGTTGAATTAAATTATGCAATTTAATCTTCCCCTTTCTTCACTAATGTGTGATGTTATTCAAGTTCTATTATATGTTTTATTAAGTGATTAGTTAACATACTTTGAATTATTAGAACACATGTGACCGGGTAAACACAAGCATGCAGCTGAATCTACTGATCCTACTGTAAGCTCCCAGGTTCAAATTGTCCATTTAGGAGAACTCTTTTAGACTTAAATTATTATGATACCCTTTTCACCTGTTGGGGAAATGGATACAATTGGGAATTCATGAACTCAATTTGGTTCTCCTTGGGAAGCACAGAAATTAGTGTGGTTCTTTAATTTATCCGGGGGTCCCCTAGACCTCCTGAGTCCTTTCGTTTCACATCACATTTTAGTGACATGTTCACACTATTGGAAACCAGTCCTACCTCTCTAACGTTACTTAGTACGGGTGATGCACTTGTGGGTACTGCCCGTTTCCACCCAACATATTACATTATAGTGTGGGCTCGTCCGCGATTGTTCCTTTGGGAACCTCTCTCAATAAATCGCTTAACTGTGTCACCTGTTTGGGAAATTACCTTCTGGAAACCAATTACGAATATTAAGGTCTATTTTTCGTGACAGGAGACGATCTTTGTAGGGACCACGCGCACAAATCCACACATTCTGTGGACGTTATATTTAGGATTCTGAACCACTCGACTTCACCTCCTGTTATGTAGTTCTTACCAGGGTGTAGATCACAATGGTATATCATAACCTTTTTTAGTTTGAGAAATGATGAGTTACTGTTGTACACTTCAGGGTTTGAGATTATCTCTATGTTTTTAAAACCCCATATTTTGCTGTTAAAGAAAACTACCTACGCCACTGGCTTATTTTATTAGCTGACATTTGTTTCGTCATTGCATGCTCTGTATAATTTTTAGATCACAGATGCATAGTCTTATTTGAGATCACAGAAGATAGCATTTAGATATATTTTTAGTCGAAAGAAAATTTTGAAACTTAAGCATGACGGAATCAGCTATACTACGTGCCCAGTATATGGAGGTAGGTAGGCAGTGCGGGTTATCTGGGTGGAGCTGGCAAAATATGTCTTAGACGAATTCCATCGACATGCGCGAATGCTATCTGAAACAGCCCGGAAAGAGGCCGAAATGACCCAGAAAGGGAGAGAAAGCCGGATGGCCTTATAATTGGAAGCTACAGAGAGAAAAAAGACAACATCAGCCATAAATAAGGCGCATGGAAACTGATCTGGAGGCTAGTCGACTGGATCATGGAGTTCCTCTTACCCCCTCCACATCTCAATGTGGCCCAGCTACAGAAGATCATGGAGAGGAATTTTGTCATCACTCTGGGGCCATGGAATTTCCATTGAAGTCATACGATAAACACAAGGAGAATATAGAGTTCTACTTATCTAGGTTTGAACAGATGTGTTTAACATGTGGTCTGGATGAGTCTAGATGGGGTGTTAAACTCTCACAAGGTTTGAGGGTACCGCCTACGACGTTTTCTCCAGGCTTACTCGTGAGGAACAACAAGATTACGGTACCCTCAATAGGGCGCTTTTGAATAGATTTTAGGTGGACTCGGATAGCTATATGCACATATTCAATGCAGAAATGAAAGAGCCTGGAGAGAGTTTCGCCCAATTAGTTGAAAGATATCAATCCTACTTGCACAAATTAGCAAGTTTAGGAAAGTTTGATGAAACGTACGAAGGACTCAGGGAGAGGATCGTAACGGACCAGTTAAGGGAGAAAATGTTATCAGAAACGATGTCCTTCCTCACACAGCACGGGGATGATAGACTAGAGGAGATCATTGTCTTGGCAGAGAGATGGGCGAAATCTCAGAAGGAGATGATAAGTAAAAGTCGGTCAACCACTCCCCCCCCCCCCGGAAAAATCTCTAACATCCAGGAAATTAGATAGTACCAACTCCAGTAAGAAGATTAAGAAATCCACAAACGCAACTCAAACCTTAATTCA
This sequence comes from Cepaea nemoralis, assembly GCA_014155875.1. Lineage (NCBI taxonomy): Eukaryota > Metazoa > Mollusca > Gastropoda > Stylommatophora > Helicidae > Cepaea > Cepaea nemoralis. The sequence continues at coordinate 28,030 of JACEFZ010020346.1, forward strand.
GACTGCTAAGAAGGATGGTAAAGCCTATTGTACAAATTACAATATGGTAAGGCACCACCCAAAGTAATGTTTTAAAAAGCCCCCTCCTCATAGTGTTGCATATCTGATTGGCCGGAGGAAAAAGAAGATGAGCACTGATGAACCGTCAATCCGGACAAATCATGAAGACACCCATTCTAAGATTCCAGTCTTGGAATCAATCCAGTTGAATGGATCCCTCACCATGTGTCTCTACTACACAGGACTGCAATACGAGTGTATTGTTTCCTCTTCCTTCGTGCACCCGGAATAGGTGACATAATATATGGTGGAAATACATAGACCTTTGAAGAGCTCCATTTCGATGTCACTCCATGTGGCAAAGGTGCACATAACATCGCGTTTTTTGACTGGAACGACCAAAGCAGCGGTCATGGAGGACCCCATCTACCCTGTAATGTTGTGATGTCGTTATGTTTTTCTCGGAATCCAATACAGCCTTTGATAGTCTCTGTTATGACGACTAGATATCAAGCGACAAAGGCTCCAGCCTCGACTACCACATATATTCCTTGCTGTGAGTATTTGAAGAAAGCACAAGCTGCTGATAGCACCATGTTGCCATTCTTCAGTAAACTGCCTAAAGCACATTTACCTCCGCGTAAAGGTAATATGCATATTAAGAGTGGACGTATCTACAGAAGGGCAGGGAAGGAGGGACAAAAGCATGCGCAACTCACAGTCCCGATTTCATATAGAGCTCAGATTCTAGAAATAGGCCATAGTTTGTTATTCAGTGGGCATATGGGCATCAATGCTACAACGCAAACAATTGCCTTGTACTATTTTTGGCCAGGGATGAATGCAGACATTATTAGTTTGGTTAATTCAACAGAATGAAGAGGCGGAATCGATTCATCTTAACGCTCGTGGAAACATGCTAAATGTGGGCAGAAAGTGTCCCTTGCCATTAAGTGATTCCAAGCATTCTCGGAAGCATTACTTGAGATATTTTCAAGGCTGGGATTTCCTCTTAGGATCCTAACCGATAATGGTTCAAAGTTTCGTTGTAAACTCACGGAAGATGTCTTTAGATTATTTTAATCTCGCCATATCTACTCATCTCCCTATTTTCCACAATCGAGTGGGAGTTTAGAGAGGTGGTACGGGACCCTTATTAGTATTCTGAGGAAACTTGCTCAGAAGAAACCAGAGGATTGGGACTTATATATACCGGTAACATTAGTCGCTTATCAGGAAATTCAACATAAATTAACTGGGCTTGCACCTGCAACTTTGTTGTTTGGACGCCCAATTAAGGTACCATTAAAGCCTTTACTAAGAACATGGATGATACATTTGTTACTGCATTCACATATGTTGCTGAATTGAAGAAACGTCTACAGCATGGTTGGAGACAGGCGAATGAAAATCTACATCAAGCCAGGCGGAGAATTTCTCGCTATTTCAACAGAAAAGCAAAAGACCGAGAGCTAGAAGTGGTTGAGAAAGTGCTGTTACTACTACCAACAAGTCAGAATAAGTTGTAAATCGGATGAAAGGGGCCATGTGAAGTGACTGAAAAGATGTCTCGTACACACTACAAGATTTCCATCAAGGGCAAGTTAAAGGTTTTTTCATATAAACCTTTTGAGAAATATAATGAAAGGCCATCGACTACCGAAACTGAACATCTGATGGCTATGGCTGTGGCTACAGAAGTAGATCAGGGAACTACAATGGGAGTGGAGCGCCCACTGCAAGCCAAGGAAACTTTCCAGGATGTGGATATCAACCGTAACCTATCACAAGATCAGCAAAAGCAGATCCGAGATCTTTTGGCAACATATGCAGATGACTCACTGACAAGCCTGGACACACTGATTTAGTAGAATTTGAAATGAAACTGAAAGATTCTACTCCTGTGTGAGTCAAAACATACCCAATTCCTTATGTCCAGCAAAATACTTTGAAGGGAGATTCAGCAGATACTATCGTCAAGAATCATCTCACCATCTGAGTCTCCATATTGTGCTAGTGTGGTGTTGTTGAGGAAACTGAGTGGAGAACACTGATTGTGCACCGATTATCGACAGCTCAATGCTATTACTGAATTTCAGGCAGAAACTCTGCTTGATCAGAACTAGCTCTTAACAAGTCTCAACAAGACTAAATACTTCACTAAGATTGATCTCAGCAAGGAATATTACCAGATTCCTGTTAAACCGGAAGTTCGACCGTGGTTGGCCTACAGCACACCTGGAGGACACTACGAGTTCAACGTTCTTCCTTTTGGATTGAGTAATGCTCCTAGTGTTTTTACACGCATGATCAGGAAATTGCTTGACCCATTACATCATCCGACTAGCAGCCACTTCATGGATGATATTTAGTCGCTATTGAGACATTTGAGGAGCATGTCAAGACATTGCATCTCTTATTCAAGCGACTTAAGGAAACAGATTTGACAGCGAGACCTAGGAAGTGTCAGATAGGATTCCAACAATTGGATTTCCTAGGCCTTCAGGTGTCTCAAGGCTTTATAACACCTCATGAAGTGAATGTGGAGAAACACTAGAGAGCACCTCGCCCAAGGTCAAAGAAAGACGTGGGTCATTTGTATCCTTGTGTTGATTTTATCAACGATACATCAAAGACTTTAATACTCTTTAACGGATCTTACCAAGAAATGGAATGCAGAGAAAGACATTCGACAGCTGATTGTGAGAAAGCTTTTACAGCTCTCAAACAGGCTTTAACTGCCAAACCAATCCTTCATCTACCCAACTCGATCAAACTGTTGTGCTCCTCACATACCCGAGCAACATCGGAGTGGACGAAGCTGTGCCCCAGATGAAAGGAGATGATCACTCAGAGCTATTCCTTGTAGCCATTGCAAGAATGAAATTGAATGCTGCTGAGCTAAAGTATTCAGTGATCGAACGTGAATGCCTTGCATTAATTTGGGCAGTTTAGAAATTTCAGCCTTATCTGTACTGAAGACATTTCACGGTGCAGTGTGACCACCAACCCCTAATGTTTCTAGCAGCGTCAAGGAATCTGAATGCAAGAGTCATGAGATGGTCGTTGCTTTTGCAACCATACTTATTTCAAATCGAAACATTCCTGGGTAAATTAACGTCGGAGCAGATATTTTAAGTCGACATCCAATTCCTGATGAATCATCAACTTCCGATGAAGTGGGAAACTAACAGGAGGGGGTCACCAGAAGGGAGCCTGTCAACTGTGCATGATTGATACGCAGTTCTTCCCTAGTAGAACTGTTTGGAAGGAGCTATGTAACATAATGAATTCAATCCCACCAGTTTACGGCACTAACACGGAATCGGATAATTACATGTACCATCTAGCACCAATTCGCACAATGCGATATGCAGTTCTCACAATCTATTATTGAACGTGTCAACTCAGAATTGAACCAGGGCAGCGTTCCAAGTCTAATAGACGATTGGTTAAGAAAGGGACTTATAGCGTCTTGCAATGCATTGTGGGATGGCTTGGCCCAGCATACTGAGCACGTGTTCAAACATAATTCTACTGACAGGACGTATATCTGTATAGTATGGATTTTAGGTGCCCTTCTCTCCAGAGTTTAGTTGAGAATGTGATTTTGAGATTTATGTCATAATTCAAGATAATCCATGTTGTCCGTGAGTTTTACGTGATATGTAATTTCCCTCTGCCAAGAAATACTTTCTCCATTTTTATAAGGCAGCCTACAGAGCCGAATTCTGCCCTGTCGCCATTTTGTAATGCCTGGTTTCATTTCTACTAAAATATCAGAAAGAAAAAGCAAAACAACTTAATATACCTATTTGTTTCCAGTTCATATTGTTATATCCTGCTGCAGTCGCTGATTTTTCTTTCTATTCCATATCATTTAATTCCCTGGCTGCTACCCCTTTTCGTCGTCCGTTTTTCTGTTGTTCGTTTTTCTGTGGTTAGTTTTTTTAGTTTATATATCCATTAGTTTATGTTTACCGGCCTATAGCCGATCATGCCTGCTGACAGACGGACTATGTCATCTCTCCACCACACCATCTCCGACATATTTGCCCTCATACCCCAGGACATGTCCCGTACAGCTATTAGCCTCGCACGTACAATTTTTAACATCACTCGCTTTTCTTTCCATTTGAATTTCCTTAACAACTGTCTCCGGGTAAATTACACCCAAAGGCTCCCGGAGCAATATTCATCTCTTGTTAGGCAAACTGGTTCCTGCTGAGACACGGCTCTTCAATTGCCTGGCACAAGAGCAGTCCGTCAAGTACATGAACCTGGCAGTGACTGTGCATCAACGACATATCTCCGAACTGAAGGACACCAAGCACAACCTGTACCGGACTCTGCATCTACTGACGTTCAGCAACCAGCTTGCTTTCCATTTGATCACCTCCATCATTCAACATTATAATAGAGAGCTATACCTATGGCTATCCGCACGTAAGAAAGACAAAATTAGCCATCTACGTCCCCATGCCTCTTCCTCCACTTCGACACCTATCAGCCACACCAAAGTGGTATGCATACCGCCTGACCTACCACTGTCTCCTGAAGAACATGCTGTTTTAGGGAAAGGTCTAGTTTTGTCCCTCTACGCCCCCGTATGGACAGTCGCGCTATTTTGGAAGACGTTTCCAACTTCCACAGACGACTCCGCCTCAAGTACCACCACAGAGACAAGCCTGTCCACAGTCCCACCCCACAACCTCTTGACATTTTTCTATCTTCAACCAAATCCCGTTCCACATGGACCCCACCTTCCGGAGTTTCCAACGCGCTTGACCTCTACATAGCTAACACACTCCATGAGATTAAGCAACTTTCTTTCCCTCGCTTGAAACGCTCCAACCTATCCCCTCCCGAATGGCGTGCCCTATCCCAACTACAGCGCAGACAGGACATAGTCATCAAACCGGCGGATAAAGGTGGTGCGGTGGTTGTTTGGCGGAAAGATCTATATGTCGAGGAAGTCATGTGCCAACTGAATAAACCTGATAATTATTCCCCCTGCGTCGGAGACCCCACTCTCTCCTATAACCGGAAGATTCAAAACACAATCAAACAGCTCATACGTGAGGATGCCTTACCACCCAGTGCCTCTTCACTTCACATCCATGACTCTGACTTGGGCAAACCCACCCTCTACATGCTGCCCAAAATACATAAACTCAAAAATCCTGGATAGTTTCTGTCTGCTCATGCCCAACTGAACTGATCTCAGCGTTTCTTGACAGGATTTTCCAACCTCTAGTTGCGAATCTCCCGTCATACATCAAGGATACAACGCATGCGTTACTTTCATTCAACTCTCTCCAACTGACTCCTGGGAACACATACAGACTATTCCTAATGGATGTATGTTCCCTCTATACCTCCATTCCTCACGCTGATGGCCTCAGGGCGCTACAGTTCTTTCTGGATCAACGCACAGATCAAGCCATCCCTACTCGCACACTTGTGAGACTCGCTGAATTGGTCCTCACCAATAATTCCTTTGAATTCAATGGCCACTACTTTGAACAAATCAGCGGTGTCGCCATGGGCACGAAAATGGGACCCAGCTACGCATGTTTATTTATGGGACATCTGGAACACCAGATTGAACTCAGCTATGATGGTCTTCTCCCTTCTTTTTACCGACGCTACATCGATGACGGCATAGGTCTCACCGACATGACAGAGGCGGAACTGAACCGCTTCATCAATTATGTCAATGACTTCCATCCATCGATCAAATTCACCACAGAAATTTCCACCACCTCTGTCAATTTCCTTGACACCACTATTAAATTAAACCCTACAGGCCTCACGACCTCTGTGTACTACAAACCTACTAATGCTCACGGTTTCCTCCTGTACAGCTCATCAAACCCCAAAAGCTGCAAAGATTCCATCCCATATTCCCAGCTACTCCGCCTTCGTCGTATCTGTCAGGATGATAATGACTTCCTCGAGAGAGCCCATGAAATGCTTGACTTTTTCCGCAGACGGTCCTACCCAGAGGACGTCTTGTCCACAGCTTTCTGTCGCATAACCCAAGTCTCGCGGGAAATGTCCCTCGTCAAACAAACGCGACCTCCTAACAATGCACCCAAGCTCATCCTCACCTTCCATCCACATGCCTATGCCATCAAGCACATTTTCCTGAGACACTGGTCTATCTTGGAATCCGATCCAACCACTCGTGAGGTATTCTCCAATGGCCCTAGGGTAATTTTCCGCCGTAACCAGAGCCTCAGAGACCACCTTGTGCATAGTCGCCTCCCCACCGTTACTTCATCTGTGGGCACATTCGAATGCCATCGTAAGAACTGTCTGACATGCCCATACGTTGTTCAGACACCGGAGATCACATTTCCCCTAGGCACCTTCTCCTTGAAAGATTCTTTCACTTGTACATCCCCCAATCTGATATATGTCATCATCTGCAAACGATGTGACATGAAATACATTGGTCAAACAGGCAGACGTCTTGCGGACCGTTTTAGAGAACACCTCAGAGACATCAATCAGGGCGCTGACAAACCTGTCCCCAACCATTTCAATTCCTCCAACCATAATGGAGTCGACGATGTATGTGTCACCGCATTGAAAACCTGCTACTCCAATAGCTCCGTTAGGTTAAAAATTGAATGCCAACTAATCAACAATCTGGGATGCGTCCATCCAGCAGGTATCAATACTGTTGTGGACGCTACTGTATAACTGTGCCACATTCTCCAACTGTTTACACTGTCCATTACTATGCTGTCCTCCCCCCCCCCCCCCATATCCATACCACTGTCTCCACACACCTATATTTTCATATCAGACTGTTCGCATTTTTATTTTCGTCAATCCTATCTGGCAACCTATATTTAAACTCTGCAGCCAAGAGTGCCTTCTCACCTGGCAAATCCGTCTTTTCTGCTCCCACATGGATACATAGTGGTTGTGATTTTTAGTTTTGTGCTTTTTTATATTTCGTTGTCTTATCTATCCGTTTTGTCCTGTACTTGACAAAGATTCTGAGAATCGAAACGTCGTTCTGTGTGTCGTATTGTACGCGTTTGTGTGTATTTTATTTTATTATATTATTCATTTTATATATTTATTGAGTGCTTCTGATTTCGGATTTTCACCTGTATTTCGGGATACGAGATGGATTTCCTTGTAAGGTATGTGCAACGTGTTGATGTTTAGTACGTTTCTTCTCGCAGGAGCTTAATATACCTATTTGTTTCCACTTCATATTACTAAAATATCAATCTAGTCTACGATTATAATGACATTCAGAAATGCATTTCATGCAGTTCATCTTCATTTTTATGCTGTAAGAAGTAATCTTGTCTAGGGACTTCATGCATTTTTTTTTAAATAGGCAAACTGCTAGCTCTCTTCTTCTGCAAGAGAACTATTTTAGAAAGTCCATGTGTGCTGACAAATGCCTTGCTTCTGATATACAGTAACTCCTAAAACACACAGAGGGTGAGAGAATGATTATTTCTTCTCATCTGTTCTTGCTTGTAAGTGGAGTTGGCAGGTATGAAATTTATGTTACATGACTGCAAGTCTAACCATTTGAGAACTCATGTTTGCGGAAGACCAAGCACTAATAGCAAAATCAGAAGCTGAATTACAAGACCTCATGAATAGTCTAAACGAAATGTGTAGATCACATAACATGAACATTAGCACAGGCAAAACAGAGGTAATGACTATAACTAAAGAAGAAAAAAACATCAGCAATTCACCTAAACCAAAATCCCTTGAAACAAGTAAGGAGTTTCAAGTACCTAGGAAGTATAATATCATCAAATGGCAGATCAGAAGACGAGATCGAAAATAGATGCAATAAGGGAAATCAACACATTGGAGAATTGGCGCCAATCCTAAAGAACAAACATGTATCAATAACTACTAAGAAAGCACTTTACAACACAATCTTCCTACCAAACTCTATGCTACCAATGCCAAACCTGGACAATGACAGAAAAAGAGAAAAGAAAAATCACAACACAGAAATTTGGTTCCTGAGAAGAATACTCAACGTATCACGAAGAGATAAGATCAGAAATTAAGAAATCAGGACTAAAGTGGGGGTTAATGCAGCACTAGAAGATTAGAAAGCAGCAAGTCAAATGGTTTGGTCATGCAAGTAGGTTACCAGTCAACAGCATACCACAACAAGCAATGATGTGCAGACCAGATGGAAACAGAAGAAGAGGCCGACCACGTAAATGTTGGACGGAGGAAATAGCAGAGTCAATGGGAATATCGATGTATGAAGCCCATAAGCGTTCACTATTCCGCTGTTTATACTTCACCTCGACACCGCAAGGTACAAGAGGAACATGATGAGATGAGATGAGACTGATCAAAGAACGTATAACAGAAGGCTGCTCATATTTGGTGCATTGAAGTGGAGTAGCCATCTTTAAACGTCACCATTTTCGACTACACTGTGATGTCACGTGATTTACTCGCCTGACATCCCTAACAACAATATTGATAGGCTAGAAGACAATGTCGTGGTTATTGTAGTTTATATCATACTTTTAAGCTTTTAAGGTATTCACTTCAATCTCTCTCGTGTCTGTGTGTGTGTGAGTGTGTGTGTGTGTGCGTATTGTGTGTGTGTGTGTGTGTGTGTGTGTGAGTGTCTGGTGTGTGTGCGTGCACGTAATAATATTTACTGTGAAATGATAAGCAAGAAGTAACATCGAAAATACACGTAAACAAGTTTTATTAGCTGAAACAGAGAAAGATATTCAATTTACATAAAAGAAACAGATTAATTAACTTGGTTTCACTATCTCATAATGTAATAGGTCCTTTTGCATTTCCTCGCTCTCATGCCGGCCGACCCGAGAGACTCTAAACATTTCCTCAGTTCCTCTGCGCCATTCGTGTGTATGCCCTTGACGAATTTACAATCCAAGGCCCACCTTCACATTGGTAGACCCCCTCGGCTTCTTCCAGGAACCACAATATTCATCACTGTTCTCTCCTAGCCACTGTGATGTGCACTATGACTAAAGTATTTCTTTTTCCGAGACATGATGCAGTGTATGCGCCAGATTTCTTCTATGTTCATATTTTGTAGAATGCCAGTATTTATCTTCTAGTTTAGACATAAATGTGCGTCACATACAATTATAGTTACCAACAAAGATAACAGCAAGCCAGTTTAGAAAATTACTGTCAATGGAAAATAAAACATAAAGGCAATAACTATGCTTGCCTAAGTTAATTAGGAGCTTATTACAAGTCGCACAGTCGGGTCTTAGTCACTATGACTGAGCTACCGTATGACAGTAGACTGTACTACCTGCTCTCTGTTAGGGCCGAATGTTGGACGGCGCTTACCAAATCCAACACCCCACATTGTGCCAACGGTGCAGGGCACAAGTAGTATCCTGGTGCGCGGAGATGCAGTCTAAAGACTAAATGTCATGACATCTCAGACCAGGTCCTAAGCCTTGATCTGTAGCTGGTCTAGAATCTAAGTTAGAGCATTCCTTTGCTAATCTGGAATCTTCAACAGCTTGTTTTATTCCAGATGCATGGGTGTCACCTGTCCACTGAAATAATCTAGACAGGCCGAGAGATGGATCTTGCTGCATGGGCAAACATGGTCTCTACAATTCAGCCAATGCTTCATGCCATGGAGATGTATACTGTCTTTTTTGAAGCACAATGTAACAAAATATATGTCAAGACTGCAATGTGCCAATCATTACGAGACATAATTAAGAAAGACAATGGGAATTGACAAAGTAACACTAAATAAAATTAATACAGTTCTTATGCCACAATGAAACAGGAATACAATTTAAGACTGATAAAATGATACATTAACTCTTTATTATTAAATGTTACAGATACATGGAGTGGCTGGCCGAGTGGCTAGAACACTAGAATTTCCTTCGGGATGCCCGGGATCTAATCCTATGTAAAGTGTGGGATTTGTTTTATATCGGGGGCAATAAGAAAATCCTAACCTGCACAGTGCGCGATGACTACACCTGCCAGGCGGCCTTAATTCCTCAAGCTCAAAGAAAACCTGCCATACACCGCAAAGTACTATATTGGCAGTAAATGACATATACATGGGCAATGAATAGATTACAACTGAACAATATTTTACTTAGGCATTAGGAGAGGACTGAAGGTACAAGGAAAAAAAAAAAACATATCTCACACAAATCTTAGAACATGGAAACATGACTGAATGAGAATACCAAATCTTAAAATGAGAAAAGTCTTGGAACGACAATGAAAAAAATGTCTCAGCTAGAATGTAAAAACACATAAGGGGAATGATTCATCATCATCATCATCATCATCATCATCATATCATCATCATCATCATCATCATCATCATCATCATCATCATCATCATCATCATCATCTTCCACTTCTGCCGTCAAGCGTAGTGGGGAGGAATAATTTGCGCTCCAGCGCCCGATAGGCGGCACTGGATAGTGTTATTCCGTGTGATTGTACAATGTCTTTGATGCCATCAACCCATTTTCTTCTTAGACGTCCTCTTAGTCTCGTCACAGATGATCTTTAATGAAAGGCCAGTGATGGTAGTTGATGGTGTTGCATTCTAACGACATGGCCAAACCACTTCATCTTCTGTCTTTCAGTAAATGGGGCACAAGGTGTTGATCCCACTGTCTGTCTGATAACATAATTTCTTAATCAGTCTCGCATTGTTAAGGAAATGATTCTTCTTCTTCTTCAGCGTTCCGAGCCATTGAGGTTCTTTGCTGCAGATACAATGCGTCTCCATTCGTCTCTCTGGTTGACCTTCTCTTGCCAATCGTTGATTCCAAGTGCTTGTAGGTCTGTGTATATATTATCTCTCCACCGTCTTCTTGGTCTACCTCGGGGTCTACGGTCATTTATTTCCTGTGTGTAAGCGAGTTTTGTTTCCCTATTATCTTCCATTCTTTATACATGCCCCAGCCATTGTAGTCTATTAGCCTTCATGATACCAGTGATTAGCGGGGACTTAAACAGATCATAAATGTCTTTGTTACTTCTTCTTTTCCACTCTCTACTTTGTGTATCCCTAGTGGGTCCAAAGATGCGTCTTAAAACTTTGTTCTCAAAGGTTTGTAACAAGGTTTCGTCTCCTTTCGTTGTACTCCAGGTTTCAGAGCCATACAGCATAACTGGTCTGATCAATTTTTTGTATATTGTGATTTTGGTGTTACGAGATAGCGCATTTGATTTTAGTAGATGTTGTAGTGCATAGTATATCTTATTTCTGGAATTGATTCTAGTTTGTATTTCTTCCCTTATGATGTTGGAGCAGTTGAAGATTGTGCTCAGGTATTTGTATGTTTCTTACTGATTCTACTGTTTCTTCTTGTTGATTAATTAGCAAAAATACAAAAACGTATAATAATGGGACGATTACTTATTAATGAGAATTCAACACGTCGTCATATGAGTTACAATTATTTAATGAGAATAAAAAAGCTCATTGTAAGTGAAACGATTACTTAATTAGAACACAATGAAAAACATTCACCGTAATTGAAACGATTACTTAATGAGAATACAAAACCTAACAACAATTGCAATTATTACTTTTTAAGATTTTTTTTTTTTAAATCAGAGTAATTGAAACAATTACTTAATGAGAATACAAACAATTATAGTAATTAAAACGAATTCTAATAAATATTTATTACATCCGAGATTCTTGTATATACACGAGAAATGGGAGAATCCAAGGAGTTTTATCAACACGCTTTGTGTGGGAAACAAAAAACTAGGCACCCAAGGGCACATTAGTAAAGTAAAAAGTAATGGCTCCTTTAATACACATTGATACGTTTTATTATTATTAAAGCAAAAAGTATTGGCTCATGTTATACACATTGAGACGTTTTATTATTATTAAAATAAAAAGTAATGGCTACTTTTATACACATTGGGACATTTTGTTATTATTAAACAGTAATGGATCAAGGTATACAATTTGCATCTAATTTCTTTTTGAAGTCCCCATCGTTGGAGATTATGGAGCCAAGATATTCAAAGTATGTAACATTTTCAATTTCTTCATAGCTGATTATGATTTTTGGTTGGAATGTTGCTTTGTCTGTGGACATTATTTTTGTTTCGCTTAAATTCAGAAATGATTTTGACTTCAACTTTGTCTCATCACATAACAGTTCAGCACTCTAAACAGACACTCTCCCTGCTGTTTATACTTAACCTCGACACCGCAAGGTACAAGAGGAGCAATATGAGATGAGATGAGACAGCGGCATCTGGTATTTGATTCCCATCAATTATAAATGGATCAATTGAAAAACTTGAAGCTTTAGGAACAATGAGATTCGAACCATTTCCTCCAGACAACACCAACGCATCGCCCCTTAGTTGATGACCTTTATATGACGTTTAAATTAACGCCAGCATGTGTATGCATTTTAGTGATTACTAGGAAATTTCACTTTCAGTAGTTTACCAGTCAGTCAGATATGACTGAGCTACCGTATGGCAGTAGATAGTGCTATATGCTTTCTGTTAGCCACGAATCTAGGGCGAAAAAAAAAATAAATATAAGCAGATAGAGGGGCAATATGGTATGGGAAACAGAAACGACAGAGGAGACCGGCTGATACAGTTCTGCGAAGAAAACAATCTTATTGTTTGTAACACATATTTGCAACATAACCCTAGGAAACTGTATTAGTGGAAAATCCCTAGAAATAGATCAAGAAACCAAATTGACTACATTATGATTAGAAATAGATTTAAAAACAATGTTAAAAATACCAAAAATACCCTGGTGCTGATATCAACACCTACCACAATCATGTAGTCCTAAAATTACAAATAAAACTTAAAAACGCAGGAATAAGGACATCGAAGACACCTCAAGTAGATATATCGGCATTGAAACAACCAGAAGTTAAGTCAACTTACCTTTTCGAAGCAAAAAAAAGAAAGATATGATGGACTAATCGTTGAAAGTATTGAACAATGTAGACGCGAAAAATATGAGGATAAAATTAATGCAAAAATGGGAAAGTGTAAAAACCAGTATACAGTTGAAAATACCACCTTGCCAGTGAAGATAAATAAGAAAAAACAATTACGCATGACTGAAATCTTGACTAAAATGACTTAAAGAAAGAAAGCAAATAACACTCCAGAGTATATATTAATAGATAGAGAAATGCATCACATGTACAGAGCTGCCAAAGAAGAGTGGTTGCAGGAACAAAGCAAATGTAAATAAAGGATCTGGAAATAAAACACAACTCGGAAGAATTACATGAACATATTAAAAATAATATAAAATAAAATATAAAATAATATAACAGGAAACGGTTGTATCAGAGGAAAAAAAAAGAGAAATTATAATTAATACCACTGACATAATAAAAAAATTTGGACAGAGTACAGAGAAGATTTATTATGGGACAACAGGGTCAATAGACCAACATTATATAATATTCAAGATGGACCAACAATATTAAAGGCTGAAGTAGAAAAGGCTATTAAAAAGATGAAAGAAGGAAAGTCTGCAAATGACAAGATAACAACAGAGATTATAAAATACTTATCTAGCTTTGACTTTGATCATCATCATCATCATCATCATCATCATCGTCCACTTCTGCCGTCAAGCGTCGTGCAGAGGAATAATTTGGGTTTCAGCGCGCGGTGGCCGACACTGGATAATGTAATTCCGTGTGGCCAATGTCTTTGATGTCATCAATATATTTTCTTCTTGGACGTTCTCGTGGTCTCGTCGCAGATGATCTTTGATGTAAGGCCAGTGATGGTCGTTGCTGGTGTTGCATTCTAACGACATGGCCAAACCACTTGATCTTCTGTCTTTCAATAAATGTGGCACAAGGTGTTGATCCCCAGTCTGTCTGATAATAGCATTTCTTAATCGGTCTCGGATTGTTAAGTTGGCAGCTCTCCTCAGGCATCTCATTTCGCAGGTGTTGATTTTGCGAAGATGTAATATGGATAAAGTCCAGGTTTGAGATTGGTAGCATAGGGTTGGTGTGAATATGGTGTGTATTATCTTTCGTTTTGCAGACATGGGTATATTTGGATGTTTCAGTAAGGGCGATAGTTGATATGTAATTGCACTAGCTTTTTGACATCTGTTTCCGATTTCTCTGTCCAATCTGCCATCTTCTGTGATCATACTTCCAAGATAATTGAATTCTTTAACTTGTTTCAGAGTTATGCTATTTATCTGTATACTTAGTCGGCCCGGCGATCTGATAACTTGCATTACTTCGGTTTTGGCTGTATTTACACTCATATTGTATCTCCTGCATGTTGTTGCATATTAATATGATTTTGCAGTATGCACTCGTCGCTATAAAACAGGTACTGATCGTCTGCAAATAGAAGTTCATTTATTTCCTGTGGATCAGTTGTTTCTTCTGGAGTAAAGAGTTCAAAATTTTATGAATCTGTTCTGTCGAGACTTGCTTCTTTGAAAATTCTATCCATGTAAATATTAAATAGCAGGGGAGAGAGCACACATCCATGTCTCACTCCTGTATTGACTGTGAACATATCTTATAAACCTTTTTGTGTTCTTACTGCACTTAGGCTCGAGTGGTACATGGCTATGATGTTTTCTAGCAGTTGTCCTTGTATCCCATAGTCTTCAAGGATGTTCCATAATTTGTATCTGTCTACTCTATCGAAAGCCTTTTCCTCATCTACAAACACAATAAGTGTAAATAATGCATCAGTGTAACTTTTACCTTTCCGAAAACCGAATTGTACTTTGCTTAACTGTTGTTCAACTATGGGTCTAGCTCTTTTTTCCAATAGTTTTGCATAAATTTTCCCTATATGGCGCAGGAGTGATATACCTCTTTATGTTCCGCACTCTCTCATATTGCCTTTATTTTTCTATATTGGTATTATTATTGCCTGTTGCCAATCATCTTTGACTTTTCTTTCTTCCCATGATATATTAAAAAGTCTTGTTAGCCATTTAACTCCTGTTTCCCCACAGGCCTGAATAGCTTCTGTGGTTATTCCATCTGGACCTGGTGATTTGTTTTTAGGACTTTTCTGTATAACTGCTTTGACTTCTGCAGGTATGAAATTTGATTCTTGCTGTCCCTGGCTTTTAGGCACACAAGTGAGGTTTTCTGTGTTATGTGTGGGGTTAAGTAGTTCTTGAAAGTATTCTGCAAGCCTTGCTAGTCTTTTTTGTGGATTAAATATCTGTATACCTCTTTAACTTCGTTGTTACATCAGGCTGGTCTTCATCTTTTGTCCTGCCCTTCTTTCTTTGTTCACATTTATTTTCCAGTGTGTCGAGCATGGCAGCCTTGAAACATGTCCATTCTTTATCTACGCTTGAGTGGTCATTAGGGATGTTCTTATGTAGGTGTTTGATTTCTTGATTGAATTCCTCTTTAACCGTATTTTCCTCTAGCCTCCTCTAATTGATCACATGTGTTGTTACCTTTTTGTTTCTTATTTTCCTGTATATTGAAATCTTTGTATTATGACTGGTTTGTGATCAGTATCAACACCTGTATTTGGGAGTGCTCTTGGATCTAATAGTAGTCTTCTGTCTGATTTCCTAATTAGAATAAAGTCAATTTGAGATGCTTGGTCTATGGTATTCCATTTATACCAGGTTTTAGTGTGGCTACGACGATGTTGAAAAAAAAAATATATTTTCTATTATTAGTCCATGTTCGGAGCATATGTTGAGTATATGTTGACCATTGCTGTTGCAATCAGTCTCTGCGTCGCTGAATGGCCCCATGCAGTCATCACACGGTGTTCTTCGTGTGCCTATTCGTCCGTTAAAATCACCCATCACAATTAGTTCATATGCCTCCCTGACATTATTTAACGTGTTTGCAAGATTATCAAAATACTCGTCTTTGTCTTCGTCGCTGTAAGTGTCGTTACATGGGGCGTATGTTCATATATACTGTTTGGCTTTGATAATATCACATAATTATGTAATGATATATTTAATACTGGGTACATCCCCAAGGACATGAAAACATCCATTTTCATCATACTACCGAAGAAGCCAAGAGCTGTTGATTGTGAGGACTACGGAATTATTAGCTTAATGAGCCATATAACTAAGATTCTACTCAAGGCCTTACAAGAAAGAATCCAACATAAAATAGATGAGGAAGTAGCTGATGAACAATTTGGGTTCCGCAAACACAGCGACACGAGAGAAGCAATTATTTGTTTGAGGATGTTAATTGAAAAATATACAGAATGTTTTTTAAAAAAAAACGTATATGTTTGTTTTATATACCAGAAGAAAACTTTTGATAGAGTAAAACATGAACGACTAATTAAGTGCCTTCAAGATATAGGAAAAGACGGAAAGGACATCCAACTTATTATTAACTTGTAATGGGAATACGTGGGGTCTATTAGATGCGGAAATAACTATTCGTCGCCTATAGAGATAAAAAAAAAGAGGAGTACGGCAGGGATGTGTACTGTCCCCAAGCCTCTTCAACCTAAATACAGAAAGCATTTTTAAATAAGTTGAAATGCCTGGACTTAACGTCAATGGAAGAATCGTAAACAATCTTAGGTATGCTGACGATACTGTGTTACTGGCAGAAAGTGAGCAATAGTTACAAGACCTAGTTGAACAAGTAAACAGCCACAGTGCAGAATGTGGCTTAGATATTAGCATAAAAAGAACACTATGGTACTTAGCAGTGAAAAGAAAAGGTCATCGATGAACATCACAGTAAACGGGAAGATACTATAACAAGTAATAAGTGTCTTGGACATATAATAACAGTTGATGGCAGAAGTGAAATAGAAATCAAAAAGAGAATCGGAATGGCCAAAAATGCAGCATGAAATCAGTATTAACATCTAGAGAGATTAATAATGCATTATAAATGAGAATTATCAAATGCTACGTATATTCAACATTACTTTATGGCGTGGAAGCCTGGACATTGAATAAGCAACTAGAAAGTCGAATAGAGGCCCTGGAGATGTGGATATACAGACGAATATGTCGTATTTCATGGAAACAAAAACAATCAAATGCAGAGGTTCTAGAAAAACCGGGAATGAAGAGAGAGTTGATGAAAGAAATAAAGAGGAGGCAAATGAAATATTTCGGCCACGTTAAAAGACATGATACTCTTATAAAAACCATACTGGAACATTACTTTGGCTACCATTTTCCTACAATTTATTCGTTTGGTGTAGTTATTTCTTGATTTTGCCAGCATGTTATTAATTTGGCTAACATATTTTCTTATTAGGGTCTACATATTTATAGGTTTTGTTGAGAAATTTCGTCATTTACAACATTTTTACTAATTTGGCTAACATTTTAACCCCCACTGTTTTATACGTTTGGTTGAGATATTACTTGATGTGGTCAACATTTTTATTACTTTGACTAACATATTTTCTCATTTCGGTCGACATATTTACAAGCTTGGTTTAGATCTTTCTTGAATTGGACAACATTTATATTAATGCTTCTAACAAATTTTCTTATTTCGGTCGACATATTTATAAATTTGGTTGAGATATTTCTTGATGTGACCAACATTTATATTACCTCGACTAACATACATTCTTATTTATGTCGACATACGTATAAGTTTGGTATAGATATTTCGTAATTTGGCCAGGATTTTTATTACTTTCGCTAACATTCAGGGGTGATTCTGAGAACATATCCAAATGAGCATAACATATTATTACATACTGCATCAGTTTGTGACATGTAGTTAGTCTTATCTCCCAAAATAGATCTGGCGTGGGTAGCGCTATGAAACATAATCCATCCGCTAATTAACTCTTCTTGGCCTGACACAGTCCTGCGTTTGTAAGAAATGTTACTTTTCTAGCCGCGCTTAAAGACCGTGATGATGGCCGCATGGTTCGACCCGCCGCCTCGCTTGTCCGATGTGGTGGGTTCGGTTGTCTGCCGTGGAGCTTTGGGTAGGCATCGCATAAAACACACACACACACACACATACACACATACACAACGCTTGGGTTTTACTTTTATAAACACCCACCAGTAGAATTACATAAGTTAATTTGACAGATGTTTATCTACATTTGACCTAATTTTGCCCCCTTTACTGTGCAGTTTTTGACTAACCTCTATATGGTGCTATACCCCTTATATAACATTATGCTCCGTGATCTTTGTGGTGAATCACAACAATCAAGAAGGCAAATTGTCAGTTTACAATTATTTTCTGAACAGCCGATTCTCATATCAATGTGAAAATCAACTGCCATCGGTCTGTTCTTAAATCGCCTGGCGTCGCCTACGAACCTGTCATTTCTGGATTGTAAGACTATGTTTACTACTCCTAAGCCAGAAAACACGATCCTTTATTAAGCAAATCAGATTATTGTATAGGAATATTAGGAAATTTTAAAACTAACATGGATGGTTCAAACTATATTAATTTAGGTTTCCCAATTCACACGAGCTGCTCAATGCTTATTTGTTCTGTGCTGACGAAGGCTTTGGCCGCAACGTTCATTTTGTTTCTTGTAATCGTGTTCTAGTAAAGCTCACAATCTACTTATCGTATTTTGGCAATTCAGTCGTTTTTTAAGCTTTACTGCAGTTGCCTTTATTCTTATCAACCATAGCCTATTCTCCTGAACTGGTACTACATGTTTCAAGTTTCGTCTTTGTAGCCAGCTAGGTTTTTGTTGGTCTATGTAGTGATTGTTTTATTAGTTTGGTGTCTGTGTTGTTTTGTTCTGTGCTGACGAAGGCTTTGGTCGCAACGTTCATTTTGTTTCTTGTAATCGTGTTCTAGTAAAGCTCAAAATCTACTTATCGTATTTTGGTAATTCATTAGTTATAAATAGCCCGTATAGTAAAAAGCACTTCCAAAATGACCCCAATGCTAATATTTGTTCCATACGCTCATTACATCCATGAAAGTAATGCACTGAAGCTGCCAGTCGTTCAACAATTTTACCAAATATCACAAATGTTGCTTTCAGCATGCTCGCCCAATGCTTGTATTCTTCGAAAAACAACATGTTCAAACACGATTTTGGTACATCTATCAACGAACACAGGAATATTGAGAAGTCAGACAAATACCGAGTGCCTTCATCATCGTTGCCAAGGGCTTCATAGCATGATATGCCAATCTTGACTGTATGTAATATTAAGCTGCAGCAGGTACAATGAATTAACCATGTTGCCGTGTTCCCGTATACATGTGTATTCTGATTAGCTCCGGCACTTTCAGCATAATGCATGAGCAAACAGTCGAAGATGCATTCGAGAAAGCTAGTGATAATTTTGGCTAAAACGAAGTGTTGCCTTGTCGATATTCTGTAAAAATAGTATAAAGGTTTACAACATTAATTGACATCATGGATCATTGGTGAATGCAATGAAGTAAATATGCACTGTCGTAAATCTTATGTGAATATAGAATTAAACTTTATATTACCATTAATTAATATCGTGGATATGTGGTGAATGCAATTATAATAATATTCCCTGTCGTAAATGTTATTGTCCATTGAAAATTAAAGTCAAATAAGCAGAAACTTATATCACAGAACATTGTTGAATGCAATGAAATGCATTGTTTTCTCCCTAAATTGTATGTAAAATATGTAGAATCACAATAATATCAGCATTAACTAATTTCATCGATTATTGATAATGTATATGACTAATTTTGAATTATATAAATCCATCTTTATTTTATCGCCTGTTGTTGTCTACTGTTATACGGTAGTTCATTCATATCTGACCAAGACCTGACTAACAGTCCTTAGAAATCCATCTTCATCATAGGCCATATGGCATGCCTCTGTTTCTGTCATGTGTAAATTATACAGCCTTACAAAAAGTGGCTTTTTTGTGCTTAACAATTTACACCTTCTTTTGCAATATTGAGACTTGCTTAGTCCAAATATTTCATATATTTGCCTGTAGCAGCTTTAGATTTTAAGATACGGGCATCTGTGTATTTAAATTATTTTCTGTAAAAGACCCTGGGAAAAAAACTATTGCTACATAGTTCCTTACAAAATGAACCTGCTTGTTTACTTACAGTTTCAGTTTTTCAAGAAAGTTACAAGAATTGCATCTTTTAAAGATGTTAACCCACTGCACGCATGTTATTATGCTAGTTGTTTTTTCGTTAGACTTCTAACACAGAATGACATCACCTTTAGAAGCGCATATTTTCTTCGTTCACCGGATGTATTTTGTTCTATATGTCGACAGTACACTTTGAAAGAAGACCATATGAAGCATATTACTGTTTTTGTGAAAGAGATATACTTTGCTAACTTTAAAATAAAACTAGATGACTAAGACACATCTTGGGCTCCTCATATTGTTTGCAAAACATTTGTTGAACACAAAGTAGACTTGTGGGAAAATAAAATGGTTACAATTTGGAATTCCGATGATTTGGAGAGAGCCCAAGAATCATTATGATAACTGTTGTTTCTGTGTTGTCAATATTTAGGGAAGTAAGTAAAAACATCGCAAAATATGGAGATATCCAGATTTAGAATCTGCTAGACGACCTTTTCCACACGGATATGACTTACTAATTCACGCTTTCAGTCAGATTTCGGACTGATTTATGTGTTGTTTCGAGATTTGAGATTTTTAAATATTGAGCACAACCCACTACTGGCAACGCTTGATCGCATTCTGGTATGAAACTAAGACCTATCCACGTCAATGTGGAAGCACTAGACTTGAGTTTCGCTCTCGTTTCAGCTCTTCAGTAGTGCATATCCTTGACCGGACCCAGAAACAAACCCCAGATCACTGGCGCGTGAAGCGGGTGTTAAACACTAGGCCATGCGGCACACACTGGACACGGCCAAATTATCAAACAGAATACTACAACGTCACCCATCGTAGGCTGTAGCTCAAGATTTGCCCGATCGCCGCGACTGACGTCCGTCAATCGATGTGGACCCGAACGATCACGTCTTCTCACTGGCAAGGCACACCAGGCCGCCTAAGGTCCAGTGAGCAATAATCAAATTGATTTATGTGTTGTTTCGGGATTTGAGTTTTTTAAATATTGAGCACAACCCACTACTGGCAACGCTGATCGCATTCTGGTATGAACCTAAGGCCTGTATTGTATGCTTGTATATTTGATTATTAGATTAGAGTTAGCGACATGCAGCCAATCACGTAGGACATCACTCAACGGGTGTTTCACGAGAAAGTGTCTTTCTCCGGTAACCACTAGGGTAACGAATGTTGAGTGGTATACGCAACTCAACGGGTCAGCTTTGTTTGTCTCAGTCCCACAGCTTCTATCAACTCGATCAGACTTAGAATTAGAGCTGTCAAAAGCTTTGTCTTCAAAGCACTCGCCAGTGCCCGACATTGAGATTGATTGATTGATTGATTGATTGATTTAGGAACCGACATCACATCATTCGGGACATTCCCATAAGCGCTCCGTCCCCATCCTCAGCAGCCAGCGAAGAGTTCCAACACTAATAGTCCCAGTAGAAATCTGATTATATGTCCGTCTCGCCGTTCCTCTGGGCGTCGATCGTCGGCCACATCCTCTCGTCACCCCTTGCTGTCGCATTCCTGCCAGACCATGGTGATCCATTTGCTCCTCCTAGGTGTACACATGCTCCCACAAGGCCGCAACCACGTCTGCCTTATCGTGCATCAATACTCCATCAAGTTTTGCAGAGCCAGCCAATCTGTCCACCTGTTCATTCCCCAGCACACCAGCATGCTCCAGAAAAGATCTAAACGATGCTTGTCACCCGTGTCTTCCGAAGCGAAGCAAGCCACTCCTGCACGAAGCTTGCCTGTCCTCACCCTACTCAGCATGCTTTCTGAGTCAAGTTACAATCACGATGTGTGTGTGTATCGTATTCTCCATCCAGCGGAAAGCTGCACTGACCGCCTCCACCTCCATTCTTAAGCTAGATGTTGGGATATCATATGCCAGGCTCTCTTGCACAAATCTCGACCATTAACTTTTGCTAAGAACCCCCAGGCACTTCGCCTGACTCTCAATACCGAACCATCTGTGTACATAATCACATCACCTGGGCGAGTATTATTGAGTAAGCTGACATCTACAGTGTCTCTCATTCTAAGGTAAATGCAATATTACTTAGTTTTTGTTTGTATCGAGCCGCATTACGCAAATATAACGATTGCCATCGCGCTGTGTTTGCCGACCGATCTCATGAATAATTTAGTAGCATTATCGATCGCGCTGGGTGGAAATCTTGAGCACGTTCGTGTGTTGATTGCCTGCGTTTTAATTGTACTACTACAATGTTATGTGTAGATTGAGATTATAGCTCTGTCCTTTACACAAGCACTGTGTTACGAAATATGCATAATGCGTGTGAGTTGTTAACATATAAATTTATTAGTTAGAGCAGAAGTACTAGAAAAGTAGCACTGCTAGTGTTGAGTGTCCTTTTGTAAATATTGTAGGATTATACATAACATTATGTTGAATGTTACGAAATACACGTAATAATTGTGTGTTGTTAACATTAACATGTATTAGTTAAAGCAGAAGTACTAGAAAATTAGCACTGCTAGTGTTGTGTCCTTGTGTCAATATTGTAGGATTATGCATAACATTATGTTAACTTACTGGTTTATTGATTTAATAGCTAGTGGTGTGTTACATTCTCTAGATATATGGTGCTGTAATATTTCAAGGAACTGTGATGTTGTTCTATTTCTAAAAAGAAGTGCAGTGAATTGCTTTCTATGTAAATGTGGCAATGCTGTTGTTCCAAAGAAGTGGTGCTGTGAAATTACAGTGTTAGTGGTTGTAATTTATTTAATGTGTGATCATGGTCTTGATGTTATTTGCTAATTTTGAATGACTGGCGTGTACTGCGACGAAGCGTCACAACCGAATGCCTATGCGTTTGTAACGAAGACGAGATTTGAGCGGAACGTGAAATTATTTTTTCTACTCCTCTCTCTAAACTCTATCTTGCTAGTGGGGGTCACATCTACTAGGGGGAGGGTGCTACAGAAGTGGGCCCTGGTACAATTGCAGAGAGACATAGGGAATTAGGTGATGGGCTTCTAGGATTTATTCTAAAAGGGATGAAGTGGCATAACAAGCCATGGAAACCGTTCACTCTTTATCCACAGCTGATCTGTGGTAATGGAACGGAGGTGGATTTCCACCAACAACTTGGGATGGAACTACACATTCTTGACCCTTCAGGACGAGGGGCTACCAAGAGGGTTTCTATTTGCTCTGAGACTGGGATCCCAGAACAGAAGCGATTGCTTGTTTATTTATTTGTTAACAATTCTTGAGTTATTAATGAATGATTAATTAAATAATTGATTATTAGTTTAATTACTTAATTAATTGTTTAGTTATGAGGATGAGGAGGTACTGTCCGGCCGAACACCTCCAGATGGTTAAGCCACTACACTTAAGGAGGATTAGGTGTATAATAAGGTTGATGATGGATGATAGTTGGAGAAAAGAGATAGCACAAGGTGGCATGATCCGATGACCAGGGTCCGACGGACAATACCGGTAATTTCGGGACATGTGCTTCCCAGACGAGCTATTCGACTAGCTATCTGACCACTTCTGCACACTCATGCGAGAACCTCCTTGAAGGGAGAGAAGATCCAGTATACTATAATGTTATAGTCATACGTTTCTGATAGCATGTTTCTGTTTATGTGCATGTAAGTCTACGTTGTAGCTGAATGCTCTCACCGAACTATTCTTTTCAGAGGTTGCTTTTCAGAGTGAAATCATGAAATGATACTATGGAATAATGTGGACCAGCTCGTTCCAGTGAAACTTATGATGCTTTATTGTTTCAATACTGGGAGCAATCCAATGAATAGACAAAAGTCGGAGCAAACCAGTGAAGAGTTATGATATGAACAGCGGCCTGTCCAAACAGATGCAGCCGTGAAAAGTCTGACGGAGTCTACGTTGACTGATTCAAATGGGGTCTACAACTGAAGCGTCTAAATTGACTTTTTCCTGTAAGGTTATCATGCAGTATCCGACTCTATTACTCAGGAGGACTTCATGTGTCCACAATTCCAGTTAAGTGCCCCTTAATTTAACAGAAACTGTTATTCACCGGAAATGGTACTTCTGAGAATGTTTAGGACCCTAATGTACTTATGGACACTGTTACTTGTGGGGAGCTAGCATGCTCCACTGTTGTGCTGCTGATAACAACATCTCATTGACATTGTTATTGTAGAGAGCTACCACGCTCCAACGTTATGCTGCTGTTGAAATCATCTCAGTGATCATGTTATTGTGAGGGGCTACCATGCTCCAGTCTTGCGCAGCAGTATGAATATCCGAAGGGGGCACCTAGAGCCCTAGGGTCACTCTGTTTAGACAGTTGTGAGTATCCAGTGGTGATTGGTTACGTCACCGAGTGACGACATCATTGAACCGTGTAGGTGTGACATTCTGATATCGGACATAAGAATGGCCATTCCGACATAGTCGTCACGGTGGACTTGGAGGTCGTCGGAGGTATCTACACTTTGAAGGTCCGCTGCGCCGGAAGTTATCCGGGCGAGTGCATAGCAACGACTGAACTAACGCACGGAACAGATCTCACATGCTGACTGATGAAATGTGGATTACTTCTAGTTCTTCTCGCCTCTTTCCTTTAGCTCTGTATATAGACATACTT
Source organism: Cepaea nemoralis (assembly GCA_014155875.1). Classification (NCBI taxonomy): domain Eukaryota; kingdom Metazoa; phylum Mollusca; class Gastropoda; order Stylommatophora; family Helicidae; genus Cepaea; species Cepaea nemoralis. The sequence goes on from JACEFZ010020346.1 coordinate 52,729, forward strand.
CTTTACCGGCTTTTCAGCCTTTCAACTCTGGATTATTGTTTTGTAAATATACTTTACTTTTGTTATCATGTCTTGGTGAGAGGGTACGACTGCTGTCTTCTCCAAGCCCCCTATGGGTGGGTATCCATGGGTGGGAAGGACAGGTGGAGTCCCGACTTGATGGGGGCCAGTAGACGGAAAGTCCTAGTGAGGTGGTCAGGGCAGAACGGGGATCTGTCTAAGTGTAACCTATCTGTCAAAGCCCTGGGGGTACTGGTACACTACCTCCATAACCATTTACATTTCCTCCCTGAGAATGTTGGCGACTTTAGTAAGGACTAGGTTCGAACATTTCACCAAGATCTAAAAACAATGGAAGAGCGATACCAGAGGCCTTGGAATGCCAACATGATGGCAGATTTCGGTTGGACCCTTAATCGTGACTGTCAGGGCATTCACATTCCAGGAAGTCCTCGAAAAGAATCTTTTTGTGCGTTGACTATGGATTGAAAAACATGCCAGTGATAAAGTTTTAATACATTTTTGGTGTTTTATATGAATGTTATAAATATACAGTAATGACATATAATATGCATGCAGATTACAGTCATAATGCCATTGATGGCGCCCAACTCTATTCTTGTATATAGCAATTACCCTTCTATTAAGGTCATTCTTATTCATCTCAAAAACTAGAACTGAAAGAAAAAATAGTTTTACATATTTGGAATCAGTAACACAAAATTACACAAAAACAGCACTACGATTTAAGGCACCAAAATGTGTGTTCATTCGTTGGTACCTTGCCGTCTTGACAGACGATAGTTTGTTACATTGTGCTTCAAAAAGGCATAATAACTACAACCAATGGCGGTAGCGTATGTGACTGATTAGGCCGATTCGCGCTGTAAATGTTCATGCACAGTGGATGCATGTGAACACATGATCATTTTCACCATAACGTACCATCATACGCCTCATACGCTCAGTGTGTGACATATCTGCAATCATTTTCTCCTTTTTATTTATTCCATTTCTGATATGTGCCCTCCATGCAACACGTTCAGCGGCGACTTGCTCCCACTGTGCATTATCAATGCCTGTATCAATCATATCCCGCTTACACACATCTTTGTATCGTAGTAGAGGTCGAATCCAAGATCTCTTATCCATCTGTAATTCACCAAAAAAGATGTCCTTTGGTATTCTACCATCATCCATCCTCCTAAGATGTCCTATCCATCTAAGTCTACGAAGTCTGAACATGTAACAAACCGTCATACGACCTTTTCAATGCTTCAGTATTGGTGATTTTGTCTTGCCACTTAACACAAAGTATTCTTCGCAGACAACACATATGAAAGCTGTTTGAAGATTTCTCTTGGTTTTAGTAAAAGGTGTGTAAACCATTGTTACCTACCCCAAGATACTTGTCACAGGATAAATAAACTTGTCAGTCCATCGATGACAACCAGGCCCGACATTATTTTGCTAACACAATTGACTCTGTTATGGTGAACAAACAGAGGAAAATACGGCGGTACAGATTCTCTGCACCTGGTCGACAGTGTGTATGAGATCAAAGGGAGTCACGTCGAGTTGTTTACACACAGTCGACAGTTTGATGACAGGATGCTGTTCGAGAGGTGTGTACTGGCGACATTTGTCTACAAAACGGAAGTTGGCCGTTGCAAGTGATAGACAGAATGCCTGCTAGAGGTCAGAAGGATTCTGTAACGGGAAAAAGGTCTCTGGCTCACAGACAACCCGGATATTTGTTGGATGAGACAAAGAACTCCCCAGATGAAAAGGAAAATTGACAGCTAATTGACTCTGGTTAGTCTGGAAACAGGAGGACAAAGCCAGTATAACAGTAAGGGATTTAGGGTAGTAGTTAGAGAGTTAATGAATGCTGCGCATTCATTAACTAATGGGAAAATAAAGTTAGTGAACGCGTGACCACGAATGGGTTTAGGTATCCAGGGTGGCTCACGCGTCAACAAAGGGAGTCAACCATTTTAGATAGCGAGAGTGAGAAGTCATATTAACATCACTAGCTTGACGATGTATTGTTTCATTCAATAAACTTATACACATATTATACAATTATAGTCGGGACTTTGTCAACTATTTCGACACGAGCCTTCAACTGTACACAGCCTTGTAGTGTCATCTGTACTGTTATACCAGATTCTGGACTGATTGGCGTCTGGACTTTCTGGTGACTCACTCAAGCACCCATATAAAACCCAGTGAGGTAAACAGGTGGATGGAGTCGAGGAAAACATTCTGAAGTGTTAGGATTGGGGATAATTCCGAGTTGTGTTATATTAGAGGGACTAGCCTGTCTTAGCCGTGATAGTTATCCGCGGACATAGATCCAATCGGATTGCCTAGTTTCTCGAGTAACAACAAGGAATAGACATATGGTAGGAATTAATTATATCTAACTTAAGAGTATGATTAGGATAGAGTACAGTACTGTGCGGTGATATAATGTATTATAGGTGCAGTGATATAATGTATTATGATTAGTGATAGAATGTTCTATAGTGCGGTGCTAGAAAGTATCATAGGAGCGTCGGCACTAGTATTCTATTGTGTGGCTTCAACTAGCTTATGTGAGATATCATTTTTACTCAGGAAGTTGAGGACAATCTAGGGGAATAATAATTAGAGAGATTAAGGATGGTTGAGGGGGAGAAGAGGTATGTGTAATGGTAGGATCTTCCAGTAGGGCATCTGCTGGGTTTTCTACCCGTTCCTTTATTCTTTCCTGGTATTGCCATGTATAAGACCATTTCGATGCGCGATTTGGCTGTATGACAGAGATCGGATCTCTGTTATAGATCTGAGTGCTGTTATTGGCCTACAATCACCTAATTACGGTCAGGACTGAGTTGCCCTCACCATGATGTTATCTACTCTACAGGTTCCATCTACAGTTCCCCTTGAGTGTTCCACGTGAGTGTGAGATGATTTATTACGAAGAAGCAGTTCCAAGTTTTCTACAATGATGACTCATGGAAAGAAGACAGAGGTTGCTGAGAGGTTTTACACGGGGCTCAGAACCTAGTTGTTCCGCAGAAACCTGGCTTCTGCTGAGTAGAATTGTATGAACAGAAGTAATGTGTTTAATGAGTGGTAAGCTTCATCACCGAAGATTAATAACTCGCATACTAAGGACATATATATATATATATATATATATTATATATATATATATATATATATATATATATATATATATATATATATATATATATATATACACACATCTACCTAACAAACATTAATAGGTTGTGTTCTAAAAGAGGGGAAAATGTTATAACCAGAAACTAATAAACAGTAGATTTTCCCCAAGTGACATTTCAGTTAATTGGAAGACTATCAGTTCAAACAAATATTAGGAAACAGAGTAACTTCACCGTGTGGTAGAGTGAAGACCAAGATCAACAGTGTCTATCGGATTATCAGCATCCTGTTTGTTCGAGTGATTGGAGAAAGTCGTCATCTTCTGGGTGAGGTTTACTGTCCGGAAAAAAATGGTGCTGTTGTGTGCTAAGCACTATGATGTTACAGACTCTTGCTTCTAAATCGCTGGTCTACCATTAGAATACACGTCACACATTCTACACCTTATACACACATACACTTCTCCTACATATACTCCTTTGCTTTAATAAATTTCTTGTTTTTATTTGTTGAAGCGAGAGTTGTCAAGTATGTTATGTTGGGGAAGAATGAGAGAAGGCATGATCCAGGAGTGAGCAAGAGTGAGAAGAAGGTGTCTTCAGATTGAAGGAGTGTGTGGATGGAGTCTGCTGGATATCTCCAGAATAGAGATATTGAATTAAAAACAAATGTGGGTGTTGATTCTCTTCACTCCAGGGACGACACTAAAGTGGTAAAGAAGAACAAGTAACTAATACGACATTCATTCTTACACACACCGACAATACTCCATCTACATTGTTACTATTATTTTCTGAAGTATTTTGAAGAGTAAAAAAAATGTTTTGCATATCCTTTACAGGACATCGCTGTCAACATCAGCATCTTTCAGCTGATTGTTGATTTCTTGGCAAGATTCACGCTCAGTAGTTTGTCCATTGCTTTCTGAGCGACCGGCTCCATACTCTCATAAGTCACTGGTGCGATTCGAACCGCTTCCAATTCTCGTGCGCTCACGTCAACCACGAGAGTATTCGGGGTTACGGAGAAAGCTGCCATCTCCTCGACCAGGGAGCCCGGCATTTCGAAGAGTGTCAAAGCAATTTTAAATTGTGTCCTCTTCCACCATTGTTGATGAGGCGTATAATTGAATCTGTGCCATATACGTTGATGCTGGAATTATATATTTCTATTTATGTATAGCCGGCTCTGTTGCGAAGAGGTTAAGAACACAGTTAGTAATCCTGCATATGGCGTTTGAAACACAGCTCGAGCTATTTCACAGCAGACCGCATTTCATTGGTTTTCCATGCAGTTGTATGGGCGTCAGTGGTTCAGAAAGAAATGGCAAACTATAGAACATAAACTTGCTATAAAATCACAGACATCTAAACAAAAATCGGGTTGACTGCGACTTCTTGTAAATGATTGACTGACTGGCAACTTGCTGCCTTGACAGACGATAGTTTGTAAAATAGAGTTATACCTCTCCATAACACAAAGCCTGGGCTGAAGTTAGAGACCACGCGTTGCCCATGCAGCATGTTCCCTCTCTCGGCCTCCCTAGTTTACTCCAGAGTAAAGGTAACAGCAATACGTCTGGAACAAGACAAGCTGCAGAAGCTGCCGGATCAGCAAAGTAATACTCTAACTGTCCTCCTGTCAGAGCTTCGATCCCAGACTAGTTGCCGACCAAGGCTTAGTGCCTGGTCTGCCCTGCCATGACATTTATTCTTTAGGTTGCACTTCCTCGGACAAGGGTAAGGCTTCTACACTACCAATTGCACTCCTCCGCCCAAAGCCGTTGGTACAATGTGAGGTGTCGGGTTTGGTGTTCGCCGCCCAACATTCAGCGCTGATAGAAAGCAGGTAGTACCGTCGTCTACTGTCATACGGTAGCTCAGTCATATCTGACTAGGACGCCCTGTAAATAATATACAACTAAATAACTATCTGGATAAAAGCCGGTGATGATTCAACACTCCGAAGCCCATCACATCTTACACCCCATGTTGTGCTAAAGGCTTCCAATGGAGGGTACACGCATTGCTTTAAGAAATGCAACCTAAAGATTAAATATCATGGCAGGGCAGAAGATCCCGTACGCCTTGGTATGCATCTGGTCTATGGTCAAGGCTTCGACAGGCGGACAATTAGGAAATTGCTTTGCTGATCCGGCAGATTCTGTAGCTTGTTTTATTCCATTAGAATTAATGTTACCTTTCCTCTGGAGTAAACAAGGCAGGCCGGTAGGGTTCATGCTGCATGGGCAACACATGGTCTCTAAATTCAGAACAGTATTTGTACGATGGAGAGGTTGTAACCCCTTTTTACAAACTATCGTCTGTCAAGACGACAAGGTGCCTTACATGAATCAACACAGCGCCTACTGACTGAGTGGGAATATGTTTAGTCTGGTAACGTTTTTCTCGCGTGTTTTATGTATGTCATTGTGAACAGACTCCAAACAAACGTATAGAGGGATTACACAATGTACGGATACCTACGTATTGTACCATCTTACCCTATTAGGAGCAGTAGACGTTCTTGGAAAGACATTTTAACAACCTGTAATACAAACCAGAATAAAAAGAAAATGTAAAGATTACAAGTAAAGTGATTTTTCTTGACTCTCATTAATAATATGGCGTTACTGGGACCTTGTCGTCTAGACCTACGATAGTTTGTTACATTGTGTTTCATAAAAAGCCATAATAAATATAACCCACGGTATGGACCTGGGGTGGAATTATACCTCTCCATGGCTCAAAGCATAGGCTGAATTGTAGAGACCGTGTGTTGCCCATGCAACATGATCCCACACTCGGCCTGCCTAGTTTATTCCAGTGGAAAAACAACACCAATACATCTGCAACCAGACCAGCTGCATAAGCATAATTATATAGTATTTGTTCTATATGATATAATACATATAGGCACTCGAGAAGTAATTTGATCAGTATCGACTTTAGCATGGGTTGACACATAAGCTCGGGTAAATGCTATCAAGTTGATTCGATGCGAATTCAATCCTATGGCCTCAGGACAAGCAGATAAGTGCGCTAGCCGCTACGCTACGACATGAGATCAAAAATACACATACTGGGGATGTGGCCAGAACTAAGCCGGCCGTCGTAGTCGGGCATACATACAGATAGATAGAAACAGAGAGAAAAATAAAGAAAGATAAGTAAGTCGGCAGACAGACAGACAGTCAAACAGACAGACAGACACACAGGCAAACATGCAGTTAGATATTTTTTGCATATCCCTTACAGGACGTTGCAGTCAACACCAGCATTTTTCAGTTGCAAGTTTTACTTTCAGTAGTTTGCCATTGCTTTCTGAACTACCGGCTCACATACCCCCGTAAGTTACCAACGCGGCGCGAAACGCTGCCGATTCCAGCAGCTGCTGTTTTCTCCACGTGGATATACGGGATTACGAACAGGGAGACCGGTAGATAGCAGTTAGATAGGCAGACAGGCAGACAGACAGACAGACAGACAGACAGACAGACAGATAGATAGATAGATAGATAGATAGATAGATAGATAGATAGATAGATACATAGATAGATAGATAGATAGATAGATAGATAGATTCTGACAACCCGTGGCGTCTGGCGTTGCTGATCATGTCTGTTCACAGCTCTCTCTCTCTCTCTCTCTCTCTCTCTCTCTCTCTCCTCTCTCCTCTCTCTCTCCTCTCTCTATCTCTCTCTCCTCTCTCTCTCTCTCTCTCTCTCTCTCTCTCTCTCTCTCTCTCTCTCTCTCTCTCTATCTATCTCTCTCTCGCTCTCGTGTGCTGCGAATCATTTCTGATATTGATGTTCCTTCATGCCATGATGCCAAACTGTCCAAGAATGTTTGTCTTGGTCTACCCCCTGTCTCTCTTCCACTCTGACCTGTCTCGTGCGCCAATATACTCAAATTTTCCCCTTCTCATGACATGTGTTGAAAATGTGCATTGCCTATGCCTCATGTGAGTAACCATTTCTCATTGTAACATAACTTCATTCAAGATATCTTCATATATCATTCTATCTCTCCAGGTGTTCTCAGTATTCTAAGAAAACATATCCCTGGTGTCTTCACATAATTATTCACGTGTCTGCAACCATGATTTGCAACCGTGCATCAAGATTGGCTGAATATAAATAACTCTTAAAAACCTTTTTCCTCACCTCGATTGAGACAGATAAATTGCAGAGAATATTCTTCACCTTTTGAAATTCTGCCTTTGATTGTGCTATTTTACATTTAATTTCCTTAATACATTATCTATTTGCTGTTATAATAGTACCCACATAATTATATACATATATATATATATATATATATTGGATTGTTTCAGATTTAAATATTGAGCACAACCCACTACTGGCAACGCTGATCGTATTCCGGTATGAACCTAAGGCCTATGCACGTCAATGTGGAAGCACAATACTCGAGTTTCGCTCTCGTTTGAGCTCGTCAGTAGTGCATATCCTAGGATACATAGATAGGATATGCACTACTGACGAGCTCAAAAGAGAGCGAAACTCGAATATAGTGCTTCCATATTGACGTGGATAGGCCATAGATTCATACCGGAATACGATCAGCATTGCCAGTAGTGGGTTCGGTGTTTACTTTCTATTACAATTGTATCTGTGCGTCTCCAAATCAAGGACGAGAAGTCAACATTTTAGTCCAACAGACCGGTGTAGAGGTTGAACCTGCTACCTCGACAGCCGCATACTTCTTCTTCTTCTTCTTCTTCTTCTTCTTCTTCTTCTTCTTCTTCTTCTTCTTCTTCTTCTTCTTCTTCTTCTTCTTCAGCTTTCCGAGCCATTGAGGTTCTTTGCTGCAAATACAATCCGTCTACATTCGTCTCTCTGGTGGACCTTCTCTTGCCAGTCGTTGATTCCAAGTGCTTGTAGGTCTGTACATGTATTATCTCTCCACCGTCTTCTTGGTCTACCTCGGGGTCTACGGTCATTTATTTCCTGAGTGTAAGCGAGTTTTGTTTCCCTATTATCTTCCATTCTTTCTATATGCCCCAGCCATTGTAGTCTATTAGCCTTCATGATACCAGTGATTAGCGGAGACTTAAACAGATCATAAATGTCTTTGTTACTTCTTCTTTCCCACTCTCCACTTTGTGTATCCCTAATGGGTCCAAAGATGCGTCTTAAAATTTTGTTCTCAAAGGTTTGTAACAAGGCTTCGTCTCCTTTCGTTGTACTCCAGGTTTCAGAGCCATACAGCACAACTGGTCTGATCAGTGTTGTGATTTTGGTGTTACGAGATAGCGCCTTTGATTTTAGTAGATGTTGTAGTGCATAGTATATCTTATTTCCAGAGTTGATTCTAGTTTGTATTTCTTCCCTTATGATGTTGGAGCAGTTGAAGATTGTACCCAGGTATTTGTATGTTTCCGTTTTTTTAATGGTCATATTATCTATTTGTATGTGGCCAGAGTTTTTAGCCATTCCGTCTCTTGAAATTACCATATATTCTGTCTTATCTTGGTTGATAACCAGCCCCATCTGTTGGGCTTTTTCCTTTAAGTGAGTCAATATTTCCAATGACTTTTGTTCACTTTGTCCTATAATATCTATATCATCTGCATAACCAAGCAGCTTGGATGTTCCTCCAATATCACATTCCTCCTTTATCTTCCTTACAACTTTCTCTAGAGCCAGATTGAAGAGTAGCGGCGATAGTGCATCACCCTGTTTCAAGCCAGATGTTATTTGGAAAGGGTCTGATTTCCTGCCTTTATATGTTACTATATTATAAGTATCTTCCATGCATAGTCTGGTCATGTTGATTAACTTCCTTGGTATTCCAAATTCCTGCATAGCATTCCATAGACTATTCCTATGGACACTATCATAAGCCTTTTTAAAATCCACAAAAATGTTATGGAGATCTCTTTTATATTCCCAATGTTTCTCGGCTATTTGTCGTAAGATAAATATCTGATCTATTGTTGATCTGTTTTGTCTAAAACCCTGCCTGGTAGTCACCTAATATGTCTTCTGAATATGGTTTTAGTCTATTTAGTAATACTGCGGATAGTATCTTATAGCTTGTGGACAGTAGTGATATTCCTCTATAATTTCCACATTGGAACTTGTCTCCTTTCTTAAAGATAGGTATCAATAATGACTCTTTCCAGTCATGGGGTAATTCTTCTGTCCTCCAGATTTTTATTATTAGTTCGTATAGCTTTAGATGTAATGCATGGCCACCTGCCTTTATAAATTCAGCAGCAATTCCATCAGTCCCAGTTGCCTTATTGTTTTTAAGTCGTGTGATTACATATAGGATTTCTTCAAATGTAGGTTCTTCAATTTGTGGTTCGCATGTTAGAACCTCTTCCTGTGGGAAAATGTTACTTGGAGCTTCACAATTTAGTAATTCAATAAAATATTCTTTCCATGTGTTGCACATTTCCTCATTGGTATTTATCATATTCCCATTTTTGTCTTTTAAACCATATGTGTTTTGTTGGTGCCCTCGTTTCATTGACTTCAGTTCTTTAAAAAATTTTCTGGATTCATTTTTCTGGTGATTAGTTTCCATATCTTTGATTATATTACTCATATATTCTCGCTTCTGCTGTCTGACTATTTTTGTAGCCTCTTTACATTCATTTCTATAATGCTCTTCCTTTTGGATGTTATTGATGTCATTTAACCATACATGTCTGGCATTCTTCTTCCTAATGACTGCTTCTTCACATTTTTGATTGAACCATCTGTTCCTTCTATGCGTGGTTAACACACCGAGACATTCTTCTGCGGTAGATTGAATTGTATTCTTGATGTTCAACCAAGTTTGGTCAACGCTTTCCTCCGAAGGGTTTTGCAGAGTTTCAAGTTTACATTTTATTTCATCTGTAAATTTCTCTTTGACTGTAATGTCTTGTAGTTTTTCTCTGTTATATGTTGGGTGTAATCTTTGTAATTTAGTATAGAAAGCTCTCTTAAGTTTTATTTTAAATTTTGCTCCAACGAGGAAGTGGTCACTGTGGCACTCAGCTCCTCTATAACTTCTGACTTGCTGTATGTTTGATGCATTTCTGTTGTTAATTAAAATGTGATCTATTTGATTATAGGTTCTCTTGTCACATGATTTCCAAGTTTGTTTGTGTATATCCTTTCTTTGTAGTCTGGTACTGCTAATCTGCAGTCCTTTGGCTTCTGCCAGGTTGATGACTCTCCATCCATTATCATTTGAAGTTGTATGTAGGCTTTCCATACCAGCCACTTTTTTATTAGTTTGCTCTCTACCTATTTTTGCATTGAAGTCTCCCAGCACAATCAGGATGTCCTGTTTGGGGGTTTCTTCTATGACATCTTCCAGATCATTATAAAAGTCTTCTTTAATATCATCTTCTTTCTCTTCAGTAGGTGCATGTACATTAATCATCGTTATATTTTTCCATTTACCTTTTATTCGTAATTTACTAATCCTGTCATTAACAGCTTTAAAGTTTAAAACGTTCCCCCATAACTCTTTTTTGATGACAAATCCTGTTCCTAATTCATGTTTATTTTGGGTGTTTCCTCCATATATTATAATCATTCCATTTTGCTCTAAAGTACCCTCTCCTGGCCACCTTATTTCTTGAATTGCTGTTATATCCATTTGATATTCAACCAGCTCCCGGGTTAGTTCTTTGGCCGCTCCAGCTCGATATAGTGTCCGTACATTCCATGTTCCAAATCTCAAAAGTCCTTTAACGTTCCAAGGTCGTTGTCCAGATAAGTCAGTCCGATATCGAGGCTCATGTATTTGTTTCGTAACAACCGCATACGGCATTTTTAAATGCGAGAGCTCTTATCCTTTCGGCATGCTGACCTCCCATCAAGTATATCAACATTCATATCATTCATATCATCATACACTCTTATTTTACCCTTTAACCCCCATTGAGTCATCGGTCCTAAGCCAACTCATTCCAAGCTCTCCAATACTTAGCTGGCCCATGCAGCTTTATGTCCTCCATATATTGTTCATTTCTGTTTTCCCTTCTCTTCTCCATGTATTTAGATCATCCTCTGTCTTTTACCGTGTGGATTCCAGACAACGGCCTTTCTAGTTAAACTATTCTCAGGTTGTCTCAGTGTATGTTCTCTCCAACGCCAGCGTATTATCTTCACCTCCTGGTTTACTAGCATTTGTCTAGTTCTCTCCCTGAGCTCCATAATGATAATTCTGTCAGATGATGTTGTTTAAATTTCTATTTTGCGCAGGAACTAATTAATGAATGTTTGTCTATTTTATTTGAAATTGTTTTCGTTGATCTCCGTGTTTATGAACCATACAGTGCTTCTGATTTAGGTTTCATGCTAATTGTAATGTCATTTGACTTCTAAATATTTCCTACAATAATTGAACCAAAAAAATGAGAAGTAGACGGCACGTTTTACTAGAACACGATCACAAGTAACAAAATGAACGTTCCGACCAAAGCCTTCGTCAGCACAGAAACAATAAACGCACACCGACACAACAACATGACAAACTAATATAGTATGACACATTTCCTAGTGCTATTGGATTTACAAGTTAACTTCTCGTTTATAAAGCAATGGCAAACTACTGAATGTAAAATTTCCTAGAAAAATCCAAGTCTCTATGGGGATTCGAACTCATGACCACGTGGCCAGCGTCTAGCTACTGCATTACCACGCCTCACACACACTTTTAATATTACACATAATTTACTTCATTTCATACTATACCTTGCACTTCTACACCACTCTGATTATATGTCTGTTTAGCGCCGTTCAGCTATGAACTAAGTGAAATGTTTGCAAGAATCTAGCTGGTCTTATTCCATACATTAGTTTCATTTTTAGTGTGTTTGTGTGTCAGTATCACCCAAAAAACGATATGTAGTTAGTAAATCCATACAAAATTATGTTTACTGTTTCGATAGTACACTAATGTATTACTTTAAAAAGAAATTTTTTTTTGAAACTAATATGCAACTGATGTGCTAAATATATTCCTTTGACGTAAATCCTATTTTGCATGCCTTTCACTGCCTGCGCTTAACCGTGTGTTCGTGTTCAATCACCATGGTTGCAGTTACGTACCAGCACTATGTGCTTCGCGCTAGTGGAGTTGATGCAAACTACTGAACATAACCTTCCCAAGGGATCACGAACATCAAATGATGAGGTTGTCTGCTGTAAAGGATATGCAATTAACTTTTTGTTTTAGTATAGCTGATAGCTATTCGCGCTGGTCTATTATGATCACGGTCGGAGACGCAGGGACTCGCCGTCTGCGAAAGTGAGGGATGGACTTGCCACCTATTCTTTCGTGCATCTATGCCTACAGAATGTGATAGCGGTCGACCCCTATTTAAATGGGTACAAGGACATGTCTTGGAAAGTAAGCATGGCCGGTGTGGCACTGAAAACATCAGCCACCGAATACCGCCGGGTCTATAGACACATGGGTCTAAGACCGAATTTCGCTGGGTCTATAGACACATGGGTCTAGCACCGAATGTCGCTGGGTCTATAGACACATGGGTCTAGCACCGAATGTCGCCGGGTCTATAGACACATGGGTCTAAGACCGAATGTCGCTGGGTCTATAGACACATAGGTCTAACATCGAATATCGCTGGGTCTATAGACACATGGGTCTAAGACCGAATTTCGCTGGGTCTATAGACACATGGGTCTAGCACCGAATGTCGCTGGGTCTATAGACACATGGGTCTAGCACCGAATGTCGCTGGGTCTATAGACACATGGGTCTAGCACCGAATACCGCCGGGTCTATAGACGCATGGGTCTAGCACCGAATGTCGCCGGGTCTATAGACACATGGGTCTAGCATCGAATGTCGCTGGGTCTATAGACACATGGGTCTAGCACCGAATGTCGCTGAGTCTATAGACACATGGGTCTAGCACCGAATGTCGGTGGGTCTATAGACACATGGGTCTAGCACCGAATGTCGCTAGGTCTATAGACACATGGGTCTAGCACCGAATGTCGCCGGGTCTATAGACACATGGGTCTAAGACCGAATGCCGCTGGGCCTATAGACACATGTGTCTAGCACCAAATGTCGCTGGGTCTATAGACACATGGGTCTAGCACCGAATGTCGTTGGGTCTATGGACACATGGGTCTAGCACCGAATACCGAAGGGTCTATAGACACATGGGTCTAGCACCGAATGTCGCCGGGTCTATAGACACATGGGTCTAGCATCGAATGTCGCTGGGTCTATAGACACATGGGTCTAGAACCGAATGTCGCTGGGTCTACAGACACATGGGTCTAGCACCGAATGTCGCTGGGTCTATAGACACATGGGTCTAGCACCGAATGTCGCTGGGTCTATAGACACATGGGTCTAGCACCGAATGTCGCTGGGTCTATAGACATATGGGTCTAGCACCGAATGTCACTGGGTCTATAGACACATGGGTCTAGCACCGAATGTCGCTGGGTCTATAGACACATGGGTCTAGCACCGAATGTCGCTGGGTCTATAGACACATGGGTCTAGCACCGAATGTCGCTGGGTCTATAGACACATGGGTCTATCACTGAATGTCGCCGGGTCTATAGACACATGTGTCTAGCACCGAATGTCGCTGGGTCTATAGACACATGGGTCTAGCACCGAATGTCGCTGGGTCTATAGACATATGGGTCTAGCACCGAATGTCGCTGGGTCTATAGACACATGGGTCTAGCACCGAATGTCGCTGGGTCTATAGACACATGGGTCTAGCACCGAATGTCGCTGGGTCTATAGACACATGGGTCTAGCACCGAATGTCCCTGGGTCTATAGACACATGGGTCTTACACCGAATGTCGCTGGTCTATAGACACATGGGTCTATCACCGAATGTCGCTGGGTCTATAGACACATGGGTCTAGCACCAAATGTCGCTGGGTCTATAGACACAAGGGTCTAGCACCGATTGTCGCTGGTTCTATAGACACATGGGTCTAGCAACGAATGTCGCTGGGTGTATAGACACATGGGTCTAGCCCTGAATACCGCTGGGTCTATAGACACATGGATCAAGCACTGAATTTCGCTGGGTCTATAGACAAATATGTCTAGCACCGAATGTCGTTGGGTCTATAGACACATGGGTCTAGCACCGAATGTCGTTGGGTCTATAGACACATGGGTCTAGCACCGAATGTCACTGGGTCTATAGACAAATATGTCTAGCACCGAATGTCGATGGGCCTATAGGCACATGGGTCTAGCACGGAATGTCGCTGCGTCTATAGACTAATATGTCTAGCACTGAATACCCCTTGCAACTTTTGGTGTGTCAGTGAGTTCATTGCTGACGTTAATTATATACTATAATATACGGGGAACTACTGTAAAGGAGAACTATAGTAAAGGTGAATTTCTGTAATGGGGAACTGCTGTAAAGGGGATCTGCTGTAAAGGGGAACTGTTGTATTGGGGGAGCTGCTAATAGAAACTGGTATGATTGAGAACTGATGTAAAGGGGAACTGTTGTGATGGGGAATTGCTGTAAAGTGGGACTGTTATGATGGGGACATGTTGTAACGGGGAACTGCTGTAAAAGGGAACTGTTGTGTAGGAAAATGCTGTAAAGGGGAACTGCTGTAAAAGGTAATTGTTGTGATGGGGAACTGCAGTAAATAAGAACCGTTGCTGTAAAGGGGAACAGATGTGTGAGAACTGCTTATAGTGACACTGTTGTGTGGGGAACTACTGCAAAGGGGAAAGGAGAGTTGTTGTGATTGGTAACTGATGTAAAGGGAAACCGCTGTAAAGAGGAACCGATGTAAAGGGGAATTGCAGTAAAGGGGGGGGGGGCTAATGTAAAGGACAACTACTGTAAAGATGAACTGCTGTAAAGATGAACTGCTGTAAAGGGGAACTGCTGTAAAGGAGAACCACTGTAAAGGACAACAGCTGCAAGGGACAACTGCAAATCTTGAGCATTCCACCAACGGATCTTACAACGCTGGAAAACCGTCGCACTTTCCAATTGGATTCACACATCCCTCACGGTCTCAATGTCCAATAGTTTCATTTAGCGTCAACGCCCCTCCCCCCCCCCCCCCCCCCCCCCCCATTTGTTGTTTCACCTTACCATCTTTTGTTTCGCATATCCTTTACAGGACATTGCAGTCAACACCAGCATATTCCAGCTGCTGTTGACTGTTGATGTCTGGCAAGTTTTACTTTCAGTAGTTTGCCATTGTTTTCCGAACAATCGGCTCACATATCCTCGTAAGTAACCAACTTGGCGCGATCCGCTGCCGAATCTCGCACAGCTGTGTTTCAGAAGTGAGTATTCGGGACTACGGACAACGTCCTTAACCCCTTCGCCAGGGACACCGGCACCTTACCATCTACCCCCTATGATATCTTAAGGTAGTGTTGTTGTTTTTTTTTAATATGTAGTTTTGTCGGCGGGTGTTTGTGTTCTCTGTGCTGACGAAGGCTTCAGCGGCAACGTGCCATATTCATTGTGTGATCGTGTTCTAGCTTACTGTACTACTTTTTTTTGCGGGGGGAGGGGTGGTAATTTATTATTGACTTACCATATGTGCCACGTAAACTTTAATAATTGACACGGGACTCCGGGTCACTCAGAGTAGTGTTGACACCAGGAAGTTTGCTGAGATGTAAACACCACATTATCCACTTGAGCACCGATTGCTGTAACTAGTACGCCTACAGGAGTGTAAAACTGTCATCAACGTGGTTGCTATTTTTACCCTCTATTCAAGGAGTCACAGTGACTAGAACGTTTGTCGTATAGTCCGCTGGGCATGTATTCGGATCCCCAATGATATTGATATACGCTATTAGTTGTTGCTACAACTAGTGAGTGCCCTGTGCTGCTTTTGCGTGAGGGTTAGTTTTCCTTGTTACTAGTTCCCACCGCCAACAGGCGAACCCACTCAGACTTCTGAGGTACTTGTACTTGACATTCATTAGTCTTAGACGGGAAGTCAATGTAATATTCTTACAATAACGTATGTTTGTGAAAGGTAGATGAAGGAATATGTGTGGAGAGAATGTAGAGAGAGAGAGAGAGAGAGAGAGAGAGAGAGAGAGAGAGAGAGAGATAGAGAGAGAAAGAGAGAGAGAAAGATCGAGAGAGAGAGCATACATTTAAGAGTCTTCATACTTTTTATTTCTGCCGTAGAGTTTATCATCATTATCATTAGCATCCTCCTTCTCCTCCGCTTCCTCCTCCTCCTCCTCCTCATCATCATCATCATCATCATCATCATCATCATCATCGTCATCATCTCACACTTGCCCTGTCGACTGGCTTGGGCAACAATGTGTCTTCCACCATGCGATCTCTAGCAGCTGACACCTTTCATCGCTTTGACAAAAGGCTCTTTAGAATATACTATCGTTTTCTTCCTCTGCCTCTCTTTCCATAAATATTTGCAATTGTCACTTGTTCCAATGTTTCTCTTCCCATAATGTGTCCTTGTCTAAATGACGACTGATCTATTTAATGTTTATAAGTTGTCTTTGTGGTTTAGCCTTTTTTTAAAAAGCATGTCAAAACTTATTTTGTCATATAGTTCAGGGGACGCATATAACTACTGTCATGAGCTGGAATGTGAGCTCTGATCACACGGAAGCGTGTGCACGACCTTATGGCGAGAAGCACGCTTTGACGATGCCCAGGAGAGAAAGTCTCTCCTAAACCTGGAACACTTGCAGTGAAGACTGTGGTGGAAGTCAGACCAGGGTCAGACTTGAAGTAGCAGAACGGCAACCTTGAGATTGCCGCCTGATATATTACAGTTTTAATTACTATTTTTTACTAGGCATTTTACTTGGATTGTGAGTTGTGATAGATATATGTGATCATGTTAAACATTGTAAACGTGTTAGTGCAATATAAGACAGAAAACTGTTCGACGTTGTAGTTTAGTGCATGTAGTTAGTGTATCACTCTGTGATTTGTTATGTATACGATGGAAGAATGCTATAGTCAAAGTGTAACATTATAAACAGCTACTTATATCTCAGTTCATTCAACAACATGAGAACCAACAAGTCATAATATAATCTGGACAAGGTAAAAAAATCATCGTCCAAACACAAGTATCTTTTTCCTGACTGATAACGTTGTAACGTTCTAACCAGCCATTCATAACAATACTATCTTTCTTCCATAAACATGAGGAGATAGCGTTAATCCAACTGTCATGTCAACACGAACACGAACGGGTCATGCCACTCGGGACTCACATTTGTAATGGTATATCGGGGCAAAATAACTAACCCATATATCGGGCCTTGACAGTTTGAGGAAACACCCGATTAAACCCACACAAGGCTATGGCATCCTGGGCAGTTATAATTTTGATCTATGGACATACATTCACATAAAATATGTAATCACATTCACATATACATGTGCGCACATAACCATACTTAGCACTAGTAATCAAACAAAGAGAGTATATGTGGGATTTTACCCAGGACATGCTGTTGTGGTGGGAACCGAACCGAAATTGACCGGGTCTGCATCACTTGGTTGGGGCACTGTCAAATTGTCATTTACTGCAAATATTGTACCTTTCGGTGTATGGCAGGGGGGGGGGGGGGGGTCTTGAGCCTGAGAAATTAAGGCCGCCTGGCTAGTGCAGTTGCCGCGAACTGTGCAGGGTAGAGCTTTCTCTTTTACCAGATAGACAACAAAATATAACAAACTTCACACCTTACTGCGAATTCGAACCCGGGTCTCCAGAAGAAGAATCAGGCATTCTAGCCACTCGGCCAGCCGTTCCTCGTTAGTTGGGTATTGATGCATAATAAGGCAGATGTGGTAGGGGTCATTTGAACTCTTGTGTATAGTGTAGAAGAACAGATTATCATCACCGCCTGAAGAGAATGGTGCTGCAGGAAGTGATCAGGGGATCTAGCCGACATTCAGAATTCTGAGGAATGTCCAGACGGAAACATACACAAACGTCTACAGGTACCATTAGTATTGGGAATCTTGGCTGTCTGTTGCAGATGAGGACGGAGAAAGTATGGAAATGTCCTGATTGATGTGATGTCGGTTCTTAGCTCAATCAACTTTAGCCTTAGCAGACAACTAAGAATCAGTATCAGAAATGCAGACACACACGAATTGTTAGTTCAAACAGAGTAGGATAGTCGACGTACAAAGTAAAAACAGAAACGAATCAGTGAAATTGGCGTCATCCTCAACATCATCATCATCATCATCATCATGGTGGGACGCAGAGAGTTATCCAAGGCACCAGGGCCAGGTTCTATACTGGCCAAGACCTACTAACACGTCCTAGTCGTGTGTCCTGGGCAACAGGTCCTTTCGGGGTCCTGACTAACGTAATAGGATCGCTGTTTCTTCCGAAGTCGGAGAGTATATGCCTGCACGGCGAGGAACCAGCAGTCTGCACACCAATAAGCCAGACATGGGACAGCGGATACTCACGCAAACCTCAGTCCGGTATGACATCACACTGATGTCGGACAACAGTATGGCTTCATCCGACATACAGGACGACGCGCTGGAGTTCACAGCCAGCCAACGCAAGCAAGCAGCAAGAATCATGGTGTAGGACGTTAGTTTCCAAACATCGCTCTCAAATCAAACCCTGGAAGAGACTCGTTATTTCAATAGTTCCCATAACCCCAGTCATGTTCATGCCCAAGATTTATTTAATATCCGAGGCCCCGTGTGCAAAGTGCGCGTTAAAAATCTGACGGAAGTAAACACAACTCAAAGAGTAGGCCATCAAGCCACAACGCTGGCAAATTTCTTAGAAAAAGTAAACGTACCCACGCGTGGATAGAGACCATTAAAATGAATATAATATGTCAAGAAGAAGAAGAAGAAGAAGAAGAAGAAGAAGAAGAAGAAGAAGAAGAAGAAGAAGAAGAAGAAGAAGAAGAAGAAGAAGAAGAAGAAGAAGAAGAAGAAGAAGAAGAAGAAGAAGAAGAAGAAGAAGAAGAAGATCCTATATCCTCCTTCACATTGGTTGTCCCCTGCCTCTTCTTCCAGCAACTATAACTTCCTTTCAACTCTGTTCCTCCTAAGCCACTGTAATGTGTAAGTAAACAGCCTTTTTCACGCCTTACGCGCATCGGGCATATGGTGCTTTACCCATACTTGTATAGACCATATGACACTCCACACTCATCGCCTGTACTTCCCAATACATCGGCTGGTACACATATTAGGCTGAAACGACCTGAGGACTCGGGCAAGTTTGATAATCCGTTACGATGCTGATTCCAACCCGCGACCACACGGATTTCAGGCAAGCATCTACCGTGATGTGTACCTGGGTTAAAGTATTTCAGTCTCCGATACATGACGCTTTGTATGAGCGGATGTTCTTCTATGTTCAGATCTGGTTTAATGCCAGTATTTTCTTTTGGCTTATACATGAATATATGGCATGCACAACTGTATGTATAAACAAAGCCAATAATTACCGAGACTTACATTAATAAAACAGCATATTATGAAAGGCGTGAGACAGACACACACAAAAAAAGAGAATGTGAATTGCTTAAGTAACACGTTCTTACATCATAACAGCACTGTTAAGAATACAATTTAAGATTAATCAAAGATTGCATTTATTCTTTATTATTGGTGTATATTATTTGAATACACGTTCCTGATACAAGGAAAATGAAAAATAATAGGAAAGAAAAAAATGTAATGTCTTTATTGACGAATAAGAGGAATTTGAAGGCGGAGAAAAGAAAACAAACATGGTCGGAAAAAAAACAACAATTTGAATTGGGAAAGCATGCCAGAAACAGAATACGCAATTTTATAATAAGGAAAACTATATACATTATAAGAATACGAAAAGTGAGAATTCTAAAACATTATTGTTTGGAATAAAATTATTAATTAAAAAAGTCTCCTGCATAAAATAAATCACTTAAAACCTTTATTGTTTAGTACACATAGAACCAAATAAATAATTAGATTACTAAGAGGATATGAGCGAGCCGCTAGCGAAGTTGATAGCGAACTCCGCTGGTAATGTTAAGAGCACTGCCGGACGCAAGCGCGACGCTTGGTCTTGTCGCTTGCCAAACTGAGGGAGCGATTGGGAAATAATTCTTCCTTGCTCGGTAACCAATTCTTCCTTATTCCGTAACCAATTCTTCCTTGCTAGGTAACCAATTCTTCATTGCTCGGTGCCACGGAGTAACTACACTATTCTTCTATATCTTTATTGTTCTCCATTGGCAAGTTTGGCTTCAATTGTCTAGTATCCTTCTCAAATACAAGAACTGGAACTTTGTAACGAACTGTTTAACTATAATACATATAACACTGACAGAATGTCTTAATCTTTAGCCGAGGATTTATTTCGGGCAATATCCCATGATTTTATGACATGCAGGCCATCAACACGATGCAACCATCACGCATTCCATCATAACTGCTCATGCCACCCTACTTAATAGAACTACCATTAAAGTCAAACATGTCGCCTGTCCTATTACATATATCCATAATGTTTACAGTTCACCAGAAATATTGCTAACTAATTACTCACGCCAGTACTTACGGTATTGTCTATTATGTGACCTTCCAGTGACTCTTCAACTTAGATGTCGCTCATCGGATGTTGAGTCGTTTCTTCAGCTCGCTTCTCCAAGATCATATCATGCTGAACTTCTTGTGTCCTTCCTTGATCTCATCTCTATCTTTGAGACTCTCTCCATTCACTTCACCGGATCTTGTCCTGATCATAATCGTGTGCCTTCGTTCCTTGATCGCTGTTCCGCGTCTATTTTTTTTCCCTTCGCTCACTGACGTCCTCGTCACCAAGTCAGCTTTTGTGCGTTCAATGTGCTGTATTCTTAATTCCCGATTATTGCATTCTGCGACACATGGCACATAGTACCCAATTCTTCCTTGCTCGGTAACCAATTCTTCCTTGCTCGGTAACCAATTGTTCCTTGCTCTCTGCTTTGAAAATATGATGGTGTTATTACATCACAGACCTCTAACAGGAAACCGCTTTGAGACAATGAATAAAAGCACTGGTATTTATCTGAGGGACCAGCTGGACAAAGCGGGGGGAACAGACTGAGAACCAGAGTTACCAGATCACTGTGATCAAATAAAGCCAAGTCATAAAATAAAAAAAGCCAAAAACAAAAAAACAAACAAAACAACAACATTACCCAATAAAAATATCTATTAAAAATATTATTACATCACATGAAAACGTCTTCTTCAAATAAGTATTCCTCTTCATTGTTGAAAACTTCAGTACAGGATTCCTTAGAATATAAAATTTCAGCTTTGAAATCATTCTACATTTTGAATGAAGGAACAAATTCCTTACAGCACTCGTTTGAAGATAATAGTTCTGCTCTAATTCTAATAATTGCGTCTAAGAGATACAGCTGAAGTCTATTCCTTGCTTTGGTTTTTATGCATGTTACAAGAGAGAGCATCCTCTCCATTACAGCATTGCTAATAGGTGTTATTAAGCAAGTAAGAGCCAAAGAAGCAAGCTCTTTAAATTGGGGATGTTTCATGACTCCTTGCCAGAACTGCTCTGTATTTTTGGGCAGTCCATTATCTTTAAATTGTTCTTTTTCTTTCCAATCTATAAAAGACAATTTTATGTATTGCTCTTCAATAATAGTGTGATTTTCTTCAGCCAAATGCAAAAAAAAGAAAGAAGAAAAATAGGTAGTTTTGAGAATAGTGTTCTAGAAGATGGTTTAGGATTATTCCAGGGCTAAAATTTGTTAGATCTTTAAATATATTTCTTGGTGGAGGAAGCCGCTTTCTAATTTGATCAAGTGCTTCTTCTAGCATGGATAAGCATCTTTCTTTCAGATCTAAGCCCCCTTGTTGGCAATTAATTTTCGTATCAGAACTTTTCTTAATGTAGTTATCACTCTCTAATATTAATTTGATGCTAAAATCAACATTATAAATATCTTGTATCTTATTATTGGTATCATAAATCCTACTATTAAGACTCTAATACTGCAAAAATAGTTCTTCATCTAATTCGTGAGGATTTGCCTTACTTTTCTGAAAAAGGCTATTTAATCTTTCTAATTCCTACACAATAATGGTTCGTCGTCGTCTTCTTCTTCTTCTTCTTCTTCTTCTTCTTCTTCTTCTTCTTCTTCTTCTTCTTCTTCTTCTTCTTCTTCTTCTTCTTCTTCTTCTTCTTCTTCTTCTTCTTCTTCTTCTTCTTCTTCTTCTTATTCTTCTTCTTCTTCTTCTTCTTCTTCTTCTGCTTCTTCTTCTTCTTCTTTTTCTTCTTCTTCTTCTTCTTCTTCTTCTTCAGCATTCCGAGCCATTGAGGGTCTTTGCTGCAGATACAAGCCGTCTCCGTTCATATCTCTGGTTGACCTTCTCTTGCCAGTCGCCGATTCCAAGTGTTTGTAGGTCTGTATGTATATTATCTCGCCACCGTCTTCTTGGTCTACCTCGGGGTCTACGGTCATTTATGTCCTGCGAGTAAGCGAGTGTTGTTTCCCTATTATCTTCCATTCTTTCTATATGCCCCAGCCATTGCAGTCTATTAGCCTTCATGATACCAGTGATTAGCGGGGACTTAAACAGATCATAAATGTCTTTATTGCTTCTTCTTTCCCACTCTCCACTTTGTGTATCCCTAATGGGCCCAAAGATGCGTCTTAAGACCTTGTTCTCAAAGGTTTATAACAAGGCTTCGTCTCCTTTAGTTGCACTCCAGGTTTCAGAGCCATACTGCACAACTGGTCTGATCAGTGTTTTGTATATTGTGACCTTGGTGTTACGAGATAGCGCATTTGATTTTAGCAGATGTTGTAGTGCATAGTATATCTTATTTCCAGAGATAATTCTAGCTTGTATTTCTTCCCTTATTATGTTGGAGCAGTTGAAGACTTTACCCAGGCATTTGTATGTTTCTGTTCTTTTAATGGTCATATTATCTATTTGTATGTGGCCAGAGTTTTTAGCCGTTCCTTCTCTTGAAATTACCAGATATTATGTCTTATCTTGGTTGATAACCAGCCCCATTTGTTGAGCTTTTTCCTTTAAGTGAGTCACTATTTCCGATGTCTTTTGTTAATTTTCCCTATAATATCTGTATCATCTGCATAACCAAGCAGTCTGGATGTTCCTCCAATAGCACATTCCTCCTTTACCTTCCTTACAACTTTCTCTAGAGCCAGATTGAAAATGAGCGGCGATGGTGCATCACCCTGTTTCAAGCCAGATGTTATTTGGAAAGGGTCTGATTTCCTGCCTTTATATGTTACTATATTATAAGTATCTTCCATGCATAGTCTGGTCATGTTGATTAACTTCCTTGGTATTCCAAACTCCTGCATAGCATTCCATAGACTATTCCTATGGACACTATCATAAGCCTTTTTAAAATCCACAATTGGGGTTACAAACTGGAAATAAAGGTAGTTTCTTTGATAATTAATTATGATTGCATTATTTATAATTAAAATATTTTTAAAAGCCAACAAAAAAGCCGAAACGCCAAACTGATATTTTGACGCCAAACCTGTTTTAAAAAAAAACCACATATATCGGGTTTGGCGTTAAAACAGTCAATCTGGCAACCCTGCTGGGAACCCGTATGTTGAGAGAATGATATGGTGGGGGGTCGACAGGGGTCCTGGACGAATCTCATAATTGAGAGGGAAGACCAGGAGAACTTTCGCTCATAATGTAGTTGGAACGATTAGCAGTATGGCTCTTTGTTGAACGAGGGGATACAGCGCTTGTGAGAGTGTCCTGAGTGCAATGATGTCGGTTCTTAGTTCAACTCAACTCAGTTTTGCCACCTTATGGATGTAAAACATATTTTATAGAATTGAAACGCTAAATGAATTAAAGGAAGTGCAACACATTATCAGACTAAGAGTTATATAATAACTATCTGGAATATGAGGTAGAATAAAAGCTGTCTAAGATAAAAGACGTTAAACAAATGATCAGAACAGGAGTTATATAATGACTATCTGGAATATAAGGTAGTATGAAAGCTGTCGGGGATAAAGGAAGTGCAACAAATTCTGAGAATATGGGTTATATAATGACTATCTGTAATATAAGGTAGAATAAAAGCTAAGATAAAAGACGTTAAATAAATTATCACAACACTTGTTATGCATTAACTGTCTTTGACATCAGATAAATCACCGCTGGCCAGGATAAAAGAAATGAAATGAATATCCAGAATTAGAATTAAATCACTAGATATAATACTGGATATTATCCAAAATATATGCATTATGGGAGAAAGCGGAATTTACGAATGATAAGAACAGGGGAAATATAATAAACTGGGATAAACAGTTTAAAAATAAGTTTCTATAATACAATAAGGTAAATTAATGATCAGAACAAGGGTTATATAATACATGTATAGAAGATACAATTATATGAAAACTGTCTAGATATGCGATCTAGTGACAGGGCCCCAAGGTTTCAATGTCACATTAGACAATTTTAAAACTGAAAGGTGTGGGAACACCAGGACTCGAACCTGTCGCCTTCAAACAATGACAGTCTCGTCCTTGTCTACACTGAATATTAGTGTTTTTGTAAAGAAAATCAATATATTTTATATAAAAATTAAAGACAGTATGCATCCGAGTGTTCATAGTGTTGAGAAATTGTAATTTGTACTTTAAAAACTGGGGGTTCACAATGTATACGGACTGTCGGTTTACGAATAAAATACATAGATAGTCCATCCAGCAACACCAGCTTCCACCATGTACCCAATGAGATATATTGGTACCAAACAATTTCTGCATTCATAAAAGTGATGCTTTAAGGCTATACATCGTTTGATACATTTAAAAACGACAACAAAAGCGGCTTTGAGCAAGTGATACTTATTCTTGTGATCTTTCATGAACTGCAAGTTAAAATGGGATTTCGGAACATCTCCCACCCACAAACTCAGGATCAATGAGGCATCAGACACCCATCGGAATCGCTGGTTGTCGGCCGCACACAGTCCACAGCATGACATGATGATCTTTCCAGAGGATAATATCAGGCTAAACCATGTACTGATGTTCAACCCTGTTATAGGGTCCCCGGTGGAGTGCGAAAACCGATCATCTCTGAAACTGTTGGCATAAACCATGAGGGCAATGTCAAAGATGCATTCGATCAAACCGATGACAATTTTGTATACAGTAAAACACTTATGTCCCGGTTCTTCCGCAGTCATTCTGTGACAATAGAATAACAGTCATATAAACGTTAATTTATGAAATTTATTGTTGATACTTTATATACTTTCTTTTAACTTTTCTGACGATATTTATAATTTATTGTCTGCCATTGTTGTCTTTTCCAGGTAGAGCGACAGAAAGGAGATATGTTCGTGTGTGTCTGCTTGTTTGTGCAAGACTGTCTCTGAAGAATATCATAACAACTGGAAATATCCGCTGGACACGAGGCAGAGGCAGACCAAGAGAAATTATGCAGGATGTACTGAGACTGTGGTATCGAAGAATACCATGGGTAGAGTTGATCCGGAACACCAAGGACCGAGATGTGTAGGAAGGCACGAGTGGCAACGTCTGTTGCCAGGGCACATGTGTTGATAATATATTGTCCAAGGTATCTAATGTGAATACTTCAGAGCTGTGATGGAGCTGGGATATAGCGTCTTCTAAGAGTGGATGCTGTTACATAAGTGTGGTTGACATGGTATATAGATGTCTTGTAAGAGTGGATGCTGTTACACAAGTGTGGTTGACATGGTATATAGATGTCTTGTAAGAGTGGATGCTGTTACACAAGTGTGGTTGAACTGGCATATAGATGTCTTGTAAGAGTGATTGCTATTGCACACGTGTGATCGAACTGGTATAGCGGATGCTATTACACAATGTATGTGATTGAACTGGTATATATGTATCTTGTAAGAGTGGTTGCCATTATATAATATATGTGGTTGAACTGGTATATAGATGTCTTGTAAGAGTGGTTGCCATTGTACAATATATGTGGTAGAACTGGTATATAGATGTCTTGTAAGAGGGGTTGCCATTATACAATATATGCTTGCTTGCTTGCTTTGCTTGAGACGTCGACTATCTCGAATTGGTTGTAATTGGGGCCTTTATAGTGTATCTAAGACGACTTCTTCATTTGAAAATATAGCTGCTTATCTCTGCTTCCTTGAAAGAGTTGAGGTACTGCAATTGTGTTCGTTTCATCCTTGTGGCTTTACATGTCTGGACAGAGTCGCGCAATTGTTAAGGCCTAGAGTAATCGTGTACCCACCCCGTTATAGAGTGCTGTTTCCTTCGGGGAGCTTTACTTCTCGGTCTCTATGCTCCAATAATTGTCATCATTTGGGCATCTTCTTGGTCTTCCTTGATTTCATGTGTTGTGGGCGGTTCGCCAGTTCGATCTTGGTGGGGAGCGATACTATTCTAAGGCCTCCCTATACACTCGTTCTTGGTCTGGGTAGCCGTTTTCATCCAGTTCTTCCAGTTCTAGTTCTTCTTCTGGTGCTTCTTCTTCTGTCTGTTTTCTTGCATCTTCTGGTTCAGGTGTTTCTGTCTTGGACTTGAGCAGTGGCGCGACACTGTGAGCTGTGAGTTTCGTGTGAAATGCTTTTGAATCTGCCCGGGGATGTTTGGAACGTGACTGCATGTTCGGAGCGGTGGCAGATGGCTATTTCCCAGAGTTGACCGGTTTTTGCCTTATGCAGAAATGCGTGGCTCCTGGGCTTCTGGTTGACTGCCACTGCCATCGACAATGAACTGTATTTCATGGACTGTGTGGGTGAACATCTAGGAAACATCCAGATGGGAAAATGACTGCAGATTCCATCAGAAATGAACTGGGTGTTTTGTGGGGGACTATTGTGTTGACATTCTAACGGCGGCATTGTGCACAGTGCATCTGTGCGGGCTGTTGTTTATCAAGACTCCTGTCTTTTCCACTTTACACATTGGGCAGTGGGGAGCGTTTTACATGATATTCACTGGCACAGGAACGGAGCATAATGGGGACGACCCGTTGCTATGAAGTTGGAACTGCGACTAACTAACTAACTAACTAACTATCTGGTGTCTTTCTTCTTGTATCTGTTTGAGAGTTTCTTCTGTTTTTTCTCTTTCGTCTTGGATTTTGGATAGAGTTTCGTCTGTCTCGGCCTTTTTGGCAGCCATTCGAGCGACATCCTGCTCAGTCTTCTGCCGAACTTGCTTGAATTCGTCCAAGATGCGCTGAACGGCTGTTATCTGTGTATCTTTTGTCTTGCATTTTTTCCACACTTTTGAACTGTGATCTCAGGTCCTTCGGTTGACCTTCCAGTTGCGCTTTGTAACTTTTTGTAAGTCGATTGGTCGCCTCGTACTGCCTCCTCGCCTCTTTATATCGTAGGTTGGATTTGATGGCGATCTTCAGGGCTTCCTTGCTGTCTTGGTGGCAGGGGCAGCCGAGGTACGTGGCGCCGTGATTGTCAAGGCAGTTGGCACACTTTCTGTTAGGGTTAGGCCTCCTGAAGTCCTTGTCCGCCTTTGCTTGCTAGCACTGACTGTATGGATGAGGCCCAGAGCAGTATCTACATACCTCCATCTCACTCTTGCAGGTGGCACGGGTGTGCCAAAATTTATGGCACTTGGAGCACTGTAGCATTCTTGGTATGTAGTGCTCTGGAGCTTGATATTTCTTGTCCCATCTGATTGTTTGAGGGATCACTCGGTCCTCCGATGTTACGATGACGACCGTGGAGGGGACGTTGTTCTTGTCGATGTTATATATATTTTGTATATAATGTTTTAGTTTCACTAGTTTCTTTCAGGCAATCGTTGTTAGTTACTCTGGCAGTCAAGGATTTCGATACTTGGAGTATCGAGTTCTCTCTGGACAGCATCTGCATGATCTGGTCGTTGGTGAGATGGGTCTTGACTTGTTTGATGACCTATCGTTTCATCATGCGGTGCCGGCTGGCTTCTACTGTGATGCCGTTGTGAAGCTCAATGTCGGCTTTCTCGTTTTGTGACATCTTCTGTATAAGTGCTGTGGTCTTTTGGTTTTCATTAACCACTACTCCATCAGGTGTATTGCGCAGCTGGCAGATGCTGTTTCTTCCCAGCTCGATTTCCAACAGACCCAGTATCTTGTCTGTTGGTAGCGCCGACAGTTTGGCTTCTCCCATGTTTGTCTGTTTAAGCAGGATTTTGCCGACGAAGTCCTCAGTTGTTGGTGTTGTTTCCTCCTGTGTGGAGATCTTTCGTAGCCTGGGCTAAATAACCTTGGTGCTGTCGAGAACTCCCAGGCTGCTGCTGGCTTCAGTTGTAGTTGAAATCTTTGAAGTCGAAACAGCGACAGGTGCGGCTTCATCTGGTGTAGAAGTAATAGCTTCTTTTAAAGCTGATTTAGGTTCTGGCGTTTCGCTGCGGCTCGCAGCTAACTTATCTTGTTGCATCATCGTGATTGTCTTGGCGGCTTTCACGCTGCTCATTTTAAACGTCGGGTGTCTTCAGGGGTTACCCTTGCAACGTGTCATTTTCTAACACGCAGGCGGCTTCTGGTTAGGAGACTTTCTCTCGATAGCGCGTCGCGTTAGACACAGTGATGAATGATACAATATATGTGGTTGAACTGGTATTTTGTTTTTGTCTATTTGCCGCAACCAATAAAGGTCGAAATTGCATTAGTTTGCGAACAGTTATGTTTGTTCGTTCTTTAATTTCTGTAAACGCTTGTCATCCGAGCACATTAGTATTCAATTGCTCCTTTCTGCAATTTTTATCAATTGGTGTATATAACATTTTATCTCAGATTGTAACTTGTGTCGAGGTGTAGCATAACATCGAGAAAATGCCCTTATATCGCTTTATTAATGTGTGCATATCTCATCTCATCCCATCTCATCTTGTTCCTCTTGTGGTGACGAGGTGAAGCATAAACATCGTGAGTGAAGGTCTATGAATGCTCCAAGATGTTTTTCTAATTCCGTTCTATTACGTCCTAGTCTTGCACTAAAGTCACCCATGACTGTGATATTGTTCTGCTTCTCTATTTTATTTGGTATTTTATTGATGTCTTCGGAGAGCTCGCATTCTTGCTCATTTTTATTTGTCTTACAT
Source organism: Cepaea nemoralis (assembly GCA_014155875.1). Taxonomy (NCBI): domain Eukaryota; kingdom Metazoa; phylum Mollusca; class Gastropoda; order Stylommatophora; family Helicidae; genus Cepaea; species Cepaea nemoralis. Next base: position 82,010 of record JACEFZ010020346.1, read on the forward strand.
GGTGCGTATATTTGTACATACATAGTAATTGTCTGTTCTTTTATTCTCACTTTTATTTTATATATATATATATATATATATATATAATATATATATATATATATATATATATATATATATATATATATATATATATATATATATATATATAGGACGAGTCAATAAGGAAGTCACACAGTTCTGTGGGTTGCAGGTAAATGTAGTTTGTGTTTTCTACAGTTGTCATTAGATGGAAGCAACATCGAACTTTATATCTTTATACAAAATGGCGACTGTACTTGCGGAGCGTACAGGCAAATAGCAACGTGCAGTTGTGCGTTTTTTTTTTTTTTTTTTTTTTTTTGGGGGGGGGGGGGGGGGGTCGAAAGGACTGCCTGCAAAGGATATTCACAAGGGAATGCTTCCTGTTTATGCTGACGAATGTTTGTCCCGTAAAGCGGTGCATAGCTGTGTAGAAACAATTTTCTCAAGTTCGCGAATGACGCCGAAGTTGAATGTTCAGTGAAAACGTGGTTTAAAAAAAAACAGAGCATGCAGTTCTATGCAGTAGGTTTGGGAGGACTGATAACACGATGGGATAAGTACATCAATGTTAGTGGAAATTATGTTGAGAAAATAAGGGACAATGTATGAATAAAATTAAACTGGTTTCACGTTGTTATCATATTTAGTTATTTTCCGCAGCCATTTGTGACTTATTTATTGACTTCCCCTTATCTATCTATCTATCTATCTATCTATCTATCTATCTATCTATCTATCTATCTATCTATCTATCTATCTATCTATCTATCTATCTATCTATCTAACCCACCCACCTCTCTATCTATCCGTCTGTCCGTCTGTCCGTCTGTCTGTCTGTCTGTCTGTCTGTCTCTCTGGCCGTCTATCCGTCTGTCTGTCTGTCTGTCTGTCTGTCTGTCTGTCTGTCTGTCTGTCTGTCTGTCTGTCTGTCTGTCTGTTTATATAAGCATCGTCTGTCTGTCTGTCTATCTATCTATCTACATGTATGTCTATCTATGTATCTACCTGTTTGCCTTTGCTTCCATACTAATCCTGCCAAACTCAGTAGCAATATTTTTTCTGGAAGGTAAAGCAGCCAACGTGTTATTTATCACTTAACCCATCGAGTGTCAATTGGTCTCTAGAAATACTGGCCGGGACAATACATGCAAAACTCCTCAAAGCTAGAGACATTAACATTAATTATTTCTTTACTAACTCACACATGTCTTAGTCAATCTGTCTTAGTCACAATTAGTCATGCTAACTTCCATCTATGTACTGTACACTCAGATGTGTAAGGCAACGACCTGTTGGCGAATGATCGACGTGGGAAGAGCAAAAGAAGGGCCAGAGATAATTAAAGCCATAAGCTAAGCCGGGCGAATACATGGCTTTAGGGGCATTTAGGAACTTGTGCAGAGTCAGGAATATGGGATAGAAGCGATGAGCCACCAGACGTGAACATTTTGCCACAAGGCGTTTCATTTCCAACGCCAATATAAGCTGACGTAGTTGCTAAGGAGGTGATCGAAGAGTGCAATATTGATGAAACTCACTAATCAGTTTGAAAGTACATACATCCAAATCATAATTTACTGCGAATTGTATCTTTAGGAGTCAGATATGACTGAGCTACCGTACAAAAGTAGACAGTACTACCTGCTTTCTTGAAGAAATTAATGTTGGGAGGCGATCACCAAACCCAACACCCTACATCGTGCCAACGGTTTCGGGCGTAATTAGGTGGTTACAAGCCATATCATGTTGCGTGGAAATGCAACCTAAAAACTAAATATTATGGCAGGGAAGACCGGGCCTTAAGCCTTGATCGGTAACTGGTCTAGGATGGAAGCTCCCACAGTCTGACAGTTAGAGGATTGCTTTGCTGATCTGGTAGCTTCTGCAGCTTGTCTTGTTCCACATATATTGATGTTAATTTTCTTTTGGAGTAAACTAGGCAGGCCTAGAAAGGGATCATGCTGCATGGACAACACATGGTCTCTACAGTTCAGCCCAGGCTTTGTGAAGTGGAGAGGTATAACTTCATCACTCACCATACCTCGATGGGTTGAAGTTATTATGCCTTTCTTGTAGCACAATGTAACAAACTATTGTCTGCCAAGACGGCAAAGTGATATATACCAGGAAAAACTACATATTCACAGCAAACATGGAATCCACCTGTGTATGCAATCCCAACGTCTGTGTCAGAGTGTAATCGACGCTGTAATGGCACTCGACAGCGCGCATTTCATGCCAATCTATGTAATATGGTGTTGGTAATCATGTCTGTACAAAGCTTTCTTTCTCTGGTGCTACCAGTAATTTCTGATGCCAACGTTCTTCTATGCTTTGATGTCAAACAGTCCATCATCTTCTCTCTTGGTCTCCCCTACCTCTGAGTGTGTGTATATGTGTATGAAAGGGGTATGGGTGCTATTGAGTGGGTGTATACTGTTAGAGTGTGTGTAAATGATGTATGTATGAATGAACGTGTGTATGTAGTACGTATGTATGTATTTAGGCATGTGTGAGTGAGTGAGTGTGTGTGTGTGGGGGGGGGGGGGTTTCTGCCTGCCTGTCTCATACCATTGGAATATGGATTGTATATGTTCACAACATTCATTTTTGTCATATATTTTTGAAGGGAGTGGGAGATCACTGTAGTGCATGCCCCATCTCTAACAAAAGATGTAGAGCCCCATCCTCTTCTATCTTCAATAACCCCAGAATATGAACCTTGAGTTATCTGCAGGTCTCGTTCTATTAAATTATGTCTAGGAGATATAGATTATGGCCCTGGTAAGAATGGTAATTTACTAATTGGGAATCTGCCCCTTCTCCAATGATTCTTTAGCTCTGGAGCCCCCTTTTAGTTTATCAAATCTGAGGAAAGTCAGGAGAATTTTCTCAGCCTGATTTAGATGAAGAAAACATGGATGTTGAGCAGTTGATAGGTATAGAGTCTTTTATTTCCCCCTTTTAGTAAGTCATTATGAGTTAATTTATCTTTTAACAATCAAACACATAATCAATCACATTAGATTTTGACAACATGATGTACAAAGAAGTTGTTGACACAGATAGGTTTGAACTTGACAAATTAACAGAAGGTCAATTCATGTTAATCATTTATTGACTGGCCTGAGCCTTCTGGTCAGTACATACATCTCTATTGTGATTTACACAAAGTAATAGAACAGTTGCACATTGGACCATTGTCCCAGACAATCAATAACAAGCATCAATATATGAAATGTCAACAAGTGTGAAAACATAGTAAACATTTTGATGTTGTACATAATAAGTATGATAATGGTGTCTCAACCATAATATCAGTGTTCCTGTAATTAGGTGTGGGGTATACCAAGTAAAATGTAACCTGGTGACTGGAGGATTAGGTAAGCCAGGGTCCATTGACTGATGGATCCACTTCAGGTCTGCCCGTATAGCTCCACTGAAGGCCTCCCCATGCTCTGCTCATAGCGAAGTCATCCTCCCTCTCACTTGTGGTTCATCTCCTTCTCTCGGCTTCCCTCCCTCAGGTCTGATTTAGGTGGTTAGTTTGCTGATGTGTTGGGTGGTTGTTGGTATGAAGCCACCAAGATCACTGATGAATATTCGCATAAATATATACATTCCTACCAATACAATAATAAGAAGTAGGTCGGAAGAAATCTAAATTCCTGAAGTAGGAACTAGTTCCCCTCCCCCTCTTTTTCTCTCTAAGCTAGTGTTGGGTTAATTTGGGGTGGTCAGAGTTTATCACACTGTGTACGCCTTGTATCAACTTGTTCCTGCTGTATGTAAGTCTTCATTTGACCGGGGTCAGTGAACGTGTACAGTGAGACAATGACAAGAGTGAGAAGGTGTCAAGATGCATGTAAATAAATGACATACATTTATAACATTTCTTCTACTCAATGGTGTTCACAATGTGTATAAATAATTCTGTGTTTTCCCAATTAACTACTTCTTCTTCTTGTTGTGTCGAATAACTCTCTTCCATTATCTGTTGTTGTTGTGATGTTGAGTGTTGTGTTGTGTGGTGATGAGTGGTGTGGAGTGGTGTTGTGTTTTTAAGTTATGTTGAGTAATGAGTTAAGTTCACTTCGCGTGATGATGTTCCGCGAAGCACACTTTCTCATGTATTGCAGTTCTTAAGTGCTCTTATCTAATTAAAATTTGACATAAATATAAATATTTATTTCGCCAAACCCTATTAATTCTATAGACAAAGGAGAAAGGAAAGATTGATTTCACTTTCAGCTTTCTAGATTGTAAATAGGCGTAGATAAGTCTGTTTTAGAACAAGGCACTTGTTCTAGTACACGAACTGTCATTTCAGCTGTAGACAGTGATAGCATCTTTTACAATGTTTCTGGTGAAATGCACAAGATTGCTTTCGAATCATCACTTCTCACAGTTGTTTAGAATAGAATGTAATAGTGTAATGCACTTCCTAAAGTAATAATTATCTTTAAGAATATCAGAGATGGCAGTTTCATCGAAGAGAATATTTTGCCCGGGAATGGCTTTGCGTCGTTAGAATCTACAGTCGAGCATTTTTACATTTCTGAGGTTTTAATTAATAATCATACATTTCAATTGACATCACAAACATGGGTTTACGTTACTTGACACTTGGTACATCGGGTTCTTAGTCTAATCAAGGGACCAACAAACGTACCTCGGATCCAGACTTTTGCCTTGTCCATTGAATTTTTGATCACACACTCTTCTCACCTCCGTCCATGGAGCGAATTCAGACAAAAGTGCGCGCTTCTCAACATTTCTGATGAAATAGGGATATAAGTTAATTATGCACTGGCGCGAAGGCGGGTCAGGTGATTTTCTCATCCAATGATTTTCCGAGCTTGGTCTGATGAAATCCTTCCAAGAATCCACGTCATTTGTCACTTGTTCAGTTCCAGTTTCGATGTTAAGTTTTAAGTCCCAATCTCCAATTGCGTTTGCGAAGTCAATTTATTTTAATGTTGTTTCCTCTTTTTGCGGCATTTGTTGATAAGATGAATAATGTTGGCTGCGTTATGCCACATGGCCCCACTCCAGATTGTTCTATGGTATGGAACTATGTTTCCAACATTTTCAGTTATCAAGCTGTTCCCATTTGTCCTCCCTTGTATTCTCTTCTGCATCTGATTGACCTGGTTCATCAGGCACTGGGTGTCGACTCAGGAAGTCCGCTCCCACATTCATTTTCCCAGGAACATATTCAACCTGGAACGAGTAAGGTTGAAGAAGCAGCGACCACCTCATAAGTCGGGCATTCAGAGTCTTCGATGCTGCGAGAAACATGAGTGGTTGATGGTCACATTGCACTGTGAAATGTTTGCCATATAGGTATGCTTGAAATTTCTGTACACTCCATACGAGCGCAAGACACTCTCTCTCGATAGTACTGTAATTTCTCTCTGCTGCATTCAATTTCCTGCTAGCATAGGCTACAGGGAATAGCTCTGATGTTACATCTCCCTTTCTCTGCAACAGCGTTGCCCCAATTCCTATGTTACTGGCATCGGTGCGCAGCACGAATGGTTGGTCGAGGTCTGGTAGATGTAAGACTGGATGAGCAGTTAATGCCTGCTTTAGTGCTGTGAAAGCTCTCTCACAGTCAGCTGACCAAGTGACTTTCTCTGGTTTCCCCTTTTTTGTAAGATCCGTTAAAGGTGCTGACAGAGTATTGAAGTCCTTGATGTATTTTTGATAGAATCCACATAAGGATACAAATGATCTTACATCCTTCTTTGTTTTTGGACGAGGTGCTCTCTGGAGTTTGTCCACATTTCCCTCTTGTGGAGTTATCAGTCCATGAGATATCTTATGACCTAGAAAGTCCAATTCTTGGAATCCTATCTGACACTTCTTTGGTCTAGCCGTCAGTCCAGTTTCTCTGAGGCGCCTGAACAAAAGATGCAGGGTTTCTACATGCTCTTCAAATGTTTCAGTTGCGATCAGGATGTCATCCATGAAGTGACTAATGTCTGGATGCTGTAGTGGGTCAAGTAATTTTCTCATCATACGTGTAAAGACGCTGGGAGCATTACTTAATCCGAATGGAAGAACGTTGAACTCATAGTGTCCTCCAGGCGTGCTGAAAGCTAACCATGGTCTAACTTCCGGTTTTACAGGAATCTGGTAATATCCCTTACTGAGATCAATCCTAGTAAAGTACTTAGCTCGGTTGAGTGCTGTGAAGAGTTTATTCTGATCCGGCAGAGGTTCTGCTTGGAATTCAGTTATAGCATTGAGCTGTCGATAATCGATGCACAATCTATGTTCTCCGCTTGGCTTTCTCAATAAGACGACGCTAGCACTGTAAGGTGATTCAGATGGTGAGATTATTCCTGCGGTGAGCAGCTGTTGTATTTCTTCCTCTAAAGTCTTTTGCTTTGCATAAGGAACTGGGTAAGTCTTGACTCGCACAGGCACTGTGTCATTTAACTTCATGTCAAATTCCTCCAAATCAGTTCTTCCTGGCTTATCAGTAAGTACTTCTGCATATTTTGCCATAAGTTCCCTAATCTGCTTTTGCTGATCCTTTGTTAAGTTGGGATTGATTTCCACATCCTTAAAGGTCTCTTTGGCTTGCAGTTGGCACTCGACTCCCATTGTTGATCCTTCTTCGACTTCAGTAGCCACACTCATGGCCATCAGATGTGCAGGTTCGGTGGTTGAGGGTCTTTCATGATATTTCTTCAAGAGGTTTATGTGAAATACTTTCATCTTGCCTTTGACTGAAATTCTGTAGTTGGTACGTGAGATCTTCTCCGTCACTACATAAGGTCCTCTCCATCCGATTTGCAGCTTATTCTGACTGGTTGGAAGCAGCAACATCACCTTCTCTCCTACCTCTAACTCTCTATCCTTTGCCTTGCGATTGAAGTTACGAGCAATTCTTCGTCTGGCTTGACGTAGATTGACATTCGCTTGTTTCCAACTGTGTTGTAAACGATTTTTCAACTCGGCAACATATGTAGATGCAGTCACGACTGTATCATCTGTAGTATTATCAGTCCACGTTCGAAGTAACGCCTCCAATGGTCCTTTGATTGGTCGTCCAAACAACAGTGTGGCTGGAGCAAAACCTGTTGAGTGATGGGGTACTTCCCTGTAAGCGAATAAAGCTGCGGGTAAATACAAGTCCCAATCCTCTGTCTTCTCCTGGGCAATTTTGCGCAGGATACTAATCAATGTCCCGTTCCACCTTTCCACAAGTCCATTTGACTGAGGGTGATATGGTGAACTGAAGATATGGCGTGCATGAAAAAGTCTGAAGGTCTCTTCCATGAGTTTACCACGAAACTGTGAACCGTTGTCCGTCAAGATCCTTTGTGGGAATCCTAGACGTGTGAATATTCCTAATAATGCATCAGCGACGTGTTTGGAGTCACAGCTGGGCATAGGAACTGCTTCGGCCCACATGGTTGTTGTGTCCACAAGCGTTAATATGAATCGGTTTCGCCTCTTCGTTGCTGAGAGAGGTCCGATTATGTCTACTGCCACTTTCTCAAATGGAATTCCAGTGATTGGCGATTCACCCAACATTGCCGGTGGTGTCCGGTGTTTTGGTGATACTTTCTGACACTGTGGGCATGATTTTACAAACCGTTGTATGTCTGAGTTCATCCCTGGCCAAAAGTAGTGAGTGGTAATCCGCTGTGTAGTAGCGTTGATACCCATGTGCCCACTGAATGGTAGACTGTGACCCATCTCTAAGATTTGAGTCCTGTATTGAGTTGGTACAACAAGTTGATTAAACTCTTGTCCAGCTCGTCCTGCTTTTCTGTAAAGAAGTGCTGACTTCATGAACAGATCACCTTTACGTAGAGGTAAATGTGATTTTGGCAGTTTTCTGAAGCAGGGTTCCAAGGTGCTGTCGGCTTCTTGTGCCCTCTTCAGTTCCTCCGTTCGAGGGATTGGCGTAGTTGATTCTGGAGTTTTTGTTGCCTGTGATCGAGTGGTCATGGTCGCCATCGCCACAGGTTGAACAGGTTCTCCTAGAACGATAAATCTACACCCGAGGATTACAGGATATATCGGATCGTCCAAGATTGCTGCCTTGATTGTCCCGGTGACATACCGCGAGGCTATGTTCACTTTTGCCACTGGAAGAGACATATTTGTTGAACTCTTCAGTGGTCCCTGCAATTCCACTATTTCCTCTGTCACCTGTTCAGGGTGAACCAAGGATGATGAAACAACACAGTCATATGATAATCCAGTATCATATAAACAGGTCGTTTGGAATCCATTTAGCAAGATGGATTCTACAACCGGAATACGAGATGATGTGTCTTGATGAGGTGTCTGTTTGGACGTTTCACCAGTGCTCACTTTTCTCTCTCTTCGGTTGGCCAAACATGCCGCTGTGTGTGGAGGTGGCTTCTTTCTGCAACTCTGAAATGTGTGACCTTTAATTTTGCAATGGGTACAGAATGGTTTGTCCTCCTTCGGCGCTGTTTGGACTGAGTGTTGAGTGTTTTTCGGGGATTTCCCCTTTTTCCCGGTGGCGACAGTGTTTTCACCCTCTTTTGGCTGTGGAGTTTTGTTTTGAGAGGGGGTGTTGTTCGAACGTCCCTTTCCTCCCATCTCCTTTTGAGATTTCTCAAATCTCTCTGCCAGGATGATTATAGTTTCCAGGCGGTCAGCCCCGTTTTGGGTTAAGAATGCCTTCATTTCGTTCTGCATTTTCCCCTTGATCTGATCAATGATAATCATTTCACGGAGTCCTTCATAATTTTCCTCAAATCCTCCCAAGCAAGTCCATCTTTGTATGTATGACTTCAGTCTTTCCACTAGTTGTGCGTAGCTCTCACCCGGTTCCTTCCTTGCGGCTTTGAACCTGAGTTTATAAGATTCGGCGTCCACTTCGAATCGGCTCAAGAGTGCCGTCTTAAGTGTTGTGTAGTTCTGTTGTTCCTCTCTAGTGAGTCTTGAGAACACTTCATACGCCGTGGATCTTAAGGCCTGCGCCAACTTCGTCGCCCATCTACTTTCTTCAAGCCCACAGCTGACAGCCATTGCCTCGAAGCGTGATAAAAATCCTTCGATGTGGTCAGTCTGTTCATTAAAGGGGTCCAGAGGAAATGACATAGCTCCTGAATTAAGTTGAGAGACGTGAGGAGGTGGTTCGGTCACTGGCGATCCTGATGAGGTTGAGGGTGTAGGACCACTCCCTTTCTCTATTCTCCGGATCTCCACTTCAATCTCCATTCTCCTCAACTCCAGTTGGTGTTGACGCTCTCTCTCCTTATCTTCCATTTCAGCCTGTAGTCGTTTCTCTTTCTCCTCCAATTCTGCTTGAAATCGTTTCTCTTTCTCCTCCAATTCTGCCTGAAGCTGTTTTTCTTTCTGAGTCAATTCAGCTTGCAGTCTTTCCCTTTTGTCAAATGCATCCGAAACATAGTTAGCTAGCTCAAGGCCATCTAACCCGCACTCCCTACCTGTTTCTGTTATTTGGGCTCTAAACTTTGCAGTTTCCGCCATGTCTATATTTTATTGCTGTGCTCTGATTAACAATATAATTGCAGCTAGTCTGATCCGCGTACGCTTGTCAGTCCCTGATCTGCAAAGATACAACAGAGCATGTGCAATATTAAAAACACCCTATGTTATGTCTGTCTGTCAATGCTGGAAAAGCCAAAGGCAGCAGGCACTGAAGTAACCACAATTAATTCCTAGTAAAGAAAAGAATCTGAAATTAGACAGAGTTTTCCCAACGGATAAGATTTTCCGGTGGTTGATGAAATGCTGTTAAGTTCAGACTTCACAGGAATAGAACACCTTCTCTGGAAGAGAAGTAGTGTTGGTAGAGTAGATACACACTATATATTTCACCTGGAGCACCTCTTTCTGAAGTAGAAGCAATATATGAACATGGCTCCTTCTCCAGGAGTAAAGATCAGTCACCTCTTCTTATTTATCTATAAATGTCATTCATATCATGTGGCTGTCAATCAATACCCCACATGGTATCTGTTAAACATTCTAGAAAATGACAATGTTCAAAATCTAAAGATAACTGTAGTTCATGTATTTTGTGTGATTGTTTATAGGTTAATATATGGGAACCATCCAGGACGTAGACCGCAATATGTCATATATTTTTGAAGGGAGTGGGAGATCACTGTAGTGCATGCCCCATCTCTAACAAAAGATGTAGAGCCCCATCCTCTTCTATCTTCAATAACCCCAGAATATGAACCTTGAGTTATCTGCAGGTCTCGTTCTTTTAAATTATGTCTAGGAGATATAGATTATGGCCCTGGTAAGAATGGTAATTTACTAATTGGGAATCTGCCCCTTCTCCAATGATTCTTTAGCTCTGGAGCCCCCTTTTAGTTTATCAAATCTGAGGAAAGTCAGGAGAATTTTCTCAGCCTGATTTAGATGAAGAAAACATGGATGTTGAGCAGTTGATAAGGTATAGAGTCTTTTATTTCCCCCTTTTAGTAAGTCATTATGAGTTAATTTATCTTTTAACAATCAAACACATAATCAATCACATTAGATTTTGACAACATGATGTACAAAGAAGTTGTTGTCACAGATAGGTTTGAACTTGACAAATTAACAGAAGGTCAATTCATGTTAATCATTTATTGACTGGCCTGAGCCTTCTGGTCAGTACATACATCTCTATTGTGATTTACACAAAGTAATAGAACAGTTGCACATTGGACCATTGTCCCAGACAATCAATAACAAGCATCAATATATGAAATGTCAACAAGTGTGAAAACATAGTAAACATTTTTGATGTTGTACATATTAAGTATGATAGTGGTGTCTCAACCATAATATCAGTGTTCCTGTAATTAGGTGTGGGGTATACTAAGTAAAATGTAACCTGGTGACTGGAGGATTAGGTAAGCCAGGGTCCATTGACTGATGGATCCACTTCAGGTCTGCCCGTATAGCTCCACTGAAGGCCTCCCCATGCTCTGCTCATAGCGAAGTCATCCTCCCTCTCACTTGTGGTTCATCTCCTTCTCTCGGCTTCCCTCCCTCAGGTCTGATTTAGGTGGTTAGTTTGCTGATGTGTTGGGTGGTTGTTGGTATGAAGCCACCAAGATCACTGATGAATATTCGCATAAATATATACATTCCTACCAATACAATAATAAGAAGTAGGTCGGAAGAAATCTAAATTCCTGAAGTAGGAACTAGTTCCCCTCCCCCTCTTTTTCTCTCTAAGCTAGTGTTGGGTTAATTTGGGGTGGTCAGAGTTTATCACACTGTGTACGCCTTGTATCAACTTGTTCCTGCTGTATGTAAGTCTTCATTTGACCGGGGTCAGTGAACGTGTACAGTGAGACAATGACAAGAGTGAGAAGGTGTCAAGATGCATGTAAATAAATGACATACATTTATAACATTTCTTCTACTCAATGGTGTTCACAATGTGTATAAATAATTCTGTGTTTTCCCAATTAACTACTTCTTCTTCTTGTTGTGTCGAATAACTCTCTTCCATTATCTGTTGTTGTTGTGATGTTGAGTGTTGTGTTGTGTGGTGATGAGTGGTGTTGTGTTTTTAAGTTATGTTGAGTAATGAGTTAAGTTCACTTCGCGTGATGATGTTCCGCGAAGCACACTTTCTCATGTATTGCAGTTCTTAAGTGCTCTTATCTAATTAAAATTTGACATAAATATAAATATTTATTTCGCCAAACCCTATTAATTCTATAGACAAAGGAGAAAGGACAGATTGATTTCACTTTCAGCTTTCCAGATTGTAAATAGGCGTAGATAAGTCTGTTTTAGAACAAGGCACTTGTTCTAGTACACGAACTGTCATGTCAGCTGTAGACAGTGATAGCATCTTTTACAATGTTTCTGGTGAAATGCACAAGATTGCTTTCGAATCATCACTTCTCACAGTTGTTTAGAATAGAATGTAATAGTGTAATGCACTTCCTAAAGTTAATAATTATCTTTAAGAATATCAGAGATGGCAGTTTCATCGAAGAGAATATTTTGCCCGGGAATGGCTTTGCGTCGTTAGAATCTACAGTCGAGCATTTTTACATTTCTGAGGTTTTAATTAATAATCATACATTTCAATTGACATCACAAACATGGGTTTACGTTACTTGACACTTGGTACATCGGGTTCTTAGTCTAATCAAGGGACCAACAAACGTACCTCGGATCCAGACTTTTGCCTTGTCCATTGAATTTTTGATCACACACTCTTCTCACCTCCGTCCATGGAGCGAATTCAGACAAAAGTGCGCGCTTCTCAACATTTCTGATGAAATAGGGATATAAGTTAATTATGCACTGGCGCGAAGGCGGGTCAGGTGATTTTCTCATCCAATGATTTTCCGAGCTTGGTCTGATGAAATCCTTCCAAGAATCCACGTCATTTGTCACTTGTTCAGTTCCAGTTTCGATGTTAAGTTTTAAGTCCCAATCTCCAATTGCGTTTGCGAAGTCAATTTATTTTAATGTTGTTTCCTCTTTTTGCGGCATTTGTTGATAAGATGAATAATGTTGGCTGCGTTATGCCACAATTTTACATTGTTGTTTTCTATGTGAATGTAACATGGGCAAGTGATAACTGAAGTATAAAAGATGAGTGGTTGGAAAAGCCGAATATAAGACGGGCCTGTTAGCTCAATTTGTAACTCAATGAAAATAAAGTTCTTTCTTTTGTTCGTTCGTTCTCAGCTCTCATATCTTCCCGTTGTGGCCACATTCTCCAGCTGTCTCCTTTTGCTGAATTGCTCAAAGGTTATGGACTGATTTCTTCTGATGACAGTAATCAGTTCTCTTTGTGAGTTAACTTCTTTCTTGATATCTTCATTGTTGTTGCTATCCGCCCACGATGGTCTCATCACTCTTCTATAAAACCACATATCCGCAGCTTTCACATAAATACTCAAGTAAATGACCAATATTTAATAATAAGTTACGTGGCCACAATAAGACACGGCCTTTTATGTATTGGTTGCCTCCACACTTTAAACTTTAAACTCTGAAATATTAGAGAAAAGGAGAACACATCAGCTGAAACCTACAAAACATACTATTCTTAAAGTAAAGGATACTTGTCCACGATGTAGAGCATTTCAGACAATGACAAGTATCTTATGCAATAAGTGACTATCATTAAATGTAAGAAAGAGAGCACTGAAGAGAGCCTGGTTTACTGTATGGCTGTGAATCTTGAAATGAACAAATTAGGAAGTATTTGGAAGTAAAAGAGATGTAGTTCCTAAGATGAATGTTGCGAATTGGACTGCTAGAGTAACTAACGAATATTGCCGGAAAGAGGCTACTGAAACTAGAACACTGTATACAACAGTTAAACAAGACAAAGAGCTGGTTTTTCTCGTGTGATGAAAAGAGGGGCATTGGAGAACATGCTGACGACTGGAAAGATGAAGGGGAAGAGAGGTAGAGACCAACCAAGAGAAATGATGCTGAATGGATTGATGGCATCTAGGAATATCATCAGCAGATTTTATCCAGAACTCTAAAGACCAAGATATGTAGAAAGACATGAGCGCCAAGACCAGCCAGTAGGGCACTTGATGATGATAAAGGCACATTTGGTATAAGGTGCCAGCCTAATATTTGGATGCACCAGGCGGCACTAGAAGAGTGATGTCTTCAAACATCACTCTGGTAGCTTTTGAGTTACAAAATACATTGCTGTTCTCACCTTTGCTAGGTTGACCTGGGAGGCAAGGATAATTGTAATTGATTAAGTGCCATGAGATGATTAATAGTCTTAGCCGACTTCCCGTATCTGCCATGATCTTATTTATTGCTGACATTTTGTTATTGCGATATGTTGTTTCATTTAAAATATCAATACAGTAGTTTTCCCTAGGCAATCAACTTTAATTTGATGTATAATACACCATGTCTGCTACCATATTAACAACTTTCAGGATAACTGAAAAATCCCTGCTTCCCATTTTCCGCCATCCATTTTAGTTTGGTCCAAATCTACTTTCTCTTTGGCACTGAATCTGTTTCCATGTTTCACATCCATGGCCGAGGGGTTAGCAGCTTTCTCCGTTAACCCCGAATACTCTCGTGGTTGACGTGAGAGCGACGAGAATTATAAGTGGTTCGAATCGCGACAGTGACTTATGAGAGTATGGAGCCGGTCGCTCAGAAAGTCGTGGCGTGCTCATGAGCGTAATCTAGCCTAGGAATCAACAAACAGCTGATAGATGCCGATGTTGACTGCAATATCCTGAAACAGGATGGAAACGCGGGAAAAAAAGCTGAATCTGTTTACAAACATCTCTGCTTCGATGTGGATTCGAAAAAATGACCACTACTCTGGCGGACAAGGGTGCTGACCACTGTACCAACATCCCCCCCCCCCCCTCCCCCCGCGACTCCGAAGCACTATTACAATTACAAATACATTACATTTATTTCATATTTTACCTTGCAAAGTAAGAGGATCTGTTTGAAATGCTTCTGTGTTCATTAATGAACTCAATGGTTTGTTGCATGAATCTGATAGTACTTTTTCTGCGTTGCAGTTTCATTTTCAGCTTACCTGTAAAACTATATTTAGTTAGGAAATCCCCATTACGTGTCAGGTACACTGATACCCATGTACACGTAAGTATTACTCACTATTTTCGTATTCAAAAAACCCAAAAACATATAAGGTAACAGCTGGAAAAGAATATAACAATAGCAAATAAAAACAGTTTGCTTCGTGTAACGTCTGCGAAAATGTGAGAGATAATATTATATATTTATTATATCTCACTTTCTCTCAGGAGTTACATGTTCCTGTGTTTATTTTCTACAAAAACGTAATGCCTTTCAGTTTATCAACAAGATCCTTGTTGACAGGCGAGGGCGATTATTCTTCTCCACATCTTGCGATCTCCTACCTCGTTTGTGTGGCTAGTACAATTTAATGCCGTGACACAAAGTTTATTTGCTTTGAACTTAAGCGTAGTCCATACACGTGCTAATATTTCTAGTGCCCTGGAGTGATCTTTGCATGCTTTCCTAATACCAGTGCTCCTCGCTATCAAGCGAACCCACTCCGGCTTCAGAGGTACTTGTAATTTACTTCCCCAAGACAAGGATGAAAAGTCAACATTTTACCCCAACTGACCGGTGTAGGGCTTAAACTTGCTACCTCGGCATCAGCACATTGGAAGTTTAGGAGCGAGCACTCTTATCCATCATGGTTAGTTCATCATTATCATCATCTTTATCTTCCACTTTTGCCGTCAAGCGTCGTGGGGAGTAATAGGAATAATTAGCACTCCAGCGCCCGGTGGGCGGCACTGGATAGTGTAATTCCGTATGATTGTTCAATGTCTTTGATTTCATCCATCCATCTTCTTCTTGGGCTTCCTCTTCCTCTCGTCGCAGATAATCTTTGATGTAAGGCCAGTGACAGTGGTTGATGGTGTTGCATTCTAACGACATGGCCAAACCATTTGATCTTCTGTCTTTCAATAAATTTGGCACAAGATGTTGATCCAATTGTCTATCTGATAACAACAATTCTTACTCGCTCTTGGATTGTTAAGTTGGCAGCTCTCCTCAGGCATCTCATCTCACAAGTTTTAATTTTGCGAAAGTGCGATTTGAATAAAGTCCAAGTTTGAGATGGTAGCATAGGGTTGGTATGAATATGTTGCTTATTATCTGACGTTTTGCGGACATAGGTATATTTGGATGTTTCAGTATGGGTGATAGTTGATATGTAAGTAAACTTGCTTTTTGACATCTGATTTCGGGTTAGTTGTATTTCCTTTTACAGAACGTTGCAATCAAACGAAGCATTTTTTGGGCTTTATGATATCGTAGATAAGTTTACGTTCAGTAGATTGCTGCTTAATGTTGCATGACCTATGCAGGGCTTTGCCATGAACCCCACGTTAATTTTCAAGGCGATTTTATGTTAAGTAGTTTGCCATTTCTATCTGAACAAGAAGTCAACGTTTAAGTCGAGCTAATTCGGATGTAAGTGTTCAACGCTTACCTCGGTATCAGCGCACTGGGAGTTTAAATAATACTCTTATCCTCCTGACATGTCTATGTCTAAGTGGCCGGCAGGATAAGAGAGCTTGCTCTTAAATTTCTGTTTCGCTGATGGCAGGGTAATGGTTCACTCCCTTACCGGTTATTTGGACTTCACCATCTGCTTCTACTACCACTACATCTGCGTCTTCTACTAACCTTACTACTACTACTACTACTACTACTACTACTACCACTACATCTGCGTCTTCTACTAACCTTACTACTACTACTACTACTACTACTACTACTACTACTACTACTACTACTACTACTACTACTACTACTACTACTACTACTACTACTACTACTACCACTACATCTGCGTCTTCTACTAACCTTACTACTACTACTACTACTACTACTACTACTACTACTACTACTAATACTACTACTACTACTACTACTACTACTACTACCACTACATCTGCGTCTTCTACTAACCTTACTACTACTACTACTACTAATACTACTACTACTACTACTACTACTACTACTACTACTACTACTACTACTACTACTACTACTACTACTACTACTACTACTACTACGTCTACTATTACTACTACTAATGCTACAACTACTACTACTTTTACTACTACTACTACTGTTACTACCGCTACTACTTCTACTATTACTACTACTACTACTACTACTACTACTACTACTACTACTACTACTACTACTACTACTACTACTACTACTGCTACTACTACTACTACTTTTCATATTTAACTCAAAGGTTTTTGTTGAGATGGAAAGCATTCATCGATTATGTTTTCTACGGATGCCTTCTTCTTATAGTTCATGCCGTGTGGCGTTGGTGATCATGTCTGTCCACAGCTCTCTGTCAATAATTCCCTATATACTACGATGTCAAACTGTCCATCCTCTCGCTTGGTCTCCCCTTGCTTCTTTTCTCCTGCATCTTTCCCGTTATGACGACATACTCTAGCTTTCCCCTTCTCATGACATGCCCAAAGAATATCGTCTGTCTTCTTCTATTGCGAGTAACCAATTCTCTATACATAACTTACAATTCAGTCCAGGCGTCATGCCATGGAAAGGTATAGTGTCTGTTTTGAAGCAAATGGTAACAAATTATCTGTAAAGACGGCAAGGTGCCAATCATTACAAGACAGAAAAAAGAAAGACAATGGGAATTGCCAAAGTAAACATAAATAACCTGAAAACAATTCTTATGTCTCAATAAAACAGGAATACAATTAAAGACTAATAAAATGATACATTTATTCTTCATTATTGTACGAATTAGACTACAAAAACTCATAGTAATTGAAACGATTACTTAATAGGATTTGTTTTCTTTATTTTAAAAACTCTTAGTAATTGAAAAAAAAAAAGAAGTCATAAATGCGAATACAGACACTCATTATAAGAGAAACGGATGCTAATATGAATACAAAAACTTAAAATAGGGAAATATGACTGACAGAGAACATAAAAAGAAGACATAGCATAATAAAAAAAAATGGTTATGTAATAAGAATAAAAAACCAAACATTTCTCTGAATAAAACAAAGCAATTAAAATCTGTATGGGTTGGAACAGAAACATTTTTTTTTAAAATAATGAGAGCTTGAGATTTTCCTGTGTCAAACTATTGGTGTGAAGCATATCAATCAATCAATCATGTGCCATGCCGGAAAG
Organism: Cepaea nemoralis; assembly: GCA_014155875.1. Lineage (NCBI taxonomy): Eukaryota > Metazoa > Mollusca > Gastropoda > Stylommatophora > Helicidae > Cepaea > Cepaea nemoralis. The sequence continues at coordinate 99,734 of JACEFZ010020346.1, forward strand.
CGTGGGCGGTCATGACTCGCCATTTCACTCGATCACCAGAGTCGTGGATAAGCTCAGTGGATAAAAGGACGTTGCTACCAAACACGTATGGGTATCGAACGTTAATAAGCCATTGCCTATCCTATTTTGTTTACATTTGTAGTTTTATTTTTATTGTCCAATTTCACTTCGTTTAATTCTGTTTCGTTTTATTCCCGAAGGAGATCACTCAGATCAAAACGTCGGGTTCTTTGTGTTGTGGTCTGACGTAGGTTTACTTTAAGTTAATTTAATTGTATTATTATTGTTATATTCTCCACTGTGATTTTTATTAGCATAGGTTTGGGTTCGGTGTAAAGAATATGCATTGTGCCTGTGTTTGTGTTTTCTTTCTTATTCTCAGGAGTCACCTATACCTGGTGTTAATCTCATATTGTCACATCCTCCTGCAGCCGTTATTTTTATAATCTTACTTAACAATCGCCTACAATATAGAATTAAATAACAACTTTCAAGGAACAGACAAATTCAATCAAACAATCATATGCCATGCCGGAAAGCGTGGGCGGTCATGACTCGCTATGTAACTCGATCACCAGAGTCGTGGATCAGCTCAGTGTTCCTTCTCAACCATGCCATGTAGCCAAGCCATCCAGATATTTACATCTCAGTATTCCCCTTGGTCTTTTCCCTTCGATCTTGCCAGTTGTCACAAAGTTCTCCAATTCATTTCTTCTAATAACATGTCCAAAAAATTGTGACTGTCTACGTCTAATTTCTCTAATCAATTTACGATTTTCATTTGTCTCCTGTAGTACTTGGTCATTGGTTTTTCTGTCTATCCATGGTATTCTTTGCATTCTCCCTAGAAACCACATTTCTACAGCCATCAGATGTTTTTCACCTTGACTGCACATTGTCCAAGTTTCACATCCATACAAAAGAACAGGCTATATGTAGCACCTCAACACTCTTTTTCTTGGTCAGTATATTTTTCATCACCCAAATGATTAGAACAGAGGTTATCAAATAATTGTCAGCGATTTAAGGCTAAATAAAAGCTGCTTTGCATAAGATAACAAATTTCTCAGAACAGAGGTGATATAATAACTGGTTGTGATACAAGATTAAATACAATCTCTAAGATAAAACAAGCTGTAAGAAAGATCAAAGTAAAAACAACTCTTATGAGAACAGATTGGTTAAGAACGTCTACTAATCTTTGTTTTTTGAAAATGTTGTTATATATGTGTCTATTATTTATATCTGCATGTCTGTATAGTTTTATTAAACATATTTAGACATGTTTAGTCCTATATCTGCATGTCTGTATAGTTTTATTAAACATATTTAGACATGTTTAGTCCTACATAACAATGAAACTATTTAATGACGATGAATTACGCTGAATTTTAACTTTGAAAACCTACCCCTAAAGAATAATTATTTTCTTTGAAATTCTTGTATATACACGAGAAATAGTACAATGCACAGATATTTATCATAACGCGTAGTGTGGGAAACAAAGAGGTAGGGATCAATAGGCACATTGGTAAAGTAACAAGTAATTGATCCTTTTATACACCTTGCAGCTTTTGGGTATATGGTGCAAGCTAACTTTGTTTATAGAGCTTGGAGAGAATGGTTTAGCAAGGAGTGACCAGAGCATCTCGCCAATACATAGTTTTCTGAGGTACGGCCAGACGGACACATCATCAGCCTGCAAATTGTACCATTAGTATTGAGACTCTTTGCTAGCTAGTGAAGGTAAGGACGGAGCACGTATGGGATAGATCCGAGTGTTGCCATGTCGGTTTTTTACTCAACTCAACGAATACTCTTACGGACAAATCGGCACTGGATAGGTGATATGTAGGCTTGCCCATGGGAATATGATTCCCATGGGAAACGTCTCGTGGGATGGGATGGGACAGCACTCAATTGTATTACCCATGGGACACATAGGACAGTAGCCATGTCATAGCAACCTGATCTACGTCAGAGCTGCCCTTAAGTTATTTTTATTGTTTACCTTTCTAAAGTCTTTTATCCTTCTTTTTTCTTTATATATATATATATATATATATATATATATATATATATATATATATATATATATATATATATATATATATATATATATATATATATATATATACTCGTGGTGGGACACGGGATGAATAAATAAATGCGCGCATGCTCGCTACTAGTCAGCCATTGTTGCTGTAGATGTTGATTGGCTTCTTTGGCGATTTGTAAATACGAAGCTAGTTTTAATCTGCTGTAATCAAAGTTGTTTTGTTGCTGAATTGCAGTATATTTATTTAGTTGAATATTAGGTACTATATTTATAGTCTATAAATATATAATAGTCCTAATTTCAATTAATTTGTGAAGGCAGTCACTTGAAGTCACGGTGTTACTGAATGAAGGCTGTGTAAGCCTACGGTACCCCAAACTGGCCAACAAAAGCATATGAGTTCCAGGATCTTACTAAATCTGTTGTTGCTAAGATGTTCAGTGGGGGAGAATGCCACTTGACTGATGTTCACAAAAGAACTTGTAAAGTCTTCAAAAGCAGAAGGTAAAGCAGTTAAAATATCTGCAAATATTTTAGCACAATGTTTTTGCTGTGCAAAGTGCAAAACGTTATAGAGTTGGTTTAAGTTGATTAATGAAAATGAGTTAAACAAAGTGGTTATGGAGCTGCAATACAGCATAGCATGAATTGTGGCTCCGGTGGTTCTACTAACATCAACAGATATTTTTAAGACAAGCAGCGGGAAGTAACAAAACCACCACCAACATTGTCAAATGTGTGGCAGAAAAATAGTTCTTGAACTAATTACTTCATAGCAAAAAGTATCCATTTCTGCTGGATGTGACATTATATGTGATGCTGCTAACTTTGCTGCAAGATCTACTCACGCTGCAAACAAGGTATATAATTGTACTATATCACGGCAAACAGTGACTCGTTTTATTTTGGCGCATGGAAAATTGGCCAAACTGCAGTTTCAAAAATTGTGTCAAAATATGGCACAAGATCTAGAATGTGCAATTTCGGGAATAGTTGACTTTTGGTCTGCAAGACAAACAAATCTTTTGCCATATAGGGGAATTATTGCATGTGGACTAGATCAAAATTGGGAATGGATTACTTTTCCTCTGTCTCTTATAAACATTGACAGTAATCAATCCTATACTACACAATTTAAGCAGTTTTTTTTTGCACGTGAATTTCTTGCCGAATCTACAACATTCTCCAGTCCATTGTTTGTGTGTACTGATAATGCAGCAAGCATGGCGGCAGCATTTGATGGACGGTTTGATACCGATACAGAAATGCAACGATCTGGTTGTACTGAGCACAGGTTATTAACATGCATTACTGATAGATTCAGCAGAGGCATGATGTTTGAACTGGATCAGTTCATGAATCAATTTTAATTTATTGAAACATATTACAATACACGTCAGGCAAAGGCATAACAGCTGCCATTTCCATACCAACAAAATCTGTAATACGTGAATGGTGACCATATTACCAACGTTTCAATGCCCGTTAACAAAAACAAAAAAAATTACTTTAATGAAGATGATGAAGAATTCTTAAACCACATTCCGAATATTGCTCAGATTAATGGAATTCTGTACATACATGAAAAATTCAAAACATTTTTTTGACAAACTAGAAATTGATGGTGCTACATCTCATTTAATCTTGTTGTTCTAGACTATCGGTTGTACAAAGTTATTGTTGATATTGACGAAGAAACTTCCAGCAGCATGGTGAAGAAATATTGTGAGAACTTTTAAAAAATTATTGGAGAAAAACTTTGGCTATATTGCGGCAGTTCTCTGACAGTTACTGCAGCATTCCTTACTGGAGTTTACATTAAAGCCAAAATAGAAGACATGGTCAAGTCAGTTGTTACTAAGAAGAAAGGGTATGTGGACAAGAATGAATGGGTCAATGATTGAATCGATCTTTCTAAGTCTGTTCTTCCAACTGTTATTTCATTCACCCAGGATTTACATCTTTCTTCTGAATCATCTGCTGTATGTAAAGTAGCAGGAATTGTAGAACAAAAGCCGAAATGTGATTTTGACTTATTTTTTTATCCTCCACCTAGCAAAGATTACACCCAACATATAACAGAGAAAACCTACAAGACATTACAGTCAAAGAGAAATTTACAGATGAAATAAAATGTAAACTTGAAACTCTGCAAAACCCTTCGAAGGAAAGCGTTGACAAAACTTGGTTAAACATCAAGAATACAATTCAATCTACCGCAGAAGAATGTCTCGGTGTGTTAACCACACATAGAAAGAACAGATGGTTCAATCAAAAATGTGAAGAAGCAGTCATTAGGAAGAAGAATGCCAGACATGTATGGTTAAATGACATCAATAACATCCAAAAGGAAGAGCATTATAGAAATGAATGTAAAGAGGCTACAAAAATAGTCAGACAGCAGAAGCGAGAATATATGAGTAATATAATCAAAGATATGGAAACTAATCACCAGAAAAATGAATCCAGAAATTTTTTTAAAGAACTGAAGTCAATGAAACGAGGGCACCAACAAAACACATATGGTTTAAAAGACAAAAATGGGAATATGATAAATACCAATGAGGAAATGTGCAACACATGGAAAGAATATTTTATTGAATTACTAAATTGTGAAGCTCCATGCAACATTTTCCCACTGGAAGGGGTTCTAACATGCGAACCACAAATTGAAAAATCAACGACTGGCAAGAGAAGGTCCACCAGAGAGACGAATGGAGACGGATTGTATTTGCAGCAAAGAACCTCAATGGCTCGGAAAGCTGAAGAAGAAGAAGACCTAGCAAAACACTTAAGAAACAAAAGTGTGGCTTATGTATGTGGAAATTGTACTTGTTTTAATTAAATGCAGAACAGATTTTGACTTCACCTTTGCCTCATCAAGTCCAGATCAGATCATCAAAATCTTTAGCACTATTTGAGAGGAGGACTATGACATTTGGGATTTAATTCTCACCCCTTATAAATGGATCAACATTATCTCGTTCAATCTCTCACACAACAGAACAACTTGAAGCTTTAGGAACAATGTGTTTCGAACCAATTCCCTCCAGACAACAACAGCGCATCACCCTTTAGATGATGTCCTTTACATGACGTTTTAATTAACCCTAGCATGTAATTGGCACCGAATGTTAGGCGGAGCTCACAAAACCGACACCCCTACATTATGCCAACGTCTTCGAGCGGAGAAGCGTAATTTTGATAGAACAAGCCTTACCCTAGTGCAAGGAAATACAATCTTAAGTCTAAATTTGGACGGAAACTGGTATAGGATGGAAGCTCTCTCGGGGGACAGTTAGAGTATTTCTTTGCTTAACTGGCAGCTTCTGCAGCTTGTCTTGTTCCAGACATGTTGCTGGTATCTTTCCTCTGGAGTAAACTAGGAAGACCGAGAGAGGGTTCGTGCTGCATGCGAACACTTGAAGTCTAAATTCAGCACAGGCTTTGTGCTATGGGGAGGTGTAACTCCGTTTTAAAAACTATCGTCTATCAAGTCTGCAAATTGCCAGTTTACCATTGCTTTCTGACCATCCGATGCTCTTATGTTAGGGTTAGGGTTAGGGTTGTGAAAATCAATTAGCATCGGTTTGCTTCTAAATCGATTTTCTTACGATTAACCTCATAAATCATGTCACTAAGCTTCTACTCAGAATTATAATGAGAAGATCAAGAAACAAAATATAAATGGAAATTGGCGAAGAACAGTATGATTTGTAATAGGAAAAGGTACAAACAGTGTAATATATACATTACGAACACAATAAGAAAGATTAACAGAGACAAAGAAAGACATGTATTTGTGCTTTATAGATTATACTAGGGCATTTGATAAAGTAAAACATTATGAAATTATTAAAGTGTTGGAAGATATTAACATTGATGGGGAAAATCTCACAGTAATAAAACATATTTACTGGAACCAAATAGCGGCGATTAAAATGGGAAATAAAAAGGAAATTATGAACACATAAAGCTGGGAGTAAGTCAGGTATGTGATGTGTCACAGGATCTCTTCTCCCCATAGTGCGAAGTAATAATGGGAGAGATCAAAGAAAAGCCAGGAATAATATTGGGAGGTTATAATATAAATAAAAACGCTATGCAGATGACATAGTATTGATGGCGGATAATCCAAAAAATCTACAACAATTTTTGGGTATTATAGTAACTGAGAGTGCAAAGAAAGGACTCTCCTTGAATATCAAGAAAACAGTAACAATGGTGATACCAAAGAAACAGGTGACACCCAAATGTGAAATAGAGATAGAAGGGAAAATTCTTCACCAAGTGGGTAGTTTTAAATATCTAGGGACATTTATAAAATCAGATGGATGATACACAACAGAGACTAAGAGCAGAATAGGACAAGAAAATGTTGCATTTCAGAAAATGAAGAATATCTTATGCAATAAGTCACTATCATTGAATGTAAGAAAGAGAGTGCTAAAGTGCTATATGGAACCTGTTTTGCTATATGGCTGTGAATCTTGGAATGTAAATGAACAAATTAGGAGGAGATTGGAAGCAACAGAGATATGGTTCCTGGGTTGAATTTGGCCTTGGACTGCCTATGTAACTAACAACGAACATTTGAAAGGGGCTAATGCAACTAGAACATAATATACAACAATAAGAAAGAGGCAAAGAGCTTTTTTTTTTGTTCATGTGATGAGAAGAGAGGCATTGGAGAACATCGTGACAACTGGAAAGATCGAGGGGATGAGAGGTAAATGCAGACAAAGAGAAATGATGCTGGATAGATTGCGACAGTCGAATAAAGGAATATCACAGGCAGAATTGATCCAGAAAACCAAAGACCGAGATCTTTGGAGAGTCCTGAACGCCTACGACAGTCGGCATGGCACTTGATGATGATGATGCTAAATCGTTTGGGAGTCGCCTATGAACCCGGTATGTTGTGATTGTAAAACTACGTTCAATACCCCTAGGCCACAAAACAAAATCCTTTATCAAGCAAATTAAAATATTATTTTACAGAAATATTAGGAAATTATAAAACTGACATGGATAGTTTCAGTGTGTAAAACATGAAATTCAAACTATAAAAACTGAGGCTTCGCAATGCATACGAGCTGCTCAGAACAACGACCACAAATATGTACAAACTGCCCGCACAGCAAAACACCATTCGAAAATGGATCCAATTACATATATTTGTTCCAAACACATACTCCGCTCATGGAAGTGATGTTTTAAAGCTTCTTTTCGTTTGAAACTTTTAATAGCGATCACAAAGAGTGCTTTGAACATGTTAACCAGTTTGTGGTGTTCCACGACAAACAACATGTTCAGATAAGATTTTGGTACATCTATCAACACACTCAGGAGCAATGAGGAGTCAGACATATTCCGGGTTCCTTCGTCATCGTAGCCACAGGCTTCATAGCATGACATGACAATCTTAAACACACATAATGCTAAGCTGCTCCAGGTACAAACAATCAGCCATGTAGCCTTGTTCCCATATACATCTCCATGTTGATAATCTATGTCATGGTCAATATAATACATGAGATACAAGTCGAAGAAGAATTCGAAAATGCTGATGGCAATTTTGCCATGAACGAAATCCTTGTGTTCTTGCCTTGTCGATGGTCTTCTGTGGAAGTAATAAAAAGATAAGATTAACATTAATTTGCACCATGTGTCATTTGGTAAAGATTACACCCAACATATAACAGAGAAAAACTGCAAGACATTACAGTCAAAGAGAAATTTACAGATGAAATAAAATGTAAACTTGAAACTCTGCAAAACCCTTTGGAGGAAAGCATTGACCAAACTTGGTTGAATATCAAGAATACAATTCAGTCTACCGCAGAAGAATGTCTCGGTGTGTTAACCACGCATAGAAAGAACAGATGGTTCAATCAAAAATGTGAAGAAGCAGTCATTAGGAAGAAGAATGCCAGACATGTATGGTTAAATGACATCAATAACATCCAAAAGGAAGAGCATTATAGAAATGAATGTAAAGAGGCTACAAAAATAGTCAGACAGCAGAAGCGAGAATATATGAGTAATATAATCAAAGATATGGAAACTAATCACCAGAAAAATGAATCCAGAAATTTTTTTAAAGAACTGAAGTCAATGAAACGAGGGCACCAACAAACACATATGGTTTAAAAGACAAAAATGGGAATATGATAAATACCAATGAGGAAATGTGCAACACATGGAAAGAATATTTTATTGAATTACTAAATTGTGAAGCTCCAAGTAACATTTTCTCACAGGAAGAGGTTCTAACATGCGAACCACAAATTGAAGAACCTACATTTGAAGAAATCCTATATGTAATCACACGACTTAAAAACAATAAGGCAACTGGGACTAATGGAATTGCTGCTGAATTTATAAAGGCAGGTGGCCATGCATTACATCTAAAGCTATACGAACTAATAATAAAAATCTGGAGGACAGAAGAATTACCCCATGACTGGAAAGAGTCATTATTGATACCTATCTTTAAGAAAGGAGACAAGTTCCAATGTGGAAATTATAGAGGAATATCACTACTGTCCACAAGCTATAAGATACTATCCGCAGTATTACTAAATAGACTAAAACCATATTCAGAAGACATATTAGGTGACTACCAGGCGGGTTTTAGACAAAACAGATCAACAATAGATCAGATATTTATCTTACGACAAATAGCCGAGAAACATTGGGAATATAAAAGAGATCTCCATAACATTTTTGTGGATTTTAAAAAGGCTTATGATAGTGTCCATAGGAATAGTCTATGGAATGCTATGCAGGAATTTGGAATACCAAGGAAGTTAATCAACATGACCAGACTATGCATGGAAGATACTTATAATATAGTAACATATAAAGGCAGGAAATCAGACCCCTTTAAAATAACATCTGGCTTGAAACAGGGTGATGCACTATCGCCGCTACTCTTCAATCTGGCTCTAGAGAAAGTTGTAAGGAAGGTAAAGGAGGAATGTGATATTGGAGGAACATCCAAGCTGCTTGGTTATGCAGATGATATAGATATTATAGGGCAAAGTGAACAAAAGACATTGGAAATATTGACTCACTTAAAGGAAAAAGCCCAACAGATGGGGCTGGTTATCAACCAAGATAAGACAGAATATATGGTAATTTCAAGAGACGGAATGGCTAAAAACTCTGGCCACATACAAATAGATAATATGACCATTAAAAGAACGGAAACATACAAATACCTGGGTGCGATCTTCATCTGCTCCAACATCATAAGGGAAGAAATACAAACTAGAATCAACTCTGGAAATAAGATATACTATGCACTACAACATCTACTAAAATCGAAGGCGCTATCTCGTAACACCAAAATCACAATATACAAAACACTGATCAGACCAGTTGTGCTGTATGGCTCTGAAACCTGGAGTACAACGAAAGAAGACGAAGCCTTGTTACAAACCTTTGAGAACAAAATTTTAAGACGCATCTTTGGACCCATTAGGGATACACAAAGTGGAGAGTGGAAAAGAAGAAGTAACAAAGACATTTATGATCTGTTTAAGTCCCCGCTAATCACTGGTATCATGAAGGCTAATAGACTACAATGGCTGGGGCATATAGAAAGAATGGAAGATAATAGGGAAACAAAACTCGCTTACACTCAGGAAATAAATGACCGTAGACCCCGAGGTAGACCAAGAAGGCGGTGGAGATATAATACATGTACAGACCTACAAGCACTTGGAATCAACGACTGGCAAGAGAAGGTCCACCAGAGAGACGAATGGAGACGGATTGTATTTGCAGCAAAGAACCTCAATGGCTCGGAACGCTGAAGAAGAAGAAGAAGAAGAAGAAGAAGATGTGTCATTTGGTGAATGTAGAGAAGTACATTGATTATGAGTAAATCTTATGTGAAAATATAATTCAAAGCCATATAAGCATTGATTATTGCATGGGTATTTGGTGAATGCAATTACAGTAATATCAACATCATCATCAAGTGTCCTTTCAGCTAGCATAGGCGTTCATGATTCTCCAAATATCTCGGTCTTTAGTGTTCTGGACCATCTCTGCTGATGATATTCCTCCATGCCACCGTCTCAATCCACCCAGCATCATTTCTCTTGGTCTGCCTCTGCTTCTCTTCCCCTCGATCTTTCCAGTTGTCACGATGTTCTACAATGTCTCTCTTCTTATCACATGACCAAAAACAGCTGTTTGTCTCTTTCATATTGTTGTAAAAATATTGTACTTTTTTCAATAGCCTCTCTCAAGCAATCATTGTTAGCTTCTCTGGCAGTCCACGGAATTCGCAACATTCGTCTCAGGAACCACATATCTCTTCTTCCTAATTTGTTCATTTACATTCCAAGATTCACTGCCAAACAGCAAAAATGGTTCTATATAGCATTTCAGCACTCTCTTTGACTTGTTGCATGAGATACTCTTCATTTTCTTAAATTCAGCTTTTGCTTACCTTATTTTGCACTTAATATATGTTGTACATCTTCCATCTGATGTTATAAATGCGCCTAGGTATTTAAAATTATCCACTTGGCTAAGAAATTTCCCTGCTATTTATATGTCTCATGTTGGGTCACCATTCACTTTGATGTCACCATTGGACACCAGACATGTACTGGGAACAAATGGCGTCTATTAGATGCGGAAATAACTATTCGTGGCCTATAGAGATAAAAAGAGTAGTACGACAGGCATGTACACTGTCCTCAAGTCTCTTCAACCTATATACAGAAAGAATATTTAAACAAGTTGAAATGCCTGGACTTAATATCAATGGACTAATTATAACCAATCTTAGGTATGCTGACAATACCGTGTTACTAGCAGAAAGTGAGCAAGAGTTACAAGACCTAGTGGAACAAGTAAATAGGCACCGTGCAGAATGTGGCTTAGATATTAACATCCAAAAAACAAAGACTATGATAATTAGCAGTTAAAAGGAAAGGTCATCAATGAACATCACAGTAAACGGGCAGATACTAGAACAAGTAACAAGATTCTCCTATCTTGGACATATATAACAGATGATGGCAGAAGTGAAATAGAAATCAAAAAGAGAATAGGAATGACCAAAGATGCTTTCAACGGCATGAAATCAGTATTAACATCTAGAGAGATTAATAACGCATTAAAAATGACAATCGTTAAATGATACGCATTTTCAACGCTACTGTATGACGTGGAAGGTTGGACATTGAACAAGCAACTAGAAAGTTGCATAGAAGCCCTGGAGATGTGGATATACAGACGAATATGTCGTATTTCAAGGAAACAAAAACAATCAAATGCAGAGGTTCTAGAAAAACTTGGCAATAAAGGGAGAATTGAGGAAAGTAATAAAGAGGAGGCAAGTGAAATATTTCGGCTACGTTAAAAGACATTATACTCTTATAAAAACAATACTGAAGGGCAAGGTTGAGGGCAAGCGAGCAAGAGGTAGACAACGATACAAGTGAGAAGATAACATCATAAGATGGACAAACAGTCAGCCTGACAGAATGTTCAGGCAAGGAGAGAGACAGACAGTGTTGGAGATCCATTGCAGCCAACCTTCATTGTGGAGACGGCGCATGATTGATCGATTAATTGATTGATTGATTGATTGAATGTTACTGTTTTCTTTGTAAATATTGAGAGTCCTTTCTGTGTGATCTCTGTCACTACAATGTGCAACAATTGTTGTAAGTCTTATGTATTATCTGCCACCAATTCTGTATAATCTGCATAGTGCATTAGCTAAAATCATTGATGTGGCAGATCATTAACAATTTAAATATTTAATTATAAATTATCTAAATACAACTGTATTTTACCACCTATTGTTGTTGTCTACAGATAGTCTGAAAGACAGACTGAAACACATACACACAGATCACACACACACATACTCACATTATATATATATATATATAATATATATTATATATATATATATATATATATATAATATATATATATATATATATATATATATATATATACGTCTTCTTTTTCAGCATTCCGAGCCATTGAGGTTCTTTGCTGCAGATACAAGCCGTCTCCATTCGTCTCTCTGGTTGATCTTCTCTTACCAGTCGCTGATTCCAAGTGCTTGTAGGTCTGTATGTATATTATCTCTCCACCGTCTTCTAGGTTTACCTCGGGGTCTACGGTCATTTATTTCCTGAGTGTAAGCGAGTTTTGTTTCCCTATTATCTTCCATTCTTTCTATATGCCCCAGCCATTGCAGTCTATTAAGAAAGTCAGACCCTTTCCAAATAACATCTGGCTTGAAACAGGGTGATGCACTATCGCCGCTCCTTTTCAATATGGCTCTAGAGAAAGTTGTAAGGAAGGTAAAGGAGGAATGTGCTATTGGAGGAACATCCAGACTGCTTGGTTACGCAGATGATATAGATATTATAGGCGAAAATGAACAAAAGACAGTGGAAATATTGACTCACTTAAAGGACAAATCGCAACAAATGGGGGTTGGTTATCAACCAAGATAAGACATAATATATGGCAGTTTCAAGAGAAGGAACGGCTAAAAACTAACGACACATACAAATAGATAATATGACCATTAAAAAAACGGAAACATACAAATACCTGAGTACAATCTTCAACTGCTCCAACATAATAAGGGAAGAAATACAAGCTAGAATCAACTCTGAAAATAAGATATACTATGCACTACAACATCTGCTAAAATCAAAGGCGCTATCTCGTAACACCAAGATCACAATTTACAAAACACTGATCAGACCAGTTGTGCTGTAAAACTGAGCTCTGAAACCTGGAGTACAACTAAAGGAGACGAAGCCTTGTTACAAACCTTTGAGAACAAAGTCTTAAGACGCATATTTGGGCCCATTAGGGATACACACAGTGGAGAGTGGAATAGAAGAAGCAACAAAGACATTTATGATCTGTTTAAGTCCCCGCTAATCACTGGTATCATGAAGGCTATTAGACTGCAATGGCTGGTGCATATAGAAATAATGGAAGATAACAGGGAAACAAAACTCGCTTACACTCAGGAAATACATGACCGTAGACCCCGAGGTAGATCAAGAAAACGGTGAAGAGATAAAATACATGCAGACCTACAAGCACTTGGAATCAACGACTGGCAAGAGAAGGTCCACCAGAGAGACGAATGGAGACGGCTTGTATCTACAACAAAGAACCTCAATGGCTCGGAATGCTGAAGAAGAATATATATGTATATATATATATATATATATATATATATATATATATAATATATATATATATATATATATATATATATATATATATATATATATATATATATATATAAATTATCGTCACCATCAAGTGCCCTGCCAGCTGTTGTAGGCGTTCATGTCTCTCCACAGCATGTCTCTCCCCAGATGACGGTGTTTTTGGTGCTTTGGATCAACTCCTCCATCACACTGTTTAAGTCCATCCAGCATCATTTCTCTTGGTCTGCCTCTCTTCACCTTGATAATTCCAGTTGTCACGATGATCGGTAACACCGCTCTTCTCATCACATGACCAAAAAAAAAATGTTTGTCCCTAAGTTATTACTGTATATAGTGTTCCAATTTCATTAGCCTCTTCCATGCAATCGTTGTTATAGCACATTTACATTTTGTTGCCTCCATATAAAAATCCATATCTCAGTAACCAGCTGAAGGAAAATGTTGAGATTTAGCATGTGTCGTAGTAATCCTTTATTACTTTCGTGTCGTCCCTGGAGTGAGGGGAATCAACACCCACAATTTTATAACCCAATATTATTGTCCTAGAGAAACCACCAGAATCCGTCCACAAACCTCCTTCAGTCTGTAGACACCTCTTTCTTACTCTCACTCACCCCTGGATCATGCCCCCTCTCATTCTTCCCCAATACAACATCCTCAACAACTCTAGCCTTAACAAATAAATACAACACTTAATTTATTAAAACAAAGAGTATGCGTGTGAGAGGTGTGTGTGTAATGTGTAGAATGTGTGTCCAATATTCTAATGTGTATGTAGAATCAGGCCAGTGAATCAGGAGCAAAGTCTGTTACATCACTGTGCTGAGCACACAACAGCACCATGTATTCCAGACAGTAAACCTCACCAAGAAGATGTTTCTCCGTCCACGTGACAACTTTCTCGGATAACGATCGAACAAACAGGATGCTGGTCATCAGTTAGACACTTTTCGATCTTGGTCTTCACTCTAACAAACACGGTGAAGTTACTCTGTTTAATAATGTTTGTTGAACAGAGAATCTTTCAATTAACTGAAATGTCACTTGGGAAAATCTACTGTTCACAAGTCTCTGATTATATGATTTTGCCCCTCTTTAACAAACAACCTATTAATGTTTCTAGGTATATATGTGTGTGTGTATATAGATAATATATATATATATATATATATATATATATATATATATATATATATATATATATATATATATACAGGTGGTGTGTGTGTGTGTGTGTGTAAGTGTGTGTGTGTGTGTCCTTGGTATATGAGTTGTGAATCTTCGGTGATTAAGCTTATCACTCAGTAAACACAACACTTATGTTCATCAAGTCTGGCTCAGCAGAAGCCAGGTTTCTGCAGACCAACTAGGTTCTGAGCCCCGTGTAAAAGCCTCTCAGTAATCTCTGTCTTCATTCCGTGAGCCATCATTGTATAAAACTTTGAAACTGCTTCTTCGTAATAAATCATCGCACACTCCAGTGGAATCTGTTGAGTAGAGAACATCATGGTGAGAGCAACTCAATCCTGACCGTAATTAGGTGAGTGTAGGCCAATAGCAGCACTCAGATCTATAACAGAGATCCGATATCAGTCATACAGCCAAATAGCTCATCACATTGGTCTTAGACATGGCCACACCAGGAAAGAATAAAGGAACGGGTAGAAACCCAGCAGATGCCCTACTGAAAGATCCTACCTTTTCACATTCCCTTCCTCCCTCCCAACCATCCTCAATCTCTCTAATTATTATCCCACTACATTGTCCTCAACTCCCTGAGTAAATTGATATATCACACAAGCTAGTTAAAGCCATACAATAGGACACTAGTGCCGACGCTCCTATAATACTTTCTAGCACCGCACTTATAGAACATTCTATCACCGCACCTATAATACATTGTATCACCACACCTATAATACATTATATCTCCGCACAGTACTGTACTCTATTCCTAATCATACTCTAAGTTAGATATGATTAATAGAATGCCATATGCCTATTCCGGTTGATGATTGAGACTATGCAATCACAGACTGGATCTATGTCCGCCGATATTAATCTACACTTTGACACTATAGTCTCTTTCAATTAACACAACACGGAATACTGCGCCGATCTTTAACACTTCAGAATTTTTGGTCGACTCCTCGAACTTGTTTACCGCAACTGCTTTTATATCGGGGCTTGAGTGACGTCACCAAATTGTCTAGACGCAGAGGCGTCGAGAAGTTGTTTTTCTCTTTATTTTTCCCAACTCAATGAGAACATCTGGCTGGTGTCCCCTTTCATCTGGGAAATTGTCTCCTGTCTGTGATCTAGAGAACCTTCTCCACATCACAAGACTCCATCCGACGTCTGGCCACACATTCCGTCTATCACTTCAAAGGCTGACTCCCGCCTTGTAGACGGATGGCGTTATTCCTTCGTCTCGAGCAACAACTTGTTAACAAAATGCCGACCGGGTGTAGACATTTTGACGCGACTTATTTTGTTCCTCAGTTCCCTGCTCATCGAAGGATTACCCGACGAATGTCGGGTCTTGTTTTCCATCGATCGAAACTATCAAGTTTTTTCGCGACAGCATATAACCTTATCATTATGTCCGCTCAACAAAATTTTTTTGTTGTTCTGGACATTGTTCAGCAAATTTCAGTGTTTGTTTATATGCGGTATATAATTTACGGGTCAGAAATTAAGTCCACAATTTTAAATGTAGTACACCTTCAGAAAGAAAATCAGCGTTCGATGTTGAATATTCTCCGTGGTTCGCGAGATCGGCCTTATGGCAAGAACCCTGCGCTGTTTAAACTGGGAGTGTTCAGAGGTGTCGTCAATGTGGGTTCTTTCATGAAACCTGAATATTATTTGTTTTTAAATATTAACACTTATCGCTAACATAGGAATGCGTGAATATTGTTCAATGGGATTGAATGTGAAATTTTGTACACTTCAAAGCGTCGTTATGAAGCTGTCCACACATTTTTTTTTCAAGAAGCTGATCGCAGGAAACAGTTTCATACTATTACAAATTCCGGAAAAAACAAACCAGTGTATGCATTGGGTTTGAGTAAGCGGTCATTTCGTCGATGGGTGAAAGTATCTGGAATTAAACCACCACGCAATAACCAAATGGTAAGTAGAAAGGCTATTGTAGACCGTTTTCACAAGGTTGTCATAAGACGAGCTATTATAAAAATGCTGGATACCAAAGAAACAGTGACTGTAAGAAATCTTAGGGTTTGGTTGAGAAAGAACAATAACATAGAGTTATCCAAAACAAGATTGAGGAAAATTGTTAGGACATTAGGCTTCACTTTTAGAAAGTACAAGGGAGTAGAAATATCCCTTGCGAGCAACCGCATTTAGGAGCAATGAGAAGCAGATACCTACGTGAAATAAGGGGAATGCCCAAAGAAAATTATGGCATAGTGTATTTGGATGAAACGTGAATCAATGCGCACCACATAAGTGATAAGAAATGGCAATCAGTGGAAGGAAAGATAAAGCGATATGTGCCCAGTAGTATAGGACAGCATGTGGACATGGCCCATGCTGGTAATACGCATAATGGCTTACTACAGAATGCTGGACTCGTGTTCGCATCAAAGCATATAGACAATAGGGATTATCATAATAAGAGAATTATAACGTATTTAGAGATTGGCTCGAGAATACAGTGCTTCCATCCTTAGATAGACCGTCGTATCCAATTATGGACAATGCATGATATCAGTGTTTTGCCCAAGAAGTCAAAATACCTACAGCATCGAGCGTAAAGGGAGCAATACAGATATGGCTCTGAATGGAAGATAAACCATTTCCAGAAACATATTTATAGCTAGAATTGTTGTCCTTTGTAAAACAGACGCCAAAAAACAAGAAATATCAAATCGAGAAGTTGATAGAAGAACATCGTCATGGGTGCTTAAGATTTCCGCCGTACCATTCTCATTTTAACCCTAAAGAACGTGTGTGGGCTAAAATTAAAGGACAGGTGGTGGCTGACATACTATATTCAAATTGTCTGATGTCAAGATACTAATCCAGTCCGTGCTATTAAATACTGATAAAAGTTAGTGGAAAAAATGTGAGCACCATGTGTTGAAAGATGAAGATGACTATTGGAGAAAGGAGGAATTGGACTGTATGTAACCGAGAGCAGTCATCAACCTACTGGAATCGCGCGACACAGATTAACGTCTAGCAGATCGCAGACATTAATCCACATGCACACCTACTTGGATATTTTTGCTCCAACTATTCAGAAGAAGAATTGCAGGTCCTTAACATGACAGCATCAGCACAAACAATACCACTCTTGTCAATTACAACAGTTTGTATTCCACAGTGATGCGCAAGCCCTCAATGGTGACACATAACTGGCATTGAATAAAAAGCTCTAGACGCATTGAATAACAACCGAAGAGTACTACTGTGGTGGGAACTGACATATTGTGGCATAACAAGAAACGTGAGATGAAACACGTTGTCAAATGAGGGGACAACACACGAACATACGAATAGTTCTATAAACTTCAATGAAAAGAGGACCAACATCTTGACCGTTATGAAAAGAGACCACTACAGAAACATTCACAGCTATATTCCTCGTGCAAAACAAGTAATCATGTTCCGTCTCAGCAGAGTAGATATTGCACCCACTCCCATTCGAATCTGGATACGCCTTGTCATCTGAATTGGCGGGGCATTCATTACTGTAAAACATGTTTTTGTTAGCAAGAAATCACTAGTTTTTCACCAAAATATCAAAGAAATGTTGCCGCTTTCCATGATTTAAGTTGCTTTTGGACCTATCAAAGACATATTCCTTGGGTGGGGGTTAATATAAGATTGCAGGAAAAATTTCATAACGATGCAACAGACAGTTTTCAAAATAATTGATCGTTAATGACGGCATTCATTTCTGGACAGACTATTATAACTCTGGCAGTCAAAGATTTCACAACATTCGTCTTAGGAACCACATCTCTGTTGCTTCCAATTTATTTCTAATGTGTTCATTTACGTTCCAAGATCCATTGTCTTTCAGCAAAACATGTTATAGCATTTCAGCACTCTCTTTCTTACATTCAATGATTATGACTTATTTCATAACACGTATTTCGTTTTCTGAAATGCAGTTTTTGCTGGTCTATTATGCTCTTAATCTCTGTTGTACAATTTCCAACTGATGTTATAATTTGCCCAAGGTATTTAAATGTATCTACTTGGTTAAGCATTTTCTCTTCTATTTTCTTTTCACATTTTGGTATCACCTTTTTCTGTGATATAAACATTGTTACAATTTTCTTGATATTCAAGGAGAGTCACATCTTTGGACTCTCATCTCTGTTACCTCAATGTCTAACAATTGTTGTAGATCTTTTGCATTATTAGCCTCCAATAATGTGTCATCTGCATAACATAGATTGTTTATTTAATAATCCTTTATTAGTATTCCTGGTTTCTCTTTATCTCTCACTTTATTACTTCGCTACATAAAAAGAAGAGATCTTGTGACAAAACACATCCCTATCGCACTCGTAAGTTTATTTGTTCGTAGTATTTTATTTTTATTTCCCAAGTTAATTGCTGCTGCTTTATCCTAGTAAACATTCTTTATTATTCTGCGATCCTTCTCATCAACGTTGATATCTTCCAACATTTTAATCAGTTCATTACATTTTACTTTATCTGTCAGAGTCCTAATGACAGATATAGACGAGAGTCCTAAGGGAAGATATAGACGCAACAGACTGATCCGACAGGACAGGCATAGAGGAAAGACATACTGTTGACAGGGACTTTAATGTGAGACAGGTATGATAAGTGTAGGGACAGGCCACGACTGCTGACAAACATTGAGAGATCAGGGACAGTTGGACTGTGACGGAGTACAGACTCTAGACGAACGGACTAAGGCAGGTCAGGCAAGAAACATGTGGCCATGGGACACGTTGTAGAAACGACTGGACCAAGGACCAGGCAGATTGTGCTAGACCAGCGACGGAGACAGACATGTTAGAAAGGACGGATTGTATCTGACATGAGAGACGAGTGAAAGCGGTTTCGATTGACAAGTTGTATAATTGTGAGAAGGCGAGCTGTACAACTGTGAGAAGAAGAGCGTGCCTTGATTAAGTGAGACGTTGACGATTTGGATGCAACTTGGGTGCGATGGCTAGACTGAATGCTAGCAGTATGAGCGTATGTGTATAGATTATTGAATGTACATATTACTATTGAAATAATGTTTCGGGTACTGGCCCAACTGTGTTTCGTTGGTACTCCATCTGTATAGCTAACATTGTATGAGAAGATTGTTACGCTCGATTGAGAAATTAAACGTTCCGGACTGGGAAGAACCAGGAGCCCGTCGTTATGTGTAATTCTTGTGTGAGAGAATATAATTACCTGCCATCGACCAGCATAGTTATGAATTATCAGCGAGAGGTCCATGACATTATCAATTGCCTTAGTATAATCTATGAAGCACAATTATTTATCTTTCTGTGTTTCTATTAATCTTTCTATTAGTGTCCGTAATGTATATATTGCTTTGTTTGTACCCTTTCCTTCCACAAATCCATACTGTTCGTCACTAATTTCCATTTTTCTTTTCTTTCAGGTTCTTCTCACAATAATTCTGAGTAGAAGCTTAGTGACATGGTTTATGATGTTAATTGTATGAAAATGTTCGCATTCAATTGCTCCTGGTCTTTTTGGTATATATTTTTTATTTATATTTTATATACTTTATTTTTTAATTATATTTTTTATTAATATATATATATATATATATATATATATATATATATATATATATATATATATATATATATATATTAATAATATATTTTTTGATTATTATATTTTTATTAATTTTATTTTTATTTTTAAAATTTTTAAAATTTTATAAATTTTTTTTTCTGGTCTTTTTTTATAGCTATAAATATAGATTTCAGCTTAACGCTCGGCAGATATCCACTGCTGTTAATCTTATTCAACATTTTTGTTAATGTATCTACTCCAAATTCTACCAACAATTCTAATTCTTTTATTGTTTTTACTGTTTTTACTTTCTTCATATGTTTGGCAGCGTTAGTGACGTCTTCTATTAAAATAGGTGGACCTCTTATGTTACTTTCTTCTGTTAATTCTTTCCTTTCTCCATCATATAATTCTTTTATATACTCATTTCACCTCTTTATTACACGACTTTTCTCCAATAATAGCTTTACATTTCTTGATTTCAAACACCCTGTGTTTAATCTTATCTTTCTTTCCGTGAGCTCACTGATTTGTCTGTTCATAGTGTCCGTAATTTGAATTTTGCTTCACTGCTCGTTTAGCCAACTTTCTTTTGCATTTACACATTTATCTTTTATTTCTTTATTTATTGTATCATACATTTGTTTGTAATTTTTACCTTGTTTTCTTTTGTCCATCAGCAATAAGATTGTTTTCAATCATCCATATTTTTCTTAACTTGTTGGCTTCTCTCCGGTATAATATCTTTGGTTGTTTGATGAATGGAGTCGCTTACCATTTCCCCTTGTGCATTAATCCGCTCTATCGTTTTTACAATCAATGTGTGTTGTGCTTGAGTTTCTTTATCTGCTTTCAGAGCATCTTTTTTCAATCTCATATTCATAACCACTTTTGTTCGTCTCTTCAATCTTAATTTTATTTGTCCATATTGTAGTACGTGATCACTATTGCAATCAGCACAAGACATTGTTTTAACACATTACTGACACATTTCTAAATCTTTTATTATTAAGTATGTAATCAATGTGGTTGCGTATTTTCTTATCAAAGCTTTTCCATGTGTAAAGTCGTCTTTTATGGTGTTTCAACCAGCTGTTTCCAATTATCGTATCATTGACATATGCCCATTATATTAGTTTCTCTCCTCTTTTCATTTCTTGTTTCTAAGCCCTAATTCCCCAACTACATCCTCCATTTTCCCTTTTCTACTGTTGCATTAAAACCTTCTAGTATTAATTTTATTTCCTTTGATCTAAGATATTGCCATTTTTACTTCATCATAAAAGTGTTGTATATCTACATCACTACTGCTTGTTGTTTGTGCTTAAATGTCTATTATATTTCTATCTACTTTTGCCTTTGTTTGTGACCATAATTACGCTTTCTGAAATACATTAGCAACTATTACTTGACTAAGTTTTTTGTCTTAATCAAATGGCAATCCTTATCCTTTTCGTGTGTATACCTTCCAGAATAAATTACTTTATGCTTGGCGGTTATAATTTTTCCAGATTCCTTCCCCCTCATCTCACTTATGCCAAGGATATTCATTTTCATTTTTTTTCCATTCCTTTTATAACGTGTTCAACTTTTCTAACTCAGCTAGTGTCTTAACATTCGATGTTCTTATTTTAAATTTATTCAGTTTAGTTTTGGTTTTGAAATCAGTAGCTAAATAACGGCGTAGTGTCACCTGTGACTCATGACTGTCCCTACCGGACGAGGATGTCCTATGTCAGGCATTAACGTCGATCACTGACTCTGATATGTGGATACTCATGAATTCTTGAGAAGATACTGTGGTGGGTTCCCCTAGCATTCCACATCCACATGGAAGTCTTTGTACTTCTGCCTTTGGCAGCCATTTCAGACTGTCAGGACAAATGCTCTTCTCAGTTGCTGAGTTGTCCACTAATCCCGGTGGATACTCGGTCCCCAGGACTACGTTTGCCACACCGTGGTGCGTTTCCAATCCTCTACCACTGGGAGATGAAGTTGGGTCTCTAACTCCAGCCCAGACTTTGTGGAGAGATATAGCTCTATTTTACAAACTATTGTCTTTAAAGACGACAAGGTGCTAGACATGAATCAACACAGCCCCTACGGCTTTCGCTGGTAATGATTTCCCTTGTGAATCGATTCCATTGAAAATTACAGAGGAATTATACAATCTTACTATACCCTAGTATTGTGTCATCATCATACACTGTTAGATGCACTCCTTTTGAAGGTTTCTGGTCAGGCATTTTAACAACCTGTAATACAAAATAGAATATACAGAAAAGGTAAAGAGTACAAGTAAAGGGTCTAATCTTGACGTTAATAAAGTATATGAAGTCACTGACAATTGTGCTTCATAAAAAGCCAGAATACCTATAACCCACGGCGGGGGCCAGGGATGGAATTATACATGTCCATAGCACAAAGCCTAGGCATCATTATCCCTTTCTCGGCCTGCCTAGTTTACTCCAGAGGAAAGGTAACACCAATATGTCCAGAAAAAGACATGCTTCAGAAGGTCACGGATCAGGAAGGTAATGCTCTAACTATACGACCTTTGCAATATATGTTAATAGACCAGTCGGCACTTGAGAAGCCATGTGATCAGCATCCACTTTAGCATGAGTCGACAGTAAGCTCAGGTCAATTTTATGAATTTGATTCGATGCGAAAAAGAACCCTTGCCTCCCGACCGACAGAGAAGCGCTAGCCATTGCGTTACAGTGATTTCTCTAAATTATAATAATTTTCTGGGAAAAAACAAACATGAGATTAAATAAAGAAATATTGGGGATGTGGCCAGAATCATACAGATCACCTTAGGCAGGCAGACAAATACAGACAGACATATAGATAAATAGGTAGATAGATAGATTCTTCTAATAATCATCAGCATGTGCCATGCCGATAAACGTGGCCAGTCATGTCTCGCCATCTCACTCCATCAACAGAGTCGTGGATCAGCTCAGTGTTCTTGTCTCGACCATGCCACGTTTCAAGCCATCCAGGTATTTATTTCTCTTCCATTCACTTGCTCTTTTCCACTAATCTTGCCAGTTGTCACCAAGTTCTCCAATTTATTTCTTCTCATAATGTGACCAAAAAATTATGATTGTCTAAGTCTAATTTCTCCAATCCGTTTATGTTTGTAATTTGTTTCTTGTATGACTTGGTCATTGGTTACTCTGTCTGTCCATGGTATTCTTTGCAATTTCCTCAGAAACCATATTTGCAAAACCATACGACGGTTTTCAGCTTCTCTGCCCATCGTCCATGCTTCAAATCCATACAAAAGCACAGGTTCTATGTAGAACCTCAACACTTTTTCTAGCTCCTACCCTCTTTGAAATATACTTTTCACTTCTACTGAAATATGCCTTTCGTGATCAGGATGTTGGTATATACATTCACTCACGCACAGATGGCGGCCTCTACAATGCTCAGAGATTGAAGGCCAAGACCAAAATTAGGAGGGTACTGATCAGAGAGTTGCTTTTTGCAGATGATGCTGCAGTTACGACCCACTCTGAGGAAGAATTGCAATGTCTACTATCTGCATTCTCCAATGCTTGTTCTGAATTTGGTTTAACAATTAGCAAAAAGAAGACACAGATTATGTCAAAAGGTGCACATGGGGTACCATCAATCTTTATTGACGACGCCGAACTAGAGATGGTAGACCATTTTACATATCTAGGATCAGTGGTAAATAGCAAATTATCCCTAGATCAGGAAATCAACATCTGGATTGGTAAGGCAGCAACAACAATGAACAGGTTAAGAAAAAGAGTCTGGGAGAACAGGAAGCTCACTGCCAAAACAAAAGTCCTTGTCTATCAAGCCTTAGTACTCTTCTTTATGGCAGTGAAACCTGGACAACTTACTCACACCAAGAGAAACGTTTAAACAGCTTCCATATGCGGTGTCTGCGAAGAATACTTGGTATTAAGTGGCAAGACAAAATCACAAATACTGAAGTATTGGAAAGATCAGGTTTTGTCACGGTTTATTCCATGCTTAGTCTTCGTAGACTTAGGTGGATAGGACATCTTAGGAGGATGGATGATGGTAGAATACCAAAGGAAATCTTTTTTCGTGAATTACAGATGGGTAAGAGATCTCAGGGTCGGCGTCTACTAAGATACAAAGATGTGTGTAAGCGGGACATGATTCATACAGGCATTGATAATGCACATTGGGAGCAAGTTGCTGAACGTGTTGCATGGAGGGCAAACATCAGAAATGGAATAAAGACAAAGGAGAAAATTATTGCAGATAAGTCACACACCGAGCGTGTGAGACGTAAGATGGTGCATGATGGTGGAAATGAACACGTGTTCACATGCACCCACTGTGAACGAACATTTACAGCGCGAATTAGCCTTATCAGTCACATTAACTACCGCCATAGGTAAAAGTTATTATGCCTTTTTAAAGCACAAACTATCGTCTGTCAAGACGGCAAGGTGCAAATGATGTGTACTCCCCATTTTCTCCATTGCTACTATAGTGGTTGATCTCATCCCTCCTGTGATGACTCTAAGAGCTTGATTTTGCACCTTGTCCAGCTCTTGTAGTGTGGTTTTTTTATGCTGAACACCACGCAGTTGACCCGTATTCTAGGTGTGGTCGTATGCTCTGTTGATAAACTTTGCTAAGTATTTTCCCACTGGCTCCCCATGTGGTTCCACTTAGCTTTCTCAGGATGGCTATTTTCCTTCTGGCTTTTGCTACAGCTTTTTTGATGTGTTTTCTCCATGTCAGCCTGTCATCAAATGTTACACCAAGGTATGTTGGTTCTTTATCTTCTCTTAGGGATGTTCCATTTATCTGGATGATCCCTGCCTTTTGTTTCGGAGAGAGGGAAATAAAGTGGTGCTGCACTTGTCAGTGTATATGCTGACACACCATCTATCCGCCCATGCAACAAATGTATCCACAGCTTTCTGTAGCAATATGGTGGCCACTGATGCATGTTCAATTGTGCTCTATAGACCAGGTCATCGGCGTACATTGCTGCTTTATTTCCATCCAGTAGATTAGCAACAAGATCATTGATGAAGATTAGAAAAAGTGTGGGAGACAAGACTCCACCCTGCGGAACACCGTGACGCAATAGTACTTTCTTGCTCTTGAGTCCGTCTATCTGTACTCGGGCTCTTCTGTTGTGCAAGTATGCTTTCACCCATTTGTACATTCTTCCATTGATTTTATATAATACAATATGTCTACTTCCAACTTTTTCACCATCCATTTTTGTTTGGCCCAAGCTTACTTTTTCTTTGGCACTGAATCTGTTAACAAACATCTCTGCCTTGATGTGGGTTCGAACACATGACCACTACTCTGGCAGACAAAGGTGCCGACCACTGTACTCACAGCGACTCCGAAGCACTAATAGAATTACACATACATTACATTTATTTCATACTTTACCTTGCAAAGTAACAGGCTCTGTTTGAAATGCTTCTAATTTTGTTGCATGCATCTGATAGTTATGTCTCTGTCTTTCAGTTTTACTTTCAGCTTTCCTATAAAGCTATATTTAGTTGTTAAATCCACGTAAATATTACGTGTACTGACATCCATTTACAAGGAAGTAATACTCAACATGTTTGTTTTCAAACTACTCAGCCTCGTGTAAACTACGCACAAACAAGGGGAAGTAACGGCTGGGGCGGAATATAGCACTAGAAAATAAAAACGGTTATGTTACGTGTGACCCTTGCGAAAAAGTGAGCTATATATTATTTTATATTTATTATATCTGACATTCCCGCAGGTGTTACACGCACCTAACTTGTTTCATGTTCTACAAAAAGTAATGCTTTTCAGTTCATCATCAAGAGCCTTGTCGACAGGCGTAACCGATTATGCTTCTCCACATCTTGCGACCTCCTACATCGTTCGTGTGGCTAGTACAGTTTAGTGTCAAGATACATGTTCTGTTACTTTGAACGCAAGCGTAGTCTATACACATGTTAGTACTTCTAGTGCCCAAGGGTGCATTTTGCATGTGGATTAGCTTTCCCTATTACCAGTGTCCCTCGCCAACAGGTGAACCGTCTCCTGCTTCATAGGTACTTGTAATTTACGTCCCTGCGTCGACGATGAGAAGTCAACATGTTAGCCCAACTAACCGGTGTAGGGGTGGAACCAATATCACGGCATCAGCAAATTTGTGTTAGTTGTGTGTCTGTTTACAGGACATTGCTATCAAAACCAACATTTTTAGCTGATGTGATGTTCTAGATAATTGTTCGTGCATTAAATTGCTACTTAATGATGCATGACCTATGCAGGACGTTGCTATGAACCCCATGTTATTTCCCAGGCAATTTATGTTCAGAATTTTACCATTATTTTCTGAACGAGGAGACAATGTTTTAGTCTGCTGCTGCTACCTATCCAGCCATTACTACTACTTCTCCTGCTGCTACTACTGCTAACATGACTATCACTACTAATACTAGTACTACTACTACTACCACTACTACTACTACTACTGCTACTGCTACTACTACTACTACTACTACTACTACTACTACTACTACTACCACTACTTCAACTACTACTACTACTGCTGCTGCTGCTACTGCTGCTGCTACTGCTGCTGCTACTACTACTACTACGACTACTACTACTACTTTACTGCTGCTGCTGCTACTACTACTACTACTACTACTACTACTACTACTACTACTATTACTACTGCTGCTGCTGCTACTACTACGTATACTACTACCACTATTTATACTTCTACGACTTATACTATAACAACTACTATTTATTCTACTATTTATTCTACTAATACTGCTAGTATCCGCAGTATTACTAATTAGACTAAAACCACATTCAGAATACATATTAGGTCACTACCAGGCAGGTTTTAGACAAAACAGATCAACAATAGATCAGATATTTATCTTACGACAAATAGCCGAGAAAAATTGGGAATATAAAATAGATCTCCATAACATTTTTGTGGATTTTAAAAAGGCTTATGATAGTGTCCATAGGAATAGTCTATGGAATGCTATGCAGGAATTTGGAATACCAAGGAAGTTAATCAACATGACCAGACAATGCATGGAAGATACTTATAATATAGTAACATACAAAGAAAGGAAATCAGACCCTTTCCAAATAACATCTGGCTTGAAACAGGGTGTTGCACTATCGCCGCTACTCTTCAATCTGGCTCTAGAGAAAGTTGTAAGGAGGGTAAAGGAGGAATGTGATATTGGAGGAAACATCCAAGCTGCTTGGTTATGCAGATGATATAGATATTATAGAGGAAAATGATCAAAAGACATTGGACATATTGACTCACTTAAAGGAGAAAGCCCATCAGATGGGGCTGGTTATCAACGAAGATAAGACAGAATATATAGTAATTTCAAGAGAGGGAATGGCTAAAAACTCTGGCCACATACAAATAGATAATATGACCATTAAAAGAATGGAAACATACAAATACATGGGTACAATCTTCAACTGCTCCAACATCACAAGGGAAGAAATACAAACTAGAAT
This sequence comes from Cepaea nemoralis, assembly GCA_014155875.1. NCBI lineage: Eukaryota > Metazoa > Mollusca > Gastropoda > Stylommatophora > Helicidae > Cepaea > Cepaea nemoralis. The sequence goes on from JACEFZ010020346.1 coordinate 127,349, forward strand.
CAATTCTGGAAATAAGATATACTATGCACTACAACATCTACTAAAATCAAAGGCGCTATCTCGTAACACCATGATCACAATATACAATACACTGATCAGGCCAGTTGTGCTGTATGGTTCTGAAACCTGGAGTACAACGAAAGGAGACGAAGCCTTGTTACAAACCTTAGAGAACAAAGTTTTAAGACGCATCTTTGGACCCATTAGGGATACACAAAGTGGATAGTGGAAAAGAAGAAGAAACAAAGACATTTATGATCTGTTTAAGTCCCCACTAATCACTGGTATCATGAAGGCTAATAGATTACAATGGCTGGGGCATATAGAAAGAATGGAAGATAATAGGGAAACAAAACTCGCTTACACTCAGGAAATAAATGACCGTAGATCCCGAGGTAGACCAATGGAGAGATAATATATATGCAGACCTACTACTACTACTACTACTACTACTACTACTACTACTACTACTACTACTACTACTACTACTACTACTACTACTACTACTACTACTACTACTACTACTACTACTACTACTACTACTACTACTCATCAAATGCAGTGCCGACTGAATCAGATCTCAGTCTTTAATGTTCTGGTTAAACTCTGCTGATGATGTTCCTCCATGCCACATCTCAGCCCATCTAGCATCATTTCTCTTTGTCGGTCTCTGCCTATCTTCCCCTCGATCTTTCCAGTCGTCACGATGTTCTCCAATCCTCTCTTTTGAGAATATTACCAAAGAAACCTGTTTGTCTCTGTCTTATGTTGTATATAATGTTCAAGTTTCGTTAGCCTCTTTCAGGCAGTCGTTGTTAGTTACTCTTCTTATTCTACTTCTTCTTCTTCTGCGATCATCCATAGTGTTTTTTTCCGGATGTGATTGCGTTGTGCCTGTTTACAGCAAAGCTGCGTTCTTTCGCCGTAGGCCGACACATCCGACTTCTGCGGGCATTTGTTGACCGGGCTAACCATCCCGGGGGTTAGTTACTCTGACAGTCGAGAATTTCGCAACATTCGTCACGTTAACCATATTTCTAGTAAATAACAAAAAGAAAACATTGCTGAGGTAAATTGGGAAGTTCTGTAAAGGACATGCAACTAATTTACCATTTCTAGATAGTCACACAACAATCTTTGTGTAATGTCTCTCACTTAATTGATATTTTCGTTCACATATTTAACTCACAGGTTATTGTCGAGATGGAAAGCATTCATAGACTATATTTTCTGCGAATGCCTTCTTCTTATTGTCCATGCCGTGTGGTGTTGGTGATCATGTCTGTCCACAGCTCGCTGCCAATAATTTCCTACATACCATGTTTTCAAACAGTCCATCCTCTCGCTTGGTCTTCCTTTGCTTCTCCTCTAACTTTCGCGTTGTGACCACATACTCCAGCTTTCCTCTTTTCATGACATGCCCAACAAGTGTCAGCGATCTTCTTCTGATGCGTGTAACCAGTTCTCTTTGTGAGGTAAATTATTTCAAGATCTTTTCATTGCTCTTTCTATCAGTCCATGGAGTTCTCATAATTCCTCTATAAAATCACATCACCAAATACTCCACACAATTCCTTACATGTCTTCAAACTGTCCATGATTCACTTTCATACATCAGGATTGACTCAATGTAGCTCATAACAACTGCTTTCTTCACCTCTATCGATAAACATACATTGTAGAGAATAATTTTCATCTTGTGAAATACTGACTTTGCTTGGGCTATTCTTAGTTTATCTTCCTTAATATATCGTTTATGCATCATATATGCCTAGACAACTAAAAGAAAGCAAACAATGAAATCAAGGAGAATCACGATAATATAACATATTTGTTTGTAAGACTTCCCATACAAAGAAATAAGTATTTAATTAAATAATGAAGATACAATAAAGCAATATATTGCACAAGATATGGCATGGCTTACTTGACTGCATCTCATCCAGTGCATATCAACATATATTTAAGCAGCGTGACGAATAATTTTACACTGTCATATGTCACTGTCACAAGAGTAGTCTTAAAGAGACTGTCATGCTTTTTTCTTTACATAATTACGGAATACTCGCGTGTATAGCAGGCGCCTATGCATATCTCAGAATATTTTGTTTATATAAAGTGAACAGAACATTTACACCCTCTATATCTGCCATATTCCCTCACTATAATAAGTTAGTTAGTTAGTTAGTTAGTCGACCGATCATCCTCGTTGAACATCAAACCATTCAGTCCATACGTGCTCGGATCCCCTCCTCAGCAAATCCCGCAGCGTGTAGCGGCTAACGACACCAGTTCTGTGTTGGTTTATCAGTCTTCTTTGGCTTCCTGCGTAGTATTCTTGTTTGGCCACACCTCTTTTGATTTGGTGGTCTCGCAGTCTGACCATGGTTGTAGATTCACAGTCATCACTTGGTTCTCGCAAGTCTTACTTCTCGTAGAGCATTCAGAATGTCAGTCTGGTCCATGGCGCGTCCGCCCTTAACATTAGCCTTATCTGCGAGCTTGTCAGCTCGCTCATTTCCTTGTACTCCCGCATGCCCTGACACAAAGATAAAACTAATGTTTGTCAGCCGAGACCGCTACAGAGACAGCAACCACTCTCTTCGGATCCACCCCGTCTCTATCCTCTTAAGCATGCTCATTGAGTTGCTA
>JACEFZ010020346.1:137500-167500 GCA_014155875.1 Cepaea nemoralis
CACACCTTCAACCCCACTGGATGAAATGAATGGTCATCATCATTCTTGATGGACAAACAACAACAACATGTATGTATGTATGTATGTATGTATGTATGTATGTATGTATGTATGTATGTATGTATATATGTATGTATGTATGTCTGTCTGTCTGTCTGTCTGTCTGTCTGTCTGTCTGTCTGTCTGTCTGTCTGTCTGTCTGTCTGTCTGTCTGTCTGTCTGTCTGTCTGTCTGTGTATGTATGTATGTATGTATGTATGTATGTATGTATGTATGTATGTATGTATGTATGTATGCATGCATGCATGCATGCATGCATGTATGTATGTATGTATGTATGTATGTATGTATGTATGTATGTGCGTGCGTGCGTGCGTGCGTGTGTGCGTGTGTGTGTGTGTGTGTGTATGTATGTATGTATGTATGTATGTGCGTGCGTGCGTGCGTGCGTGTGTGCGTGTTTGCGTGTTTGTGTATGTATGTATGTATGTATGTATGTATGTATGTATGTATGTGTGTGTGTGTGTGTGTATGTCCGTCCTTCCGTCCGTCCGTCTGTCTCTCTGTTTGTTTGTATGTATACACGCATGGACACATGAATAGATGGACATATGAATGAATGGAATAATGCATATATGGATGGATGGGTGGATGAATGATTGGATGGATGGAAGGACGGAAGGACGAACACATGGAAGAAGAAATGGGTGTATGCATGGATGGATGGATGGATGGATGGATGGATTTATGGATGGATAAAGGTATGGATACTTTCTCCACTTTTGCAAATGAAGAAGAAATTAAAGAATTGACGAAGAAAAAGATGTTGAAGATGAAAAAGAAGACAACGAATAGGCGAGTAAGAGAAGAGAAGAAGAAGTGGATGGATGGATGAAAAAACCCAAAGATGCCATCGATGGATGGATGGATGAAAATATGGATGGATGGATTTTTGGATGGATGGATGTATGGTTGGATAGATGAATCGATGGATGGACGGACGGAGGACAGACTTATTGATGGATGGATGAATAGATGGATGAATAGATTGATGGGTGAATCGATGGATGGATGGACGGCTGGCTTTCAGGCTGGATTGATGTATGGATGGATGTATTTATATATCTATGGATGGATGCGTGAATGGATGGATAGACTGGCTGAATGGCGGACAGACGGACGGAAGGACGGACACACGGACGGATGGATGAATGGCGAGGGAAGGACGGATGTATGTATGAATGGATGGATGGATGAAGGAATGGATATATTTTTGGATGGATGTGTTAATGGATGGATGGATGAACTGATTGGCCGACGGCCGGGGAGATGGAGGGACGGACTCACGGATTTTTGGATGCATGGATGGCTGGACGGACGGACGGATGGTTGGGGGGTCGGATGGACGGGCGGATGGATGGACGGGCGAATGGATGGATGAATGGAAGGATGGATGGACTTATAGATGAATGGATGGATGGATTAATGGATAGATGAATGTAAGGACGGACGGGTGGATGGATGGATGGTTGGATGTACAAAAGTATGGATATTTTAACCACGGATGCAAATGAAGAAGAAAAAAAAAAGAAGAAGAAGAATAAGAAGATAACAAATAGGAGAGGATGATAAAAATAAATAGAAGAAGAAAAAAGGCAAGATGTAGAAGAAGACAACGCTAATACAGTAAATGAGAAAATTTCAAGCAGTGTTCGTCAATTAAGGATCTGCACCAATGATAACACCGTACGATGTTCAGTTACTAACGAAATATCAGTTTTCTTTATGAAATTAATTTGATGAATGAATGAACTAATACGCATATGATGAACCGCTGTGTATAGAATGAGTCTGTTACAATCAGTGAATTTATTTTCTCTTCACTAGCTGTGAACTCAAGCGTAGAACGTACACGTGTTAGTACTTCTAATTTCCTAGACTGATTCGCTTTCCCTATAACGAATGTCCCTCTCCATCACTCCGACTTCAGGGGTACCTGTAATTTACGTCCCCAAGTCAAGGACGAGAAGTCAATATGTTAGTCCAACTGCCCGTTGTAGGGGTTCAACCCGCTATCTCGTCATCAGCACACAAAATGTTTAAGAACGTGTCTGATCAAGATATTAAGATCAGGAAATGTGTGTTATAGTCACATAGTCAACACTTATAGCGTTTAATGGGTACGTTTATAATCACATAATGTGGTAACTCTGCATTCTGAGGCCATGAAATATATGCTCACTTGTTCGTTGGCCGTTCTCTATGTCTATCAGTTGCAGTTAAACTATATCAACGTTTGTGTACCAAGTGATTCATTGAGCATGATCCGCAAGGTTGAGGCGGTTTCTGTTCGTAATCGGTGGATTGCATAGCTGCGGAGGTTTGTTGTACGCAGAATCACCCTCATCCTAGCTCCAGGACATGCGGGAGGTGAGAAAATAATGGAGCTCATAAACTTGATGGCTGTGCATTTCCTGCAGATGACCAGTTCATGAATCGTGTCGATGTTATTAACGCACTTAGAGAGATGTCGAGAGCGGGGCGCTTTGACGCCAGTGAATCCACATCGTTGTCTAGAATGAGAAACTTGTAAGTTAGAATTTGCAAGGCCAGAAATGAGGGGCACATCGGGAAAATGTCAACCAACACAGAACTGGCACTATTAGCCGCCTGGTGCATTTGTTGGAGGGAGGGAGGACCTTATGCACCCATGGACATGTCTGGAGTACAAGGATAATACACCAACAGATAACTAACTAACCGTTTACGTTAAACATTTTCCTTTTAGTACCCTGTTCATAACAAGTCACCCTACCTTGTATGTCACGGGGATCTAACTCGAGAGAACGGTAAAATTCAGTTAATGAGTCATATGAGCCGAAGAGACAAAACAGAACAAGTACACTGGTCTAAAACACATTTCGGTGCCTTAAACTGTATAGCTGTTGTTGGGTAATTTTTTGTTGTTGTTTTAAAATTTTTTCTTTCAGCTATAGTCTTCGAGATGACAGCGAATTACCTTCCAATTGTTATGTACAAGCCAAGAGTTATGTGCAGTCAGTAACATTTTGACTGTAATCTACATTCATATTATAACTAATTACTGTGCATTTATTGCCTTCATATAAAACACCAAAAATGTATTAAAGCTTTATCACTAGCAATGTTATTAATCTGTAGTCAACACACAAAGAGCTTCTTTTCGAGGACTTCCCGGAATGTGATATTCCCGGAAAGTCATGCTTAAGGATCAAACAGTAAGCTGCCATAATGTGGGCATCCCAAAGTCCCTGGTATCTCTCTTCCATTGCTTTTATATCTCGGTGAAATCTTTCAACTTGATCCTCACTAAAGTCGCCAAGATTCTCGGGAAAGAAATGTAAATAGTTATGAAGGTAGCGCAATTTTATGTTAATGTTGCATCCAAGCTTACATAAACTCGACAGCATGTTTTCAACTAATTCACAATAATTATCTGCAAGGCGGTCAGCGGAAACGCTTTAAAGACACCATGAAGATCTCACTAAAAGCATTTAGAATTCATCATGACACTTGGGAGACTGCTGCCAAAGACCGAAATTCGTGGCGTACATCATTACGCAAGGGTGAAGTCACTTGCGAAGCAAACAGGACTGCAAGAGCTGTGAAAAACAGGCTAGACAGAAAAACCACTGCAGGAGATTCTCCTCCTGGAACTTCAAGCATTCTTTGCCCACATCGCCAAAGAACATTTCAAGTCAAAATAGGCCTAACCAGCCATCTTAGAACTCACGGTTCCATACTTTCAATCCCACTGGATGAAATGAATCGTCATTGATGGACAAACAACTTTACAATTTGAGGTCCATCATAAATTCCATCTTTATGTTTTTCTATGATCAATTCTGAAAACTTTCTGCATAAATAACTGAAATAGGTACCATCTTTGTTAATTTATTTAGTTGCATGTCCTGTTCGTGATTCCTGGGCAAGTTTACGTTCAGTAGTTTGCCCATTGCTTTCTAAACGACCGGCATCCTGTCCATTTCATAAAACAAAAAAACCAACACAGCTGCGTTTCGAACGCAGGATTACGAACTGCGCCCTTAACCTCTTCGCCATGGAGTAGAGTTCAGTGCCTTAACAAATTGCTTCATCAAGCCAATTGTCAGCGTCAGCCAGTATTTATAGATAACGGTGGCAATAGAACTCTTCATCGGTCAATGAAGGGCTTGCTGACAATATTTTCTTCTCCAACATTAAATGCATCCCACAACGGCCACTATTTCTTTTTCCAGTGCGTATCTTTTGCCTCTGCTATCTCACAAACATATAAAGCATGGATATTTGGTAAATCCCCTTTTGCTGTCCAAGTTTGAAGTTCATCATTTTAAGATCTACACAAGCCATCCAGATATGTTCTAACTACTTCAATTTTGTTCAGAACTGTGCTTATTGTAGCATACCCCTCCTTCATTTTAGTAGAATGGGCAATAGAAATTGAGCCATATTTATTACCATTGTATAAGAGAACATCTTTCAAACTTCTTTTGGAAATGTCAGTGAAAGATCGCAACTCCTCTGGTGTATAACTTACACCCATTACGTTTACATGACCTACTACATTAGTACAACACAAGGGTTGTTTTCTTTACAAATAAATGTTAGAAAAACCTTGCTCTCTGCTGCGAGTTTCAGCAATCAGTAATTTATTTGTTACTTTCATCTTGAAGCCAAAAGTTATGAAGATTCCTTGGAGAGAGATAGATCTCGGATTAGATCATTCAGTTCACGCTGGTCGAAGCGTTGAGCAGCTGGAAAATCATCTTCGAAATCACTATCACTGTCACTTGTCGTTCAACATGCCACTGCTGTTTCATCTTCTAGCAGTGAAGCCAAAATTGGATTGAAAGTTTCAATTGGTAGGTTATCTCCGTGCGTAACTGGTCGTCTAGCAGAATCTAAATCTGGATATTTCCATTTTTGTGATCTTGTACCATTAATTCCCTTAATATTGACAACACAGAAATAACAGTCATCATAGTGGTACTTGGGCTCTCTACAAACCATTGGAATTCAAAATTTTGTGAAGGACTACTAGATAGCAATAGTATTGTTTATTTTCTCAACGCCTTATATAGAAAATATTGTAATAATATTAATTAAATACACAAATGCATGGATCTTTAAAAAAAAAATTGAAAAAAAAAGAAAAAATAACTAGAGCTGCTACAGACAAATAAATGTGATATTTGGATTTAGCAGGTCTCATTTATGCAAGATTAGGTGTACAATGTTTGGCACCAAATTATTTTTGGGTATGGTTGTGTTAGCGTTATGCGAGATAATTCTAATGACGAGAATCAGAAAAAGACAAATAAATATTTGCATGGACAGCTTTAACAGATGTTTAAAAAAAAATAATCATATATGTATAATAATGTGTGTATAATCATATACACGACGGCTTAACCCTTTACACCCCAAAGGTATTATCTGCTATAAAATTATCCTTATCTTTGACCCGATAGTATATACCACTCTCTTCTTTAGAGAAAAATAACACATTACCTCTCGAAAATGTTCAAGAAATGTACTAAAGGCGGTAATTTTCTTTGACACATGTTAAAACAATATAATTATTCACCGAAGAACACTGGAAGCAATCAATAAAAGCGGAGTCACAAGGAGTCACAGTAATGTGTGTTTTTTTATAATTTTCAACTGTTTTCATGTGATTTCGTTTTGCCAAAATGTGACGACGAAATTAGCAGATATTTAATTTTCGTAATAATGTAGAGGAAGAATTGTAATTAGATTATAGAGAAATAGAATATACAGCTGTTGCAATGTCTCCTAGACCCTTGAGGCTGTTGAATTAGCAATATAATTACGTTCATAAGTATTGATTCGCACTCATAGAAGTGAAGAAAAGAGGTATAGAAGGGTGAACCTGAAGCGGTATATTGATAAGATAATGTTGACTGTTTTAAAATCTATTGCGCGCTATTTCGCGATGCATGTGTTGTAAATAATATGCAATGCAAATAATTTTGATTATTAAATTATATGAGAAGGGGAAGGGGATGTGAATGTTGTTTGTAGTTTTAGAAACGCAATTTCCACAGTTTGGAACTAGGTAATGTATGTTGATTAGTAGGAGTCAAAGAGTTAATTATACTGCTCTTGCGCTGTTTTTGAGCCAATGAAACAGAAACGGAGTTGAAACTTCATCACAGAGGTAGACGTGGTTGTGTGGGAGTAGGCAGACAATAAAAACATTAGATGACTCGAGTATACGGTTCTATGAGTATATAAAGGGCCTTTGGCCCACGCTACGAAGAGTGGACTTTAGCTGTTAGCCAGTAAAGACACCCTAACCGTTAGTTGCATATCCTTTACAGGACGTCGCAGTCGACCCCAGCATTATTTGACTGTTTGTTAATTCTAGACCCGTTTACGTTGAGTAGTCTGTCATTGCTTTCTGAACGACCGACACTCATTGGTGGTCTACTTCCAAATCGCCCGCAGCTGTGTTTCCAATGCGGTATGCAGGATTGCGCTTTGCGTTCGCAACACCTTCGCTACAGCGCTGGTTAAAGGGTATATCCTAAGCACTGGGTTATATACAAACTATGCATTTATTGCAAATTAATTGTTGTTTAATTCAATAGTATATCTGCTAACTTGTGAGATGTCAGACCAGGAATGTCCACATCTATCGGTGTCACTTATAATAATAATGATGATGAAAATGTCTAACAGGTGGCGATTGACTCGGTAAGGAGCGTTATTTTTCATTATCGTAAAGTTCAATTTCTGCATTTTAGGTTTGGAAGCAGAGCTGCGAGCGATTAGGAAGCAGGCCACCTTGCGCTGATATTCATTCAATATATGAGTGCTGGTCGTTCAGGAAGCAATGTCAAACTACTGTACGTACACTTGCCAATAAAATCACAAACAGCCACAACATTCTGGGGTTGGCTGCTACGCCCTGTAAATGTATGCAGCTAACTTGTATTTTAGTATTTAAACTGTCCCTGGCCTGCGCGCATTAACGCAGGCCTCTTGTAGTGTATTGTTGTACATTGTCTGATGTTCTCAGATGCCTACGTGAAACTATGCCATCCGCATGTACACACCATTAACTGTTTCCTCCGGCACTCTCTTTGACTCTTAACTGATTCAATACCAAACAAAACGTAGGTTTGTACCAAACTTGGTACACAATATCAAATGAACAAGTATTATAATGTATATTTCTGTTCACTAAGCATTGGAATTGCGGAGGCTAAAACAAAACAAAACAAATAACTAGTTGACCTTAGTATAGCTATATATCGTCCTTCTGTGTGAATGGGAGATCCAGTTGTGCGATATATTATCCTTCCGCAGTGAATCAGTTAAAGATCAAAAAGCCAGTAAATATTTCCAGTAATAGGAAGATAGGAAGCCTTGGTAGCGCAGATTACTTGCCAGCCTGGTCGTCATGAGCTAAAATCTTTACTGATGTAGGTTTGTAAAATTAAACAGGGCTCCTGGATGAACCCCACCTTACTTAGATACCAGTAAATGTTCTGAGAAGTAAAGGCGACCGGCGGGAAATTGACAACATCACCACCGAGTGCAGACAGCTTCGTAACGATACAGGTTGTATCGGTACAGCTCAGAACCGACACTCAGTTCCTTCCCACGTGTGCTCTGTTCCCGCGTTCAACAGCCAGCAAAGAGTAATACTGCTAATCGTTCCAATTGCCATCAGATTGAAAGTTCTCCTGGTCTTACCTTGCAGATTCGAGATTCGTCCAGAACCCCAGCCAACCCCCGCCCTGTTGTTCTCTCCACATACGTGTTCTCTATTCCACCGCTTTCTCCACCTGGTCCCACGATATTGGTCTAACACCTCATACTCAATAAACAAGGATCAAGTGGAAATAGTGTTGCAGACAATCATGAGGGAATCTATATACACACTTGAAGGAAGAAAGTCACCAGCCATATAAATCATTCCACCAGAGCTCTTGACATACGGAAAACCAGAAATAGAAACACATTATAAATACCATTAGCCAGAAGATATGGAATACAAAATTGTGGTTAAAAAATTATATCCAGTCATTGAAAACACCTCTTCATAAGAATGGAATTCCCGAAATTTGCAACTACACAGCAATTAGTTCGGGTCCCATCGATTGACGGACGTCGGTCGCGGCGATTGGGCATTCTTGAGCATAGCCTACGATGGGTAGCGTTGTGATGTTCTGTTGTGATAATTTGGTGTGTCCAGTGTGTGCCGCGTGGTTACACACCCGCTTCACACGCGTGATCAGGGACTGCTTCAGGATCGGTCAGGGATATGCACTTAAGGACGAAACTCAGTATAACTTCCATCTTGACATAAGGATAGGCCTTAGGTTCATACCAGAAATGGCAGTAGTGGGTTATGTCATTGTGTCAATTTTAAGAAACAATCCCATAATAACAGCCATTAGTGTTATTAGACATCCAAATAAAGTAATTTTAAGGGTACTTTTGAATAGAATCGAACAGAAATGCCCCAACAATATCTCGGAAGAACTGACTGGTTTTGAATTTTAAAAAAAAACAAAGAAGTATTTCGCAATATATAATCAATATTAGAATACTCATTAAAATAACCATGGCAAAGATAGCCTTTTGCAAAATGGAGAACATACTGACTAATAAAAAGAAGTCAATTGCAATGAGAAAAATAGTGTTGAAATGCTACATAGAACCTGTATTTGTGTATGGATGTGAAACGTGGAAGATGAGCAGACAAGCTGAAAAACATCTATTGGCAATGTAAATGTGGTTTATGAGAAAAATGCATAGAATACATTTGACAGACAGAAATGCCAATGAGCAAGTCCTACAAGATGTAAACGAAAATCGTAAAATGATTAGAGCAATTAGACGTAGATAGACAAATATTTTGGGGCTTTTTTTATTAAGGGAAATAATAAACTAGAGAACTTGACAACTGGCAAGATTCAAGGGAGAAGAACAAGGGGAAGGCAGAGAAGTAAATATCTGGATGGCTTGACCACATGGTATGGTCGGGACAAGACACAGAGCTGATCCACGACTCTGGTGATCATGTAAGATGGCGATAATGACCGCCCACCCTTACCGGCATGGCAAATGGTGAAGTAATGAGATTTGGACTAAAACTTCACAGATTGAAACAGACATTTTATAGTCTACTGGAAGCCTCGGTAGCGGAGTGGCCAGACTCTCTAATTCTTAAAATTGACGGATCGATATAGCCTAACATGGGTAACATAAAATGTATTGTGAAATAAAGGCTATCGACTCCACACTGACCACACCCCCCACCAAGTGCCGATTGGCCTGCACAAAAATGGGTTTAGCACCATATGCCAAATGCGCCTTAGCATGTGAAAAACGGTCGTTTGCTGACTCACTTACATATGCCACAGAGTCTGAGATGCTCCATGGTCGATGTTGGAATAGACGCATATTTCAAATTTATCGTTCAAGAGAAAAGTTATCTGAATCTCTTTGCCAATAAGTCCGCTGATGGAGAGATATTAATAAGTCCTCTCAGTGAGAGATACTAGTTGATCTTTGTCCCAGAGCTGGTCCTGTCAGCGGGATATTTATCACTCTTTATCATAGTGTTTGTCCTCTCGGGAAGTGTGTGTGTGTGTGGGGGGGGGGGGGAGGGGGTTATTAGTCTCTCTTTGCGTCAGTGTTTGTCCTCTCGGCAGAGTATTTGCTTCTATTAAGAGTAGGGTTTGTTCTCTTGGCAAAGTATTTGTCTTTATATATGATAGTGTTTGTCCTTTCGGCAGTATATTTAAGACCTTATCACAGCGTTGTTCTCTCAGCAAGCTAATTGCATCTCTGTGAAGGGATCGGTGTTCTCTCTCTCTCTCTATGTCTGTCTCTCTCTCTCTCTCTCTCCCTCTCTCTCTCACTCTCTATCTCTCTCTCTATCTCTCTCTCTCTCTCTCTCTCTAGTGTCTCCTTTATTGTCAGCGTATTTGCCTCTCTTTGACCTAGTATTTGTTCTCTCTGTATTTGATGTCCCTTTGCCCCAATATTTGCTGTATCCCCATGTATTCGTAAACCTTTATCTCAATCTTATCTCTCCCATAGACGGATTATTTTCCCCAGGTGTAGTTTACCTCAGCGTGTCATGTTGCTTGTTCTTTCGGCAGTGTATCTATTCGGTCTCCGACCCACTGGTGATAGATTTTACATGACCATTCGTCAGATCTAACCGAACAAAATAAAACTACCGAAATAAAATCACAGCAGAAAGAGCTTTAATCATTTCTGTTCAGAACTTGTAATTTAGAAATGAGATATTAATGCTCTAGTATGCTAGCATTGTCGTGTCCCAAATAACATAATGCTACCTACACCTCACAATGTTAATACTGTGCTTGCACAGTTGCAATGACGGAATGTGTTAGGCAGGCCATAGACAATTGGAACATACTGATGTCGCCCATGGTTAACAGGATGATGTGATAACTACTTGATAACTTTAGTGCACGTTTGGTTAAGCGATTTTTCTTACCCATCTTAGCGTCGATTCTGCAACGTCATGATAACGGATTGTTATAATTACTATTCATTTATGATGTCAGGTCTTAGTCAGATAGAACTGAGCTACCGTATGACATAAAACGGCACTACATGCTTTCTGTTAGCGTCGAATGTTGGGTGGCGCTCATCAAATCCGTCACCCCACATTGTGCCGAAGGCTTCGGGCGGAGGAGCGCAATTGCGAGGTTACGATCCTTAGCCTGGTCTGAGGAAATGCAACCAATGCCTAAATGTCATGGCAGGGCAGACCAAGCTCTAAGTCATTGGTCGGCAACTGGTTTAGGATCAAAGCTCCGACAGGCGGACACTTACAACATTGCGTTGCTTATCCTGGCAGCTTCTGCGGCTTGTTAATGTTACAAATGTATTGGTGTCACCTTTTACTCTGGAGTAAATTGACCGAGAGAGGGTATCATGCTGTATGGACAACATGTGGTCTTTACAATTCAGCCCATGCGGTTGTGCTATGGAGAGGTTGTTACGCATTGTTTGAAGCACAATAACTATGATCTGTCAATACAATAAAGTGCTATTATAATACACCGTTTGCTAACGCAATGTCTGAACCAGAAAATATAGTACTCACAAACATGTCTCGTTCTGAGAGCGCAGTTAACTGTAACTGTGCACGTATACTTCAAAGTATATATGGGAGACTTGTTACTTGTAACTAATTTTCATATTATATTTTACAGATAAAATATTGTCTAAACTGGATTATCCTTCCATATAAGAACTCTCGTTAAAAAACAGAAGAAGCTACAATGACTAGTCTTGTGATATTTACAAACTACACAGTGCATCCCTTAAGCAGCAACCCACAATTAGTTGATAAACACGTCGAAGAGTTTATCCCTGAGGATATTTACGTCTCGACTTCTGCCAAGAAACTAGCTGAAATATGCATGGACTTAACGTTCTGTTTTATCATCGCCGTGGTTGGCGCCGTCACCAATATTCTGGTTATCGTTGTCTTTGCCAAGCATAAGTTCAAGGACAGCGTCGCTGTCTCCATGACGGCAATTTCAATATGGGACTTCATCAAATGTTCTGGATTTGCCTTACAAAGATTGACAGGGCCTATCAGTTTATGGGATGAAGCAAAGGCTGAGAGCTGGTCCAATATATCTATGGTTGTCTTTACGTACTATACATGCTTCGCCACTTATGTATCCATTGTTCTAGGCGGCTTATGTGGCTGTTGAACGATGCTTGTGTGTCAGTATGCCATTCAAAGCAAAATTTTTGATTACTCGAAAAAGTTCTTTCTTTATCTGCCTCACCATTTCTATCGTCGTATTCGGCTGGTTTTCTGTCATGTTCTTCGTCTTTGATATCACATGGGTGCACAGCCATCACTACAACAAAACTATCGCCATCTACGTCAACACGAACTTCTTTCACCGCTACAAACAGCCAGTATTTCTCTTCTACAATCTTTCCGGGATTATATTACCCTTTGTGTGCTTTCTGACCATCGTTGCCTCCACGTGTGTTATCGTCTACCACCTCCGGAAGTCATCGAAATTCCGGGCAGGAAGTGCGCAATCGCAGTCCCAGCATTCTGTAAAGCATTCACGTAAGTTTCAGCTTTGTCATGTGTTGATTACTTGCAGGTATGAAACACGGTCTTGGCGAGAAATGGGGAGTAAATATATAATAGAGTTATAACATTTGATGGGAGGTGCCTTGAAGAGATTTAACTTGAATGGCTATGGCGAAAGTAGCTTTTGAAAGATGGAAAACATCCCGATGAAAAGATGTCAGTTGGAACGAGAAAAACAACATGTTGATATGCTACATAGCACATGTAATTGTGTATGCATGTGAAAGATGGACAATAGACAAACAAGCTAAAAACATATAATGACAGTGAAATTGTAAAATCCGAAGAAAATGCAAAGAATACCAATTAAAAAATAAATGAGAAAGTCCTACAAGAAACAAATGAAAAGCGTTAGCTGAATAGAGAAACTAGACGTAGACAGACACTATTATTAGACACGTTATGAGAAGACATAAATTAGAGAACTTTATGACAACTGTCTATATTAAAGGAGGGATTGGGGGGAGGCAAGATAAAGGCAGATATGTAAATAGCTGGGTGGTTTGCCCACGTGCCATGGTCGAGGCAAGAACACGGAGCTGATCAGCAACTCTGGTAATCGTGTGAGATGGCAAAACATGACCGCTCACACTTATCAGCATGGTACATGATGATGATGAATTCCTTGAAAGAAACATCCCAGCCGAAACTTCTCGAGGTAGATTATGGGAAACACTCTTGGGTGTGGCAAACATACCTTTCTATTTCTTTCGCTCTATATCCCACAGGAGCATTGGCCTCCACATCTTTAACAATACCATGCAGCTCTTCCATCTCATCTCATTACATCTTGTTCCTCTTGTAAACTGCTGTGTCAGGGTGAAGCTTTAACAGCGGGAGAGTACCCGTGTATGTGCTTCATATATCGCAGTCTGTTTATGTTGATTGTGTTTCCTTCGTGCAGGAAAAGAATCCTCTCTGTCCATGTACTGCCCGTACTGCTCATTTCTGTTTCTACTTCTCTTCACGGTGAGTTCTTAGGTCTTTCTATATTTCTGTTGTCCTGTGGGTTTCAGAGTCAAGTCCTCACTGGTTATACATTACTTTGATTGTCTCGGTGTATGGCCTAGCCAGCCCCATACTGGCGATATTGTCATAACGGTTTGTTCCGTCTATGCTGCTCGAGCACCAGTTAGTCAATGTTTTTTTTAATTATTTGTAATCATCTTTGTATTTCTCCATGTTTCTTATCCATACAGTAGTACTTATTTAAGGTTTCCATTAAATATTCTAAGTTTTGTGTAAATTTTAATTTCTTTTGACTTCCAAAAATTGCCAAGTGTTACAAACGCATATACGTAACCACCCACACTTATGTAGCTCATCGAGAAAACTAGACACATATCAATAAACCAAGAGATGAAGAAAATACCCCGTGGCTGGCTAGGCCATACACCGAGACAATCAGATAATGTATAACCAGTGAAGAAGCACTTGGCAAATTTCAGCATTCTTATTCTGATATCTATATCTGTTCCAGCCCTTTGTCTACATTGCTACCTAACCAGGTGTATGATTCTGTCTCCGGAAGTGCGGTTTTCCCAAGAGAGGTCAGGTTATCATTTGCTTGATTTATTCTTATTATCTGTGTCTTGTTAAACTAGTTGTTGTGACCTCACATCTAGTGTTGTTAATTTATCCTGCATCTGATTTCTTGTGTGAGACAGCGGAGCAATGTCGTTAGCAAAGTCTAGATCATCGAGCTGCTTTGTCAGAGGAGTACACTGAATTCCATTTATTGCAGTGCTTGTTGTCTTCATAATCCAGTTTATAATTAGTAAGAATAGAGAGTTGAAAATAGGCATCCTTGTCTCACTCCTGTTCTTATCAGGAATACCTCCGTTAGCTGCCCCCCATGGATGACTCTGTCCATGCTGTCACTATATGTTGCCTTTACCAAGTTAATGGTTGATTTACTTTGATATTACATAACATCCCATAATTTCCTAAAGTGATTCGCCAACAATGCTATCACAGGCCTTTCATATTCCACAAATCCAGCATGAAGTGGTGAGTTCAGTTAGGTGCTTTTCTCTATTATTATGTGCAGTGTAACTATCTAATTAGTGCAGGATTTGTTTGGTCGGAGGCCGATCTGTTCATCCTTTAGCTATTTGTCAATGGCATCTCGCGATCTTTCCAGCATGATCTTGCTTAATATCTTCACAGGCACTGGCAGTAACATTGTTGCTCTATACTTTCACACTTCTGTGGGTCTCTTTTTTTGGCAGTTTCACCATATATCATACTCTCCTATCTGCTGGTACTTGTTCAGTTTCCCAAATTCTGCTAAATAAAATGTGCAGTAATTTCGTCTCCCTGGACTAGGGGTTAACGTCTTTCTTCGTAATCCCATATATTCTCTGAGTAACGTAACCTGCACGAGAATCGGTAGCGGTTCTCGCCGTGTTGGTAACACAGAGGTATGTGAGCCTGTCGCTCAGAAAGCAATGGCAAAGTACAGAGCGTAATCTTGCCTAGTACATCAACAACAGCTGAAAAATACTGGTGTTGACTACAACGTTCTGTAAGGGATATGAAAAACAAATGAGGTGTTTACGTTAGTTTTAATGGCATTTAGTGGGATTTTATCTGGACAAATAGCTTTCCCATCCTTCATTAGTTTGATGACATTCTTAATATCTTCATTAGATGGTTTCCTTCCGTTAAGATACACTACACTTTTACAAATGTCTGGAGAGTCTTCTGGGACGGGTCTATTTAGGAGTTTCTCTAATTGTTCAGCCGAAGTGTTTAGGTGACGCTTAATGTTAATGCAAACATTCCTATTCCTGTTTTGATATATTCACTCGAATTATAATTTCCTCCTATCTTCCGTATTCTGTGAATGATCTCTGAGGTTTTCTTTCGATGCTGCTTCTTCCAACTTTTTACTAGATCATCTATATATTATTTTATACTACTTTTTATCAGCTTCTTTACTTCTTTATTTTTTTTTCCGTATATCCTTTACACGACATCGTTGTCAACATCAACATCTTTCAGCTGATTGTTGATTTCTTGGCAAGATTATGTTCAGTAGTTTGCCATTGCTTTCTAAGCGACCGGCTCACATACCCCGTAAGTTACCGACACAGAGAGAACCGCTACCAATTCTCGCGCACGTCACGTTACTCACGGGAGAGTATACGGTATTACGGAGAAAGAAGTGTAACACCTTGACTAGCTTCGGCATGATTTTCTGGGCTCCACCTTTCGTAGTTCTGGTTTTACAATTATTTAAATCTGCTTTCATGCATCTCTTTTCTTCTATCATTTTACGGGTTTCTAGTGTTTTCAAGATGTTATAGTTTCTTTCTCTCTTGACAAGTACTTCTGACACATGATATGTTTGAAATACTTTTAGCCTGTTGCTAGCAGAACTCCGTATTCACTTCATCTACTGAATATTGTACACCCTGGTATTTATTTGAGACTGCGAGACAGAATTATTCCTTAATGTCCTTATTTCCAAGGAAGCCTACTTTGTACTGACGTCTGTGTTTATGGGATGCTGTGTATCTCTTGAGCTTCCGTTTTATTTTTCCTATCAGAAGATGGTTATCTCCATATAAGCATGCTCCTCTGAATACTCTCAAACCATATAGAGAAGATCTAAATTTGGTACACATGTGATTAATTTGGTTGTATGTTGTGTGGTGGTCATGTATTGACTATGTGTGCAGAAATTGGCAAATAGCTCTCCATTTTAGTTTACCACCCCATTTCCATGATCACCCTAAAGCCCATAATATCCACTCCTATCTTGGCATTCACGTCACCAATTATGATTTTAATATTTCGGTTTCCTTCACCGCTCACGATTCCTTGGAGTTTCGTATACCCCCCCCCCCCTCTTTCCCCGCCCTCTATACACAAACACTTTAGTGAGCCATTATGTTAATGTCTCCGTGTGTAACCCAGAATTACATGCATGTTTAATTTCTATTTTGGGTATCTAAATGTTGCTGCTATTATTCTTGAGCTCACCACTTCCCATGCTACTTTTTCTTGCTGTGCTCAACAGGGAACAATCAATGTCGCTATTGGACGTTTAGTTTGTTAAATGATCCAAGCCTCTAGTGATCGCGTGATATGGTGAGCAATGACAGCCCACGCCAATCGGCATGCCACATGATGATGACGATTGCGACTACATATTCCTATATATTCATGAAACTATAAATAACAAATTAAGTAGATGGCATTTTGTAGCCATATTGGGAATATGGTGCTAGCCCTTTATGTTTGAAGACCATTCGGCATTCGGTGGTCAGTTGTGAACTGCACATATGATCATGAATTATTATATTATACTACTTTACATCTCTGAAATATATAATTCCAGAAAACCAGATGTCAACCAGAGACAGACAGATCGTCAAGATGCTGCTTGTTATCATCGGTGTCTATGTCATCTGTCTGACTCCAAGGATTGCCCACTACATGGCCAAATATTTCGTCTATGACTTTTACTTTCTCAGACGCCTACACAACCTGTTCATGATTATGGCTTTCGTTGTCTACACGTTTGACTTGATCAATGCAAGCGTTAATTTGTTCATTTTCATGGCAATGAGTTCTGCATTTAGAGTCACGTTCATGGAAGTGTTCCCGTGTTGCAACTATTTACTCCACATCGCCAATGAGGATGTCCAAGCAGAGAAGTCTGGTCAAAGAACGAGGAACACATAGTTGCAAAGATTTGTTTCATGTAATAGTTTATGATTATTGTCCACATCCCAGAATGGTATAGAAAAACTAATAACCTTATATGTTAACATGACAAAAACAAAGATAATGCATACATATAAAACTACTATGGAGAAAAGAATATATTTTAATGAGGAAAAATTGGAGGTAGTTGAAAATTTTGAATACCTTTTGTCATTAATTACCAACAATGGTGACACAATGAAAGAGAATAAATATCTATTGCTCTTCAAGAACTAAAACAATTAAATAAATTGTGGTATGGAATGGATAGACCTACACAAAGTAGATTTTTAAAAGCATGCATCTTTCCCATCGCAACATATGCCTGTGAGATCTGGACACTTGCAAAACAAGCTGAACAGCGCATACTCTCCTTCGAGAAGATCTGTGTTTTGAAGAAAGTTGGCTACTAAAGACGATAAAACAAATAACATTGAAATATTTTAGTCACTTGAAACGTCATGAAAGTTTGGAGATAACAATAATGGAGGGGTATATGTCCGTGAGCCGACTCGGTGGCTAAAGGCTTGCGAATGCGATTCGTGACCGGCTTAACACGGGTTAGAAACACAGCGGCGACCGATTTGGCATGAGACCGTGTCGCGCTGAGGTTTTAAAGTGTTGGTATGGAGATCGGTCGTTCAGAAAGCAATGGTAAGCTACTTAACGTAAAACGTGCCAAGCCATCAACAACAGTAGTAACATGCTGGTGTTGGCAGCAATGTCCTGTAAAATAGGATTTTAAAAAAAAAATTCCCGTGAAGAGAGGAAGAAGAAGGCCAAAGAGAAGATTTATGCAGGGTTTGGCAGATGATCTCCAGATGAGTGTATCGGACGCGAGACATCTTGCTTAAGATCAAGAAGTTTTCCAGAAGGTTGTTATGGAAGCGTGGTTCTGCAAAGGACATACTACTGAATGAATGAATGAATCAATCAATCAATCAATAAATGAATGAATGAATGAATGAATGAATAGTTTATGGGATAGAAGACTAGATTGAGATATGGAAACGAGAATTCAGAAAGCAAACAACATTGACTACCAAATAGCGCCTATTTCGAAATATCTAAATAACAGCATACTTACACCATAGAGCCTGAGATATGCTTTATTCGTCCCAACACTGTGGCATATGCCAGAAATGAATAGTCCTATAAACGCACAGGCGTGAAAGCGCATCATCTGAGATAAGATACACAAGAAGCACAGATGGAAAAACAAGAAGGGCTAGAGAGACACAAGAGAAATTAAGAACAAGGGTAGGGATAACATCTACTACCAACTTTATAGAGTAAGTAAATATTATATAAGTTTAGTTTTCATTTAAACCAAATTTGTTTTCATTGTTATAATAGTTTAATTTTCATGTATATAATAGTTTAGTTTTCATGTATATAATAGTTTAGTTTTCATTTATATAATAGTTTAGCTTCCATTTATCATCATCAATCTAGTGCCTTACCGACTGGCTTGAACGATCATGCCCCTGCACAAATTTCTATCTCCAACAGCATGGATCATTTCGTGGTTTGACTCCGTTCCGTGAAATGACACAAAACTGTCCAGAATGTTCTCACGCTGCCCTCCCCTATCTCTCTTTCCACAAATCTTTCCGGTTATCACAACACGTTCCAGTTTTTGACTTATAATGTAATCAAACAATGATAACTACTTCTTTCTGATGTTTGTGATAAGTTGCCTTTGCGACTTAGCTTCCCTCAAAACGTAAACAAATTCCACCATTCTTCTATAAAACCACATCTCAAGGTTTCCATGCATTTTTTCGCCTGTTTACTAATTAGCCAGGATTCGCAGCCATATGTTAAAGTTGGTTCTATGTAATATTTCATTTATATACTAATTGAATTTTGATTTATATTATCTTCATTATCATAATGGTCGCTGTCAGCGCTAATGTTATCATAATAATATCACCTCTATCATTGTAGAAATAATGACTAGTATAGGTGTCATAATAATCAGCAACATAATCGGACATATTATTATCCACATTTTCTAACTACCCTTTCTGAAAGCATCATGATTTCTGGTTAGTCATCTACCTTCAGCCTTCAGTATAGCCAAATTACGATCTTTTCTGCTCATTGTCA
Source organism: Cepaea nemoralis (assembly GCA_014155875.1). Taxonomy (NCBI): domain Eukaryota; kingdom Metazoa; phylum Mollusca; class Gastropoda; order Stylommatophora; family Helicidae; genus Cepaea; species Cepaea nemoralis. Next base: position 156,513 of record JACEFZ010020346.1, read on the forward strand.
TGGCCGCCCCTTTATAAGTTTTCCACAGGATAATCCTTACCGTGTTACCTTTTAACTTGCTCTGTCGCGTGCAACACTCTATGTGTAATAAGCTATTGTCGGCGAGTATTAGACAACTCTTGAAGAATCCGTACATCATTTACGTTTGGTATGAATAGTTTAAAGAAGGATTTCACAAGGATTTAAAAGGCAAGAGGTTGACTTTATTGCACCGGGTTTTATCCCATATGGCTCGGTTTCTTTCCGATGGGCGTCCTGTCAAAATCTTCCCTGTTTCCAAGCCCGAACTCCGTAGCTCCAGCGACGACCTAGCAGGGGTCTCCAAGAAGATTACACTTGTGAACCAAACGACGTGGCACGGAATCTTGCTTGCTTGCTTCTGTTCGTTGGCTTGAGCTCCAACGCGAAGTCCTGTATGTCGGATGAAGGCATCCTGTTGTCCAATATCAGTGTGATGTCATACAGGACCTGAGGTTTGCGTGAGTATCCGTTGTCCCATGTCTGGCTTATTGGTGTGCAGACTGATGGTTCCTCGCCGTACACGCAGACACTCTCCGACTTCGGAGGAATCAGCGATCCTACTGACTTTAGCCAGGACCCCGAAGTAACTTATTGCCTGGACGCTCGACGAGGACGCGTCAATAGGTCTTGCCCAGTATATAACCCGGCCCTGGTGCCTTGGAAATTCCTCTGCGTCCCACACGGAATCGAATCCACAACAGAACGCGAGGCAGGCGGCGTAATCACGTTCAACGGAGACTTCTTAGAGTGAAGAAGTTTAATTTAGTTTAGGAGACGGATCAACATCACGACACTCGGGTATAAGCCATAAGTGCTCCGTTCTACTCCTAACTCAAGACTGAGTCTGGATAATCTCAACTCAGTGCATGAATTCCTTAGCACCGGCGAGGATCCTGAAACACTTTGGGCAGATGTTTAACTCGAAATTTTGTCCTAGCACCGCCGTTAGCCTTCTCTTTTTTGATTTCTAATTGCCAAGGGATATTTTACGTGCGCAACAATACACACTGGTGTCCGATCTCACTACCTAGGGACCATGGGAATATTTGTTACTAGAAGTCCATGAGAAAAACTCCCGGCACTCACCGGGACTTGAACACCAGCACTCGAGGTGGACACCATACCTCGAGACTACTCAGCCCTTAGAGTGCAGAAGTATAGATAGATATGTCAACACGTATTACAATATATGTTTTAAGAATAAGACATTGTGCTTATAATGTGGCCAAATGCATATTATGATTGCCACTTTATAATGATTGTGATAAGTTGTCTTTGCGACTTAACCTCCCTCAAAATGTCCAGATTGCTCATTTTGGCTCGCCAATGAATGTTCATCTTTCTTCTATAACTCTACATCTTCAAGACTTCCGTGGATGTTTTCTTCTATTTACTAATTGTCCATGACTCATAGCCGTATGTTAAAACTGGTTCTATGTAACATTCAAGAACTCTTCTTTCCAATATGCTGCTAGATCCATATTTGTAAAGACCAAGGGCAGTAATTGTGTGATGTAGTCAGTATTGAGCCGACCGCTTTTACTTCCCAAGACATTTCCTGCTACCCATCTTAGGGTTGGAGGGAACTGGAGCCAAGGCCATTTTTAAAACTTCAAATCCGTCCCAACGCGTATTGAATCCTCGACCACCTCGCCGGTAGGCGTGGGATCTAGCTAATACGCTACCACATATCCGCACAATGGTTTAGTTCACCACAATGTTTAACCAGTGAGCAGATATTGCTATGTTGTTTTTCCAGCTCTTGTCATATGTTTTCATTTGAATTATTCTTAATTAACAAGATTATCTATCGCAATAAGTCACATGACACGGCGATGTCGTCTACAGTCGAATTGCAATGTTTTGATGTATGAAACTATCACAAATAAAACTTTAATTTCTAATCAACGATTGGTGCAAACTATTTCACTTCATTTGTACCATTGAGCACTTTATTTTGAACTACACTATAATGTTAAGTTTGTGCATTTTAGTTGTATTATTACTATCGTGGTACATTTAGTTGTTTAAAGAATATATTTGGTGCATCCATGTGTTTGTAACTTATGTAATCCAGTAAAGCACACTCCACGCTTCGTTGCTTCATTTTTGTTGTTGTTTTGTTCTTGTACTGTTTTTCAATTAACACCGTTGCTACAGAATGATAAATAACGTAATATGTCACTAGCAGCAGGTTTTACGTCTTACTGATGCCATGGTGGTTCTCAACATGAGTCAGAATAATTGTGGGAGAACATACGTCATCATTACCTAGAGAGAATGGTGCGGCGAGGTATTACCAGAGGATCTCGCCGACACTCGGTTCTCTGAGAAAAAGCCAGACGGACACATAATCAGGCGCTACTGGTACAGCTAGTATCGAAGCTCTTCTATGGTTGTTGAAGATGAGACGGAGAGCGTATGGGAATGTTCCGAGTGCTGTGATGTCAGTTCTTGACTCAACTCAACTCAATTAATCTAATCTCAGCTCAGCTCAACAGTGTTCTCCTCATTCTTCTTTAAAACCATATCTCCCGAACTTCCATATAACTCCTCATTCTTCTGCTAATTGTCCATATTTCCCTTCGTACATCAGGATTGAATCAGTATTGCTGTATATAAATTTTTCTTATCTCGATTAACATGATATATTGCAGAGAATATTCTTAATCGTAAATCAAAAAGAGAATAAGAATGGCAAATCATGCTTTCAACTTATTGAAATCAGTATTAACATCTAAAGATATTAACATTAAAAATGAGAATTGTCAAATGTTACGTATATTCAACACTGCTGTACGGGGCAGTCGCGTGAACATTGAACAATTAACTAGAAAGTCTAAAAGAGGCCCTCGAGATGTGGATATACAGAAGAATATGTTGTATTTCATGAAAATAAAAGCAATCAAATACACTGGTTCTAGAATAACTAGGAATGGAAAGAGAGTTGATGAAAGAAATTTTAAAAAAATAGGCCAGCGAGCAAGAGGTAGACAACGATAAAAGTAAGAAGACAACATCAAGAGATAGACGAACAGCAACCTGTAAGAATGTCAAGTCAGGGCGAGAGACAGACAGTGGCAAACATATAGTGCAGCCAACCTTCATTGTTGAGTCGGCACCTGATGGAATGATTTGTTCTTAATCGTAATTCCTATAACATGTTGACTTCCCTTGGGTTAAACTAACTTTAACTTCTTTAATACATCTGCCATATGTTGTTATTAAAGAGAATAGTCTACGATACGAGTCTCCTTAGATGAATGGAAACCAATGTCAAGAGTATAAGAGAAATCAAAGAAAAACTATCACTGACTTGATCCAGCAATGCCTGAGGTTCTGTTTTGTATCAGAACAGGACACATGAGATTGAGCATTCACATACATATACTGAAATGGGCCCTATCACCCTAGTGAACAGGCAGACCAGACAGGCGAACGTATCTTCAGAAGGCATGCTCCCTAGCGAAGTGGTTACGAGTCTGCCTCGGACTCCAAAGGTTGTGGGTTCAATTCCGGGCTACGTCGTTCAGTTCACGGATGCAGTTTTCTTGGAGACTTCTGAGGGTCGTCACTGGAGCTACGGAGTTCGTGATTTGTGTGATGCTTTCAGCAGGCCAACCTTTGGAAAGCGACCGAGCCATATGGGATAACATCTGGTACATTGCGTTTTAAACCCTGTTTTAATTCTCACAACCTGTGGACAGACTTAGTCGACTGAGAACTGAACATTGGCACGACTTCATTTAAGTCTATTTGATGATCTCACCGAGTACTTACTTACAGCAACATTTATACAAAAACAAAATATAAAAGAAATCTCACGAAATCGAACCGTAATAGGGAATTCGACAAAATGAAAGACACCGACATATACAAGAGAACGTTTCCACAAAAGCCCTTATCGGAGTAGAAATATCTAAGATGTTGCAATTGCACATACGTCATCCACATGTCGGAACGCAATAGCATACAATGTACATGTTTTCTTGTTCTTTCACTTCTGCATTAATTTGAACTAATCTGTGGATTTTGTTATTTTAGAATTGTGATTAAATTCACATTTTCATATTTATTAAAGTGTTGCATTAATACTACAATCATCTCATCTTGTTCCTCTTGTACCTTGCGGTGTCGAGGTACAAGAGAAACATGCACTCTGTTATTCCCTGTATCCGTCGTTTACATGGTCGGGCTATTCTTCTGGTTCCATTAAATAAGTTCATCGTTCCTTTTGTGGTATATTGTTAGCTGGCAGACCAGTTTAATGGCCGAACCATTTAATTATCTGTTTACGATCAACCTGGGAATTATCGCATTTTTACGCAAAGAACATCCAACATTTGATATGCAATTGCATGTGTATTTATGCTATACCTGTTTCCTTGTTTCAGTATTTTAGTCTCTGTATCTGTTTTGGTTTTTCTTACCTGATTCTTAGCCAAACAAAAACAGGGTTTAAACCAGACATAGTACACAATCAAGTTAGCAATTATTATAATGTAAAGTTCCATTCACTGTGCATTGAAATTGCTGAAGATACTACGAAACAAAACAAAAGAGACGATTCCCCTATTATGGCGATATATCGTCCTTTGTCCAAATTAATAAAATTAGAGGAACTGCGATAAAGTTGTGAAAATGTCAACACTATAAAATAACACAAAGTTGTGCTGCCTTACAGAACACAATTATGGAAAACACAGTACGTTGCGGCGACAAGCCTTCATTAGTTAAAAAACAAACAAATACATACACAAAACACAATATGTATTCACGGAGACGACCCTCCAGTGACGTATACCTTAATGTAGTCACTAGAGTGTCTTACCATGATTATATGTTGTAGTTTGTGTGTATTGGCTTGCTGATGAAAGCTAGTCGCCGCAACGTCCTGTGTTTTCCGCAATTTTATACTTTAAAGCAGCATTACCTTGTGTTATTCTATCTAAATTGGAGGTAACATTTGTTTTAATCACCTCAGAAGTGTCTCACTTTTATTTAAATTGTAAAACATAGAACACTTCCGGAGATGTTCATAACCATTTAAAACAATTGACATATAAATGGGTCCTCCGTCCGTCCGTCCGTCCAGCCTGCCCTCCCGTTAATCCGTCCGTCCGCCCGCCCGCCCGCTCGCCCGCCCGCCCGTCCATCCGTCCGTCAGCCCATCTGTCTGTCTGTCTATCTGTCTGTCTGTCTGATTTTCTGTTTTTAATTATTTCCGTGAGGGTTGGTCTGGTTCGCAAGATCAGTTCCGCGTCTAGCGTTCGTTGTCTCGGATGGCTGTGTGAGGTGCACAAAAATGGGATCTTCCCAGTCAACGCAAGTTAGCGAGGCAGGCGTTTCGAGAATGTAACCGCATCGTGGAGCCAGATTCGTGGTTTGAGCGGACAGATGAGCAAATTTGTACGACCATTCGACAAAGTCTCGATAAGCGCCCACTCTCTCTCTCGATGAGTAGTGGGCCTGCAGTCAGTAAACTGGTATAGCTTTTCGGTCAGTCCTGCCGGAGTAGCTTGAAAGCTCGTCGGTAGGCGTCCAGTGGTTTTGCATGTATCACCTTGTACCGGGAGGGCGCGCTTTAGCGATGCTACTCTTGGCTTGCGTGGGCGTGAATAGTCCGTCTGTCCGATAGATATCTGATTGATCCTGCCAGTAGTCATCATACGCTTGTCGTTCTTCACTACCCTTGTCTTAAAGCTGAAAATTAAAGGAATTGACGGAAGGGCCGTTTGCACGAGGTTCTCGCGAGCCAATTTATACTGGGATAACTGGCCGTGGCAGCCTAACGTCCACTGCATCTGTGTCCGTCTCCAGTCGTCTTGTCATGTTCGCCACTGGAACCAGATGGACGCAGACGAGAGAGCGAGGTCGATGGAGTTTCGCGACCACTACCTCGCTATAATCCAAACTAAAGCGCAAGTTATTCGTTCTTCATCAAATAAAAAGATGCAATGAATGAATGGTCCTCATCATTCGTGATGGACGAACATCCAATTATTTCCGTAGCATTACAAGAGGCTTCTCATAAGTCTTTAGTCTGACCATGAAGGAGTAAGCGGAGAAAATTGAAATTAGGCACAGTGCTTATTCCTTCTCAATGTAGTCAACACCTGAATTTATGAATTTCTGCCATCTCTGCGTAACCTTGAAAAGACCTTCAGAATAAAACAACCTAATTTTCGAACTAAACCAGTTGTCACAAGCCAGTATGACATCTTCGTCACTGTCAAGACGATTTCCTTTCAGCTGCTGTTTACGATTTGGTCCCCATGATCGTTTACATATTTTCTACCACCACATGTTGAGCAACTGGCCACAGCTATCAACCCGTGTTTGGTTCTGTTCACATGTCAGCAGGCGCGGGGCACACACACTTTTCTCATGTTCAGTCTGTTGTGTAAAATTCTAAAATATGTACTCTTACTCAGTTTTATTGAACCCGATATCTCTACAATTGTCATTTTCCTATCCTGGTCTATGATTTTCTTCACTTTTGCAGCATTTGCACTATTGCACTCTGAGGACGGTCGTCCTGATCTTGGCAGATCAGCAACTTGGGAACGGCCACACTTAAACTGCAATCACCAATTTCTTTTTTTACAGACTTCCTCAAACACTGGCCCCATCTCCCTGTGTATTTCTGTAGGTGATTTACAATGTAACATTAAGAATTTTATCACAGTCCTGGCGTCTGATTTCTCCATTGTATTGACAAACCGTTAGATGTGCAGATCTGGTCAATAGGGTGTGTTGTGCCCTGCACCATATCGGGAAAACCAGTTGAGGTGGGAAACTCATAATTTACATGTCCATTACAAATTGAACGAGCTATACATGTGCCAAATTTTAATTTTTTCCGTTTACTCCTTCATTGCCAGGCTAAAGACTTATGAGAAGCCCCTTATATGTCGTTCTTTCTTTTGATGACATCATAAATATGTGTGAACACTGATGTGCTTTTCAAATTACATGTATACTTGACAGGCATACGAATAAACGATCACGTTTACTTCAAACATAGTTCATTATCATATGCCTTGCCGACTGGCGTGGGCCATCATGCTTCACCACATTTTGCGATCTCCAATAGTGGATCAGTTTTTTGCTGTGATACACTTTTGTGTCATGATACAGAAGAAAGCTGGAAAATATTCTTTAAGCACCCAATATGGGTAATTGTTTTGAACGCGAATAAGGCACTCGTATAACTTATAATAATCTTCATAAAGAGGCAGTTATCATCAGTCGTTACATATTGAGATGAGAGAAAATAGAACATATTTATAAAAACCATACTGGAGGCAATGTCGAGGGCAAGCGAGCAAAAGGCAGACATCGATACAAGTGGGAATATAACATCAAGAGATGGACAAATATCAATCTGGCAGAATGTACAATCAAGGAGAGAGACAGACAGTGTTGGAAAGTCATTGCAGTCATCCTTCTTTGTGGAGGCGGCACCTGATTGATTGGGAACATATTGTGACAACTTGAAATATTTGCGATCAGAAAGGCGGAGGAAGACAGCGAGATGTCATGGCATGGGAGGACAACAAGGCACGAATTGATACATGCTTTTGTAGATCGCATGATGTGGACAAGCATGATCGCCCACGCTAATCGGCAAGACAATTCATAACTCTTACACTGTCTTATATGTTAATTGTTCACTATTATTGACTCATGACAGGCACCTTGCCGTCTTAACAGACGATAGTTTGTAAAATGAGGTTATACCTCTCCATAGCACAAAGCCTGGGCTGAATTTAGAGACCGTGTGTTGCCCATGCAGCATGATCCCTTTCTCGACCTGTCTAGTTTATCCAGAAGAAAGGTAACACCAATACGTCTGGAACAAGACAAGCTGTAGGAGCTGTCGGATCAGCAAAGCAATGCTTTAACTGCCCGCCTGTCGGAGCTTCGATCCTAGATCAATTGCCTACCAAGGCTTAGGGCCTGGTCTGCCCGCCATGACATTTAGTCTTTATGTTGCATTTCCTCGGACTTTGGTAATGCTTGAATCCTTCCAATTGCACTCCTCCCGAAGTCGTTAGCACAATGTGGGGTGTCGGGTTTGGTGAGCGCCGCCCAACATTCGGCGCTAGCAGAAATCAGGTAGTACCGTCGACTGTCATACATGGCCAAATCATATCTGACTAAGACCTGACAACATCACTACAACTGTCCTATAAATACTACACAACTATTTGTACAACACAACAAAAGTAACACAATATCACGCGTTAATACATAAAGCTAAGCAGAAAATATATATCATGGCAGAAAGGTTACATAACAAACACAGCTTTATCGTCCCACTGGTTATACCTGTTCATATTAATAAACCAGGGTGAGACATGGGCACTGAAAGAAACAATTGCACAGACAATCAATCAATCAATCAATCAATCAATCAATTAATCAATCAATCAATCAATCATGTGCCATGCCGGAAAGCGTGGGCGGTCATGACTCCCCATTTCACTCGATCACAGACAATCACGTCTACACAAATAAATGCAACGGAAAGATATTGATATCTTCTACAGAAAAAGAACTATCCTTGGCATCCAGCATCGCTGAATAGATAGGAGCGCTCATTCTTAAACATCCGGTGGGCTGATGCCGTGGTAGAGGGTTGAACCCCGACACAAGTCAGTTTGAGTAACATGTTGACATCTCGTCCTGGACTTGTGGACGTAAATTACAAGTATCTCAGAAGTCTGAGTGGGTTGGCCTGACGGCGAGGGACACTGATCATAGGGACAGCTAAGCCACACCCTAAATTCAGTCCATTGCACTTGCGTGGACTACGATCGAGTTTAAAGCACTAAAAATGTGTACTGAAGCAGTTTTGTGCTATTGGTCCGTGATGATGTAGCGCTATCAAATTGTGTAGGCCTGAATGCCCGGAGGAATAGCTGGTCTATCTGTTCCTCAATTTAGCAGGCGACGAGCCACGGCTTCGTACCCGATTCCCGTCGCACTCTTTAAATTATGGTTGGCTAAATTTGCTATCAATATCGCTCACTTGCCAGCTAGTTAAAGTTAGTTGCATACCCTTTACAGGACGTTGCAGTCAATCCCAGCATGTATTTAGCTGTTGTTGATTTCTTGGCAATTTTACGTTCAGTAGTTTGCCATTGCTTGCTGAACGACCGACACTCATGCCTGTATGAAATCAGCACAAGGCGGTCAGCTCACAAATCGCCCGAAGCTGTCTAACGCGGAATTGCGGTATTGCCAATTGCGCCATCAACCTCTTTACCACAGCGTCCGTTAGTACCTCAATAAAACCACATGTATTGTTTGGCTCTCATAGAAGTAGCAGAAAGAATTAGAGACTAGAGGACACAATAGACAACATAAAAATCAAAAGCTATAGTCACCCCACTGCGATTCGAACCTGTTACCTTCAATTAACGACACAGCCTCCCTGCAGGAACAAGAGTACTGTGAAGCATAACCAACTAGACCATAGTACCTAGTATTGCAGTGGTTCTCAACCGGGGGGGGAATTTTAGGGTTTCCAGGGGGGGGGGGGGGAATAAAGATCATTTCAAGATCGCGTTAATACAAGAACCGATTACTTGATATTGCTTTTCCCTTCATACTTTACGGTTATGCACGTCATCATCCTTCTAAAATTCATTTTATAAAGTAAGTAGACCCACAAATCACGTTTTATGTGGATGTCTAGACCTGTTTTAACATATTTACCTTCCATTTTTACGTATACTGTGTGGGGGTGGGGGAATTTTTAGGTAGGAAATATGAAAGGGGGGAGGGGGGAATGATGTTCTGAAAATATGGTGAAGGGGGGCACGGACCAAATTTTTGATAGGAAGGGGGGGGGGGGGGGGGTGGATGACGTTCTGAAAATATGGTGAAGGGGGGCACGGGCCAAAAACGGTTGAGAACCACTGTAGTATTGTATCGCATTACTTGCACTTTGTTTTGTTACCAGGTTTTTCATCTGTGCAATGTTTATTAGCGATATTGACAAACTGATTACAAAACGGAAGTATGTCTAGGAACGTAGCTCTAAAAGAAGAACTCATTTCCAGGAAAATAAACAAATTCATTGCTGCATTTATCAGGTCAAACGAAGCAACAATAAAAGCGCTAATCATGAACAAGTTGTGTAGGCGTCTGAGAAAGTAAAAGTCATAGACGAAATATTTGGCCATGTAGTGGGCGATCCTTGGAGACAGGCAGACGACATAGACACCGATGACGACGAGTAGCATCTTGACCACCTGTCTGTCTCTAGATGAGATGTGGTTTTCTGAAATTAGATATTTATTTATAAGCATTTTAGGGTAGTATAACATTCTCGTAATTTAGTTCGATTCTGGCTCTGGTATTTACAATTACTCCTCCTCCTCCTCTTCTTCTTCTGGTCCTCCTCATCCTCCCCCTTCTTCTTCTTCTTCTTCTGGTCCTCCTCATCCTCCCCCTTCTTCTTCTTCTTCTTCTTCTTCTTCTTCTTCTTCTTCTTCTTCTTCTTCTTCTTCTTCTTCTTCTTCTTCTTCTTCTTCTTCTTCTTCTTCTTCTTCTTCTTCTTCTTTCCCCATGTAGCACAGTGATGTTCTTGGGAGAGATGTGAAGATCATACGTTCATTTTAATGCTCTTTATAAGTTCTAATCCATTTCTCTGATTTTGTTCTTGTTACCTTCGCGCCATCTTTTACATGGTCTTCCCCTTGCTCTGTACCTATCGCATATTTTCAGTTTGCCTCTTCGTTGATGATAGTACCCGGGTATTCTAGTAAGGTGGCCAACTTATTTAATCAGTTGTATATTTACATTGCGGATATGCTTGCAGATCTACAAATTGATGGGAAAGACATTAGACTTATAAAAAACATATATTGGAAACAACAAGCTGCCATAAGGATTGATAATGAAGTAGGACAATACCAACCTATTAAGAGAGGTGTTAGGCAGGGATGTGTAAT